>OY856409.1:1779679452-1780191952 GCA_963693085.1 Alisma plantago-aquatica
TGAATTGGTCTAATATGAGAGACGTCACCTTGCATTAATGTTTTGTAATATTGTGCAGTCATACCTTACCCATTCTGGAAGCATGACCATTGACTGAGTGAGCCTAGATTGTTTGCAAACTTCTACTATTGAACCCAAATCCATTTAATGTTTTCTATTGAGAACTACTGCTCCCAGTGATTACTTTCTAGATTTAATTCTAGAATCATTAACCATGTTAGGAATTGCAACTAGGTATACAACATAATTGAGACTATAATAAAATCAGAATGATCAGAAAGACAGTCCTCGCCCTGAGCATATGCATGTGGCTAAAGAATAGCAACATTGCCTGGAATTGCTGAGTTAATCAACTATATAGCTAAACCTATTCTAGCTCCTAGACCACCTATTGTAGAAAAGACAACGATTGGTAGATTGAATGTATCCCTGATTGAACTTGTCCCTAATGTAGATTGAACTTAACATCCCCAGAATGAGGTATAAATGTTATCCTACAAAAACAAGAAACACCTCCTTACTTTTATCTTGTTGGCGAACTTCATAGTGATGTCTACCAAAATGTGAAGGACAACATGGATGCAAGTAAACATAAGTACCTTACAAGGGTTCAAGATTGATTTATAACTCATTCATATTATAAAAATAAATACACCAGAGCACATACTATTAGTTCACAGCGTTTCAATTTTCCATAGATGTATTTCCTGTGGCGTCCAAGGCATCACTATCTTAACATGTATAAAAAATCCTCAATAGCAAGTTGTTGTTATCAGTATGGATCCATGGAACATTGATCACTTGGTCAAGGGCATAATCCCCCCTTGAAAACTAAAAACTAAGACAACATAACTCAAAAATATAATGAGGAAGACTTGGGGTTTGCAACCACTACCTTAAATTACCCTCACATATTCTAATATATTCAATACAAAATCCAATGTCATTGAGTCTAAAATCTCAAGACTTTTACCTTAGTCATTCAATCAAATGTCACAAGACTCAAATAATACACATAAGGGTCAAGACAGGATAAGAAAGAGCATTAACTCCATAAAGAATCACCATGAATTCTTAATAGTACTATCAACTATTCTCATCGGAATACCACTATATTTTGTTCACAAGGGGGGAGGGGATAATGTCTAAAATGATACATATTAAGAAAAATATTAGACGCTTCTTCCTTCATTGGTACTGGAACATATTCAAGAGCCTAAAATGCCAGTTTAGCCCAATGAAGGAATCCAAGTGATTAAAGAGCATCACCACTTCTATGCCTACAAAAATCTAGTAAAGCATTAGTTTTCAATTCATTGATAGATATAGTCAAAAGAAAATTATGGCATATGTATATATGCAACATAAAAGCAAAACAATACAAAAAAGCCTCATCAATTGCTGAATAGAACTCATAATAAATTTAAGATATCATTTTCTAAAATAGAAGGAGAAGAGGCATAACCACCATCATCCTCATTAAAGTCTAGAAGTTCTTGAAATTTCTGATTGTTGATTATCCTGTATAGTACTTTTTCCACATTCTCCAAACATTTTTGTGTGGTACATTTAACATCTTCAACTACTTTAAGAGCTTGCTCTTGAACGTTCAAAGCTTCTTCCTTGTCTTTCAATGCTTGGTCTTTTGCTTTAAGTTCATCAATTAAGGGATTTTTTGTTTTGTAAGGCCCTCTAACATCTCTTGGCTTTATACCTCCACCATAACCAGGTATGTATTTCTTAGTCTTTGATTCACCATAGACTTTTTCCACAACCTCAATAGGACAAAGGGATGCCTTAGCTTGTTGGATGCTTATGATTGTTTCCTATAGCAAAAAGATATATTAATATGTAATAGATAACAATATTATGTATTCGTATGCTTACATGAACTTTATATGACTCCATAGTAGCTAAGGTATCATTCTTCTTGTGGCTTTCAATGTACATTGTTGCCAAGTCAGGTGGGTTCCCATATTTTCCTCCTTGTAGTATCACCAACATTAAATATATGTATTTATAAAAAAACACAAAATGATGAAAAATAGTAACATATATGAACAACCTTCTGCCATGATATTTCTCTAGAGGCATGCTACCCGTGCGATGAAGTAATTTCTTGTTCAATCCTTCTCTATTTTTAGAGTTTCTCTTACTCGATGCCTAAAGTTTATATAAAATCCACATTGATAGAAGAAGAAAATTGAGAAATTTAAGTATTGGTATCTTGAATTGAAGTAAATGTTTAAAATTTATTGTGTTACTTACCATAAACATTTCACTATGAAATATCTCTTTCACAAGCCATTTCCAGTCACCATCAACCTCAATAGCTATAGGTTTCTTTAGTAGTTGTTGTTGCATGTCCATTCCCTTCACTGTTTGATGCATTAACACCCTCCACTTAATCCATAATTCTTTCAAACGTTTTAAAGTGTGAGATTTATAATCTTCCATATTGTTGTTTGAGAATTTGTCCTAATACATGTTTAAAACCACAAGGACATTAATATAGCATGGATGTCTACTAAATGAAGATAACAATAAGGTTATGAAGTGTTTACCACAACTGCAGCCCACATGTGATCTTTCTGTCTATCTATAACATCATTCCATGAATGCACTTTTATTGGACAAATATTACGATCACGAATAATTCTTCCCAAATGTCTACTCCACACCTTGTGATTTTTTCCAAACGAGCGACCTAAATAGAAGGTAATATTATCTTGGCACCTTCTCGGTTGGCAACCTAAATAGAAGTTAATATCTATCTTGGCACCTTCTCTTAGTCTAGCCACCTTTTTAAATTTGTTACATCCTCAGTGTTTAAGTGCCTTTTCAACAACATTGGCTATAATCAATAAAGAACAAGAAGTATTCAAATTATATTATATAAAAGAAATATAATGTATGTATTTATGAAACACATGACATAAGAAATACATAGCCTTTCAATTAATACAAAACACAAAAGAGAGATAACCAATGATACATATGAAAATTGCTGAAAAAATTAGTAACCTATCAACAGTAAATATCATAGGTCAATCATTTAATAAATATAAAATATGGAGTGCTTATGATAAAGGTAAGTGATCATACACATTGAATCACCATTGACGGCATGAGAGGGCATCACTTCGGTATCCATATACTCATCTTGTTAAGTAGGAGCTTCCTCAAAAGGTGTAGGAACACTTTCAGTTTGGGAAGGAGCATTGTCAGTTACAGGAGCATCACAAGCTGGAGGAGCATTTTCAGTTGGAGGAACATCATTTTCAGTTGGAGGTGCAGAAATTGTTTTTGAAATGGGAACTATCCTATCTCGAGGGAGAATAGTAATTTGTTTGGAAGACAAGATATTCAAAAAAGACAAATGACTGTCCCTTGACTCACTAACACCATGGCTTCTCCCTCTTGTATGATTCAACAAATGACTCCCAATTTGTAATCCATGACCATGTCCCTTCCCAATTACACTCAATTGTTGTAGAGAGATGAACTTCTTAGCCTTATACTTAGCCATTAGATCTTTCTCATTTCTTGATGTGCCTACAACCAACTTCCTACATCATCACCAAGCTAGTTATACATATAATAGCATATATAATCAATATAAATGAAAAAGCATCACAGAAAGTAAAAGACATGAATTATGTATGAATATAACTTTTCTGCATCACACCAAATACTAGTTGAAAATGAAATTTGTTACACTAATAAACATAAATGACAACATTATGAATAATAAGACAACAAAAAACTTCATATGACTTGACACTTAAAACATCAAATGAGATATGAAATACATAGTTCTGCTTAAATAAATGTTATATGTTTACAAGTACTTAAAGGGGAAAACTATTCAATTATTATTATCAAACAACATCAGGATCTTCTTGTGCCTCATCTGTATCATCAACTAGCTCCAACTTGTCTTGTGGATCCACCTTTGTCACAATATGCAACCCTTTGTTTATGTGATTTTTTGCATAAAACACTTGTGATGCTTGAGTAGCTAAAATAAATGGCTCAAAAGTTTTCCAAATACAATTGTAGTCAACACTCATGAATCCATACTCATATGTCTTTAGTCCTTTAGCAACATCAAACCAATCACATTGAAACAACACCACTCGCTTACTACCCAAGTATTGCAATTCTATAATCTCCGTTATTTGAGCATAGTAATCTTTGTTGTTTCCATTGTTTTCATCACCAACCATGGTCACCCCACTGCCATGTGACCTTGATCTTTCCTTGTGAGACTTAGTGTGGAACCTATATCCATTAATTACATAGCTATAGAAACATGTCACACATTTGAGTGAACCACGTGATAGTGAAAGAAACTCATCTGTCTTCTTGCTTTTATCATTCTCATATTGATCTCCAATATAAAAAAATAGTTATTAGAAAAATAAAATCAAAATAGTTTATATGTGTTACCATATTGAACTTAATGGACCAGCTTACTTTCATCTTAAACCATTCAATGAAATTCTCATTTAAATCTAAAATGGATATTTGATCTGGATCAACTCCTTGCATTTGAAAATATTCCCTAGAACAAATTAATAATTGAATGTCATAAAATTAATAAAATGAGACATAAAATCTATCAATTAGTGACTCACATAAATTTTTTAAGAATCACAAACTCAATTAATGGCTTGACTTCCTCACAGTTGTTTAAGATGTATATGTGAGCTTTCTCCCACTCAAGTGCATCCAGGTCTCTTGTTGTTCCACATCTAATCCTCTCCCCTTGTATGCAAAAATAGATAATATTGCAAATTCATTGACTTCAACATTATAATTTCTATCAAGACGATTGAACTTTGTCTCTACAATATGCAAATATCTTGAACAAAGATTCATGCATTCTTCTGCTATATAACCTTCTGCTATTGAACCCTCTAGGCGGCATCTGTTACAAATATTGGACTTCAATGCGTACAAATATCTCTCTATAGGATACATCCAGTGATCGTGAACATGCACACATAACATAGCCTCATGTGACAAATTAATATGCAAATGCAACATCACATCAAAGAATAACGGTGGAAAAATCTACTCCAACTTGCAAAGTGTAACTGGAATTATAGCTTCAATTTGCTTCAGATCTCCCATATTTAAGCACTTACAACCCAAAACCTTGAAGAAACATGACAACTCAACAAGTGGTTCATAAACATCATTTGGAAGAAGGCCACACAATGCAAGAGGGAGTATGTGGTGTAACAGAATATGGTGATCATGACTCTCCAATCCTGAAAGTTTATTTTCTTTGAGGTTCACACACTGTGAAATATTTGAAGAGAAACCATCTGGTACCTTTCGATCTTTCAAAAATCTTAAAAAAATTTGTTTCCCATCTTGAGATAATGTGAATGATTCATCAGGAAGCACTATTTTCCCTCCAATTATCGTTGGGTGCAACTCTAGTCTAATACCCATTGCTTGTAAATCAAGACGAGACTTGTAATTGTCCTTGGTCTTATTCTTCACATTCATAAGAGTTCCAAGAATACTATCATAGATGTTTTCTCTATGTGCATCACATCTAAAGTATGACGTATCAACAGATCTTTCCAATATGGAAACTTAAAGAAAATGCTTTTCTTGTTCCAGTTATCCTCCCTACTCTTGTGAGATATCTTTTTTGAACATTTTCTTAGAACATTTCCTTCCAAACTTTGCACTTGAATGAGGACATCATCACCACTTAGTGGTATAGATGGCATGCCCTTCTTAATAGTACCATCAAAGGAAGGCTTATTCTTTCTCCACCGATGATTCAAAGGTAAATAACGTATATGGCCCATGAAGCATTCCTTTCCACCATTAGCCAGCCTAATTAAATGAGTACCCTTATGACAACACAGGCAATCAAGTTTTCCCTTAGTACTCCATCCAGATAAAATTCCATATGCAGGAAAATCATTGATGGTCCACAAAACAGTGGCAGGAAGATTAAAATTTTGATGTGTAGTTGCATCAAATGTTTGTATGCCATTATTCCAAATCTCCAACAATTCATCTATTAAAGGTTGCACATAAATATCAATACAATTACCTGGACCATCAGGACATCGAATCAACATGGACAAAATGAGATTGGTTTGCTTCATGCACATCCAAGGAGGCAAGTTGTTGTTGGTATGTATGCCCTGAGAGCCAATCATGGGATGATTGGTGGGATACATTAATATTGATTTGATAAACATCAAAGGCAAGCTTCCAATACATTCTGGTTCAGTCAGTTATGAAATAACGATAGATTAGATTGAATGTCTAAAGAATTGTTTTACTCAAAGACGTATGCTTTTAGGTTAAGGACCTAAATGATAAGATCATATAGATGTTAAGAGTATACATTCTTTTTATCTCCCTAGTCGGATGTCATTGTGAAAGGTTGATAGACAACAATGACACACAAGACTAGATTGTACATTGGTTGATGACAAAATCTCATTAGTCATGATATAGTGATATCAAACCAAGCACATAGGTACTTGTTAGAGAACAAGTGTATCAGACAGACCCACCGTGAGAGTGACACATGGAACCATGACTTGGTAGTCACAGTCATCTCTCACAGTGATGGAGGTGAGTGTGATTCTGACCTTAAATCACTACACTCAACACATGTCATTGGGTACACTTTGACATCATCAAATGCAGTCCTGAAATATAGATTGTTATAAAGGTGATGATTGGGTGACTTTGACACATGGGGATTTTTAGGGGTGAGTGATAGATATGGGATCTGTCCCTCCTGAGGGAGTTTGATGTCCATGGCCACTTGATGAGTAGGACTTGGAAAGGCATGCACATACATGTGTGAATCAATATGTGATATTGATATCACACATATCTCATCCAGTCTGCTCTGAGATCAAGGAAGTTAATGAACGTTGAAAGGATTATTGTTCCATGCCTTGAGTTCATTCGGGATATCAGAGACAAAGGAATTATACATTCACTGTAACACTAGTCATGAATTGTAGGATTGAAAGTTGTTCTCCAACTTTCCTTTTCACTTGGGTAGCACTGATGTGCGACTAGGCACCACTCTTTGCTTATGAAGTCATAAGTGTTATGGACTTTCATTGCTAACGTGAAATGGGCATGTAGGGTCACACGCATAGGATTTAACCTGGAAGAGGAGTTTATCCACAAATGATGCTTAGATTGTTTACTAAATGTGTTTCGTAGTTAAATTAAACATTCAATCAATTGACTTGACTCAGAATAAACAAGTTCAAGTGTTGGACTAACTGATTTGGGTGTCAGATTGATTGAGAACTACATTGACTGATTTCTGCACAACCTGGACTGCCAACTGATCGGTTCAATCTTTTGAACTGGTCGGCTCAGGGTCAAGTGAGACAACTAGTTCAAGTGTTGAACCGATAGGTTTAGCTGGACCAAAAGTGCCAGTTTGGGAAAGTTAGGTTGGTGAGAAAATATTTTCATTTCACTTGTACAATTCGATTGGGACAAGTATTGATATTTGGATTGATTGGAAATGGAAAGAGGAAAGTCAATTGGGAACTGCCCTGGGAAGTGAAATGACCAGTTCATGAATGAACCGATCGGTTCAGCTTCCCAAGATGAACCGATCGGTTCAGTCCCCAAATGATCAGTTCCTTTGTGAAATGACCGGTTCATCTGCTGCAGTGTATCAATTCATGAAAATTCCAGACCCTTCTACTCCCGCTTTAGTCCCGCATTGCCTAGGGCTGAGAACCCTAACCATGACCTCTCCTATATATAGAGGGGTACTGGGGGCTTCTCATTGATAACAACTCAGAACATCAGTTGCTCTGCAAAGTTGTCCTCTCTGGTTGTGGTAACCAAGAGAGCCCAAGCAAGTGCTACCCGACTAGGGAGGCACAGCGAGGGAAAGACAATAGTAGGATGAAAACTGATAGAGGGATAGTGTGTCACTGACTAGTATGCTGACAGAAGGGGATGAATCCTTCCAGTGTCCTATATGATAGGATGATTGGAGTTCCCAGTGGTCCGTGTGGACTACTACAGAGGCGGGAGATTTCTACCGCTCGGAGGACAGTCGTCAATCCGTCAGTCTGGGTGCAACCAGGAGTTGCACAGATGCCATCCAAGACTAGCAGTGTAGACCATGCTCGCCGCAAGGTAAGCACACCTCGATACAAGGTACGACTCTACAAACCATCCTTCATACCATATAGATGTTGATGAGATCTCTTTTGGTTCTGGGTTTGGGGAGAAATTTTTTGTTTCCGCCACCATCTCTGCCTCCCCTAAAACCCAACAGTGGTATCAAAGCCACATCAACGTTCTATACTTTATGATAATTGATATGATCATTTTTGGTTTGTTGCCTTTTATTTATTACATATGATGAGAATGATTAATTGGCTTTATGCATGTCCAATATAAATCCACAAAATCCCTATATATACATATATGATATGGTATATAAATGCATTTGATATGCATCGCCCTTAAATGATTTCTGTGGTGATTGTAGCATGATTATGGCCATAAACCCTAAATCTGTGTGTGGTTGATTGTTGTTGCTTGCATCTCGGTCTGCACACTGATTCCCTACCTCCTATTCCTGATGTAACTCGAGATAACTCGAGATTCTTTCCTACCTTTTCTCCCCCCCCCGAATGTAACTCAGGGTTTCCCAATGCAATTGTAAATAGGATTAGTTTATTTCCTGTTATGTCAAAGAACGACAGACACCTAGAGGATCGAGATGATCATCTCGGGTATGAGACGGTCGGCTGGTGGACCAAGGTGTTTGGTTCCTAGAGCGAGACGAGTGGGTGGCGACCTAAGGAGATGCACAGTGACCAATGAACTGATAGACTAGAGGCACCAGTCGATCGGCTGGTGGCACCCAACCGACTGGCCTGATGGCAAGCAGATCAACCATGGAGATGAGTTGATCAAACCTAGAAGGGAAAATCAAAGAGTTCATCTTGTACATGTTGCATGTGATGTGGAACTATATGACCGTGATTCTTCTTGGCTCAAGGAATCACATTAGGATGGCCATAATCATCACTTTTTATCATTTCACATGTTTTCTTGTGGGATATAGAATGTATATGATACATACTATATATTGTGGTGATTGGATATGTATATGTACCTATAAAACCAAATTCCTCAATAAATATTAAGTCTTAGATGCCTTCCATTAGCGACACACATGAAAAACTTGATCGACCAAGTGTAGGTTACGCCAAAGCGTGGTGCGCCGTCTATCTCGTAGAAGTGTGATGGTGGACATATAGGATCTGCCAAAGTAGGGTGCATGCTCATCATGTTATCTTTTGGGTTAGACATAACTGGTTATTCTTAGAGTCTAAGCTCCATAGGAACATGGATGACCATGGCAAAGAGTTACACATTGCATCCATCTGAGAGTTGCATAGGATGCAATTGGCAAGTGTTGCCTACCTAAATAATATATATTGTGGGCGATCAGCCAAAGCTGACTCATGATTGGATGAAATATGGATCTTGGACCCACTAGAAGGTTGTACACTGCAATATTTCAAATTGATGGTGAGGGCTGTCAATTTGAACAAAAATTGTGGGAGCGATAATTAATTAAAGCCCTAATTATATCATAAAACATTTTCAAATCAATCAAATAAGTCAAAAATGAGTTTTTGGACTAAATTGCATATATTTCCTTTTGTAGTACAAATGGACACAAACAATAATCGCTTTCTTTGTGATTGGTCCTTGAGACGGACAAACAAAATGGGAATAATTCGACTACTGATTAGGATGTTGAGAAGTGTTCTCAATCGAATAGTGAAAGCTGTAAGTCCTAGTTATACCAGAACCAGATGAACTCACTCCCACTACACCAAAGGCTGAAAGGGATGCTTACTGGAAGCATTTTAAGGATGCCATTGATGTGTAGTGCTTGAATGTTGTATTCTCTGAACTATGATTTGCAGAGACAACATGAGACATATGATGTCTCCAAGGCATTGTCCTAGTATGTCATGACAGAAGGAGATTCAGTTGGTTCTCACACAGTCAATGTGATTGGGTATGTGGAAAACCTCACTAGACTAGGATTCCCTCTGAGTCAAGAGTTGGCTACTAGTATGATACTACAAATGTTGTGAGAATCATATAGTTCCTGGTTGGGTATGTGGAAAACCTCACTAGACTAGGATTCCCTCTTAGTCAAGAGTTGGCTACTGGTATGATACTACAAATGTTGCGAGAATCATATAGTTCATGATGAACTACAACATGAACAACTTTGACAAGCCATTGACAAAGTTGTAGGACATGTTGAGGACAATAGAGGCATAGATGAAGAAAGACAAACCCTAATCTTTGATGTGATCAATGAAGGGTAAGTCTAAAAGGCAAGGTCAAGGGAAAAGCAAAGAAGTGTTCTAATGCTAGCCAGCAACCCAAGCCGTCTTTAGCCTAAAGGCATATGGGAAGGGTGAACGATGGAGGAGAAATTTCCCTCTATATCTAGAAGAACAAAAGAAGATGAAGGAGAGGATGGAGATCTCCACCTTAGGTATCAAGAAATAAACACTTCTTTATCTGAGGTATGTGATACCAAGATATAGATCTGACATATATGATATGTATGATCTAACAAAGAAGTGATGGCCTTTTTGAAAGGACCAAGAAAGAGCACTCATCATTGGAGCAAGTGTTGCTGCCATAGATAGGAGTACCTTTCAGTTTATTTCAACCTAAAGGCACGAAATAGGGTTGAGAACTGCTATTTCAGTTTGCCAATAGAAACACTTTATTGTTGCATCTTGTTGTGACAAGGATGGCTATCAATAAAGTTGATGTTTCAATTTCAAGGAAGTGATCTTTTATGGAAATGCCTTTCTTTATCTTGTGGTACTTGGTATGTATAAGATAAAATGATACCTAAAAGTTATTGATAACTCAAACAATGAATTAGCATTATCATGAGAAATTCATCTTTAGTTTCCATATTGATGGATAAAGTTAGACTCTTTTGGTTGTGAACCATTAAGAGACGTGAATATCTTAGACATGATAAATCAATATTCACTAGTGGTAGTGGGAGAATGATTATCCTATTAGGTATAATACATGTGATTACTTACATACCTATTGGAGCAAATGGTAATACTTCAAATGGTGTTTAGAGAAATACCAATATTAATATATTGAAGTGTTCAAGAAGATCATGAATGAAATACAAATTTGGTAAAAGTAATAATTCTTGATGTGATCAATGAATGAGATACTTAAACCAAATGTTTGAGAACCTTATGAGTGATTATGATAGTGTATCATAGAGAACTCATGATTAAGGCATAGTGATGTCTAAATCAAAATGGAGTCATACTCTAAGGAGTTAGAGGATGATTATGAAATAACTAAATTATTCTTAAATAGAGCATACCTTACACTAATAAAGGATATTAAGAATCAGAAAGTGTTGCGAGTTCTTAAATTCCTTAACAGATACACCTCAAATCTATATGATGAGTCAACAATGTAGATGATATTGAGGAACCGGATTTCGAGTTATGGTTTATGACCATTAGATCCTAAATGACTTCCATGTGAACCATAAGGTATGACCTTGATGGTAGCACCCATTGGGATGAAACCCATAAGTACATATAAGTCTTAAGTGTTAAGACACATGTATGACATTTTGAGAAGGATCATGCTTATTGATTGCAACTGAATGACTAAGAGATTTGGCATATAGATATTAATACCACATTCCTATGAGGAATAAGACAAGGATGTGTATGTGACACAACCTATATGGTTTATGAATCCATTAATGCAAATGAAGTCTATAAGTTACAATGGACTAATCATTGTGATTGATTGAGTACAAGCAACCTAGAGTTGGGATCTTTACTTTGATAATATGGTCAAAGGGTTTGACTAATGTGTCAAAGATAAAGGAGGGATCTATGATTTAGTGGGATCATATTCACATTCCACATATTGATGAGGAATGGAATGTTCTAAAATGGAGACCTTTATGGAAATATCTTTAAGGAAGATAGAGACACTTCCTATGTGATAGGAATAGAGACCTATAGAGATAGTTCTTGAAAAACCTCTTGACCAGGAAAAGAGAGAGAATACATTGGCAATCTATACTGAAGGGTTCAATATACATACATTCAGTGGGAGAAAACTTGTCCATGTTACATGGAGTTAGTATCCCAGAGCCATGTTTCCCAATTTTTATGAAGAATGGGAACACAAAGAATAGATATGGATCTATCATGTATGTAATCATCTCGTTATCTTGCATGTATGGACACAACAAGAATGAAATGCATTTATCATCTTGTATGTATGACATGACAATATGATATGCTCATCCTGATAGCTCGTACGTGGGACATGACGAGTGGATGTCTATCTAGTTCCAGTAAGGGTTACTGGAATACCATGAGAACTTGATAAGTACTTGAGAAGTACTAGTTCTATGGAAATAAGGAAGGGTTCACTGTAAAGAGTTACACTGATGCAAACTTCCAAAAAGGACAGAAAATTTATCACAAAATATATATGCGATATATAAAAGTGAATGTGTGTTGAAAAATGGAAACGTTCCAATAAATCCGTTTCAAAAGGAAATTTCAAGTATCCATGTATTAAAGAACAACAATGGATACTATATGGATCTAGGAGTTCATAAAGATGAACTTATAGATATTCTGGTCATTGATGACAAGTAAGGAGTGCTTGGTCATGCAACAAGGCTAATGGTTAGCAAAGGAATATTGGATCGCATATTATGGAAACTCCATCTCATACGTAAGACGTACAACGAAGAGATGTGAGACATGCAATAATACCGACTTAGGCAAAGTGTTGCCATAACTCACTACATTAGCACTATAACATGTGAGACATGTTTGAAGATAACTAAGAATATGATTCTGGGGTGATTGGCTCGCAGTGCAAGTGGGAGTCTGTTGGTATGTATGCCTTGAGAGCCAATCATGGGATGAATGGTGGGATACATTAAGATTGATTTGATAAACATTAAAGGTGAGCTTCAATTCATTATGGTTTAGTCAGTTATGAGATAATGATAGAACATATTGAATGTCTAAAGGATTGTTTTACTCAAAGACATATGCTTTTAGGTTAAGGAACTAAACGATGAGATCACATAGATGTTAAGAGTATACATTCTTGTTATGTACCTAGTCGTATGTAATTGTGGAAGGTTGATAGATAACAATGACACACAAGACGAGATTGTGTATTGGGTGATGACAGAATCTCATTAGTCATGATATAATGATATCAAACCAAGCACATAGGGACTTGTTAGAGAACAAGTGTATCAGACAGATCCACCGTGAGAGTGACACATGGAACCATGACTTGGTAGTCACAGTCATCTCTCACAGTGATGGTGGTGAGTGTGATTCTTAGACCTGAAATCACTACACTTAACACATGTCGTTGGGTACACTTTGACATCATCAAACACAGTCCTGAAATATAGGTTGATATAAAGGTGATGATTGGGTGACTTTGACACATGGGGATTTTGAGGTGTGAGTGATTAATATGGGATTTGTCCCTCCTGGGGGAGTTAGATGTCCATGGCCACTTGATGAGTAGGACTGAGAAAGGCATGCACATGCATGTGTGAATCAATATGTGATATTGATGTCACACATATCTCATCCAATCTGCTGTGAGATCAACGAAATGAATGAACATTGAAAGGATGACTGTTCCATGCCTTGAGTTCATTTGGGGTATCAGTGACAAAGGAATTATACATTCACAGTAACACCAGTCATAGATTGTAGGATTGAAAGTTGTTCTCCAACTTTCCTTTTCACTTGGGTAGCACTGATGTGCGACTAGGCACCGCTCTTTGCTTATGAAGTCATAAGTGTTATGGACATTCACTGCCAATGTGAAATGGGCCTATAGGGTCACACACGTAGTATTTAACCTAGAAGAGGGGTTTATCTACGAATGATGTTTAGATTGTTTACTAAATGTGTTTAGTAGTTAAATTAAACATTCAATCAATTGACTTGACTCAGAATCACCAAGTTCAAGTGTTGGACTAACTAATTTGGGTGTCAGATTGATTGAGAACTGCATTGATTGATTTTTGCACAACGTGGACTGCCAACCGACTGGTTCAAGCTGTTGAACCGATCGGCTCAGGGTCAAGTGAGATGACTGGTTCAAGTGTTGAACTGATCGGTTCAGTTGGACCAAACGAGCCAATTTGGGAAAGTTAGGTTGGTGATAAAATATTTTTGTTTCACTTGTACAATTCGATTGGGACAAGTGTTGATCTTTGGATTAATTGGAAATAGAAAGAGGAAAGTCAATTGGGAACAACCCTGGGAAGTGAAATGGTTGGTTCATGAATGAACTGATAAGTTCAACTCCCCAAATGACCAGTTCATGAGATGAATAGATCGGTTCAGTCCCCAAATGATCGCTTCATTTGTGAAATGACCGGTTCACCTGCCATAGTGTATCGATTCGTGGAAATTCTAGACCCTTCTACTCCCGCTTTAGTCCCGTATTGCCTGGGGCTGAGAACCCTGACCCTGACCTCTCCTATATATAGAGGGGTATTGGGGGCTTATCATTGAGAACAACTCAGAACATCAGTTGCTCTGCAAAGTTTTCCTCTCTAGTTGTGGTAACCGAGAGAGCCCAAGCAAGTGCTACCTACCTAGGGAGGCACAATGAGGGAAAGACAACTATAGGATGACAACTGATAGCAGGAGAGTGTGTCAATGACTAACACGCCGACAGAAGGGGACAACTCCTTCAAGTGTCCTGTAGGACAGGACGACTGGAGTTCCCGGTGGTCCATGTGGACTACTACATAGGCGGGGGATTTCTGCCATTCAGAGGATAACTGTCAATCCATCAGTCCGGGTGTGACCAGGAGTTGCACAGGCACCGTACAAGATTGGAGGTGAAGACTATGCTCACCATGAGGACAAGTGACCGAGCAAGCCCCAAGACAAGGTATGACTCTACAAACCATCCTTCCTACCGTATAGATGTTAATGAGATCTCTTTGGGTTCTGGGTTTGGGGAGAAAAATTTTGTTTCTGCTGCCATCTCTGTCTCCCCTAAAACCTAATAGTTGTATGGAATAATAATAATGGGCCAAGTGCTATATGATGACCTAGAATTGTGGAATGGTTGAAAACCATCACTAGCAAGGCCTAGTCTAACATTCCTTGGCTCTGCAAAAAAAGTGCCATGAAGTTCATCAAACTTTTTCCATGCCAGGGAATCAACCGGATGATGAAAATCCTCTCCATCTTCCTTATCATGATGCCGCCTCATTAGTGAAGATGTTTTTGAGGACATAAATAGCTTTTGAAGGTGAGGCCTTAGTGGAAAGTAATGCAATATCTTTGCCGGTAATTTCTTTCCATTTTCTTTTAATTTCTCTTCCCCACTGTGCTTGTCATATTTCCATCTTGAAGTATTGAAAATTTTGCATTTTTGAAGGTCACGATCTTCCTTCCAAAACAACATACAGTCATTCACACACGTGTCAATATTTTCATAAGAGAAACTAAGATCTTTAATTGTCTTCTTTGCTTCATAATAAGAGCTATGCAATGTTGAATCGATTGGTGACCGACCTAAATCGTGCGTCCTAAAATTGGAGGCGGATATGAGGTAGTCGAGCTTTTACATTTATAACCCGAATCCTTCTAGGCCCCCGCAACTTTGTTTACGGGGTCGAAGTAGATATACGGGGTCGAACATAAGGACAAGGGTGGTAGTGTTGAGAACTCAGAACCGACATGCTACACTCCGGCAAGGGTAGAGATATGATAAAGTTCCCAAAAAGGGAACAATAGAACAAGATCGATAAAGCAAAAGAAAACCCTATCTCCAAATGGAGATACAAGACAGATTAAGGTTTTAGGCATTTAGCAATTTTTAGGGATTTTCATGCAATAGAAATAGAGAGATAATACTAGAGCTATTGCATGGTATGAAGGAGAAAACTCCGGTAAAACAAGAGGCAGCAGGAACATCCTGTACCCCTCCTCTCAGAGCAGGTACCTCTAACCAAGCATCAACACCACTCTCGAGGTTGCTGGAATTTAAGTTAGAGTGAAATGTTATTGAAGCAACTCCGATTCTGGGCACTCTCATACTCCAGAATCAGACCAAACACTAGAGCCACAACACATCTCTCGAAGTTGTTGCGACGGTAAAACACGATTCGGTAGCTAAGCGAAACGCGATCCAAACATGCAAGCTAGAGTTCAGATATTAAACATAGCAGTCATCCAACAAGGGTGCCAAGCATACAACAACAGATAATTAAACTCTTTCATTTCCACAAACAAAAGGGGTCTTAATTACAATGCATAAGTAAAGAATTAAATAACAGAAATAAAGATAGAGGTCGCCTTCTTGATGTAGAAGGACGACTGACTACAGCGGCTCTCCATCCCGATACTGGTCAATAGCCTAGCCCGATACAATAGTATCGGGCATCACACCCTCTCAGGAGGCACACCGTGACGGCCGATTGTATCATTCAAGGACCCTGTCCGATACAATCAAGTTGGGCGGCACCCTCTCGGGCGACACACCATGATGGGTGAAGCGTATCAGGTTCGATATCGTGTCGGGCTAGTAGTGATGTATCTATGTCAGGCACTTGTGTCGCTCATCCACGTTGGCCGATATCGGCCTGTAGTGTCGCCCAAGACGGTCCTAAGTGAACCATCCCCTCCCTCTCAGGATGGGGAAAATCTCACCTAGAGTTTCCCGGCACGAACACTCAGGCGCGATACTTCTGCTCTCGCAGCTTCCTCCGAAGATTTTCTCGGGGTTTCGACCTGTTCTGACCTGTCCCGACTCGTCTTTTCGGCTTCCTGTATTTGCTATTTATATGGTGCTCGAAGCGCCATGTGTCCTCCTTATTTGCGGGGTCAGTGGACGACCGATACACCTATCGTCCGACACCTGGATGTCGGCTGTCGGTCACGTGATGGGCGGCGCCTGCCGGTGGGTGGCCTGTGTCACGTGACAAGCTTGGGTTATCGTAGCGAGCTCAGCTCCCTATCGGGTAAAAGATGTATCGTCCTTCAGTTTCTTCTTGCTCGGCATCCCCGTGTCGCATGTCATTATGTTGCGCTACCCTGTATGGCAGTGATCGTATCGGTCGGCAGGAAGGCCGATGCAGGCTGAACTTATTTGTGGGCTGGGATGACCTTATTGACAATAAATGGGTCAAAATAGGAGGAAAATACTGCAAAAGATGGAAATATTGAATTAAGAGCGTTGTTTGGACAATTATTGTGAAAGTACATATAAAAGAGAGGAAAACAGTTAAAAAGGGAAGTTTTGATAACAGAAAAATAGTCTAAAATATCACAAAATTTGGTGTTATCAACTCCCCCAAACTTAGCATTTTGATTGTCCTCAATCAATATTTAAACTTTATTTAGTGATGCTTCTTCTTGCTTGGTGTAGCTTTCAGGCCAAGAGGTAAAATAAGTAACGTAATGCCTTTAGAGATAATGCTGCCTCACCACGAACAAAAGACCTTGCGTTTCCTGCCTTATTATTTCAGTAAAAATTTTCTCTACAGCTTCAACGAGACTTTGGTGTATGATTCCGAAGTTAGCTTTCACACCAAACAACTTTATTTTTGGAGCAGAAAGTTGAGTGTTGGGTAGGCTAAGGCTTTTTGGGGTTTTCTTCTTGTTTCCCATCAGTCCATCCAGGTAAGGGTCCGTTAACGGGTAAGTGGTCCCTGCAGTCCAAGCCAGTTGGATTTAGAGCAGTGATTTCACATCCTACGTACCACTGCCCCAGATCTACCATGCCTAAAGATGGGTACTTTTGGAAAACAGGTGTGTGTATATATATTTTTTTCCTTTTCTTTTATTGGGCACAACTCTCATGCTTTTATTCACCCTCATAAGGCTGCTTTCTCTTTTTGGGATTTTTGTTGGGTAAGGGGAAACAAAAGGGATTTTTGCTATTTGGGCAACTTTTTCCTTCTCCATACTCGTCTCTTAGCTGTTGCGAGATTATTCATTTTTTCAAAATTTTTGGCACGGAAAAACGTAATCTTTTGTTCGTTTGAAGCAGCATTATCAGAAAGATATAACAAAACTTGTATTTCGTTGAGCACATAGAAAACAAACTTGGCAAGAAGTTGCATCAGGTTTTTATTAAAATAGCGACTTTGTACATATGTATGGAAAAAATAAGCAAAATTTTCAAAATTTGGTTGGTAAAAGTTGTATGAGAAAACATATGTATATGTACACATGATATAAGAAAGAACAAAAATCAGAGAATTTTCAAAAATTTTGTACCTCCCTCACTGGTAAATGGTACACCCCCAAACTTACTCCACACTCTGTCCCAGAGTTGTGAAGTAGATAAGGTAGGGTAATGTTGATCCAGTGAGGGTTAGCCGATGAGCGCGCCTATGTCAGATAGAAGCTCCCACACATATTCTCCTCTTTTGCTGTGATAATCGATGTGGTGGAGCTGGTCAGGCATTGCTTCATTTGCTATCCATTCCAGGACAAAGATGCCGCAGTCGTTAGATAGGGGAATCTGTTGTGGGCTGCGGTGGCAGAACTGCAGTTCGTACCATTTGCTTTCTTGCTTGTCCAGGAATGGTTGTATCATCTTTGCCACCTCGTCGTAGTATTTTTGAGATAAACGTTCGACGGATGACAACAGTTCTAATGTACACATCACTGGATGGTTTTTGTTGTTGTCCGAGCTATTGTAAATGATTCCTGCTCGTTGCCGAGTGTATAATGTCAGGAGTGTCCAATGCTTATAATACAGGATGGGCAGAAAAATTTGGCTAGGGACCCCGCTCTCCAACTCTGTCAGAAAAAGCATCTTTGCTCCTGTTTCATCGGCTAGGCAAACGTCGTTGAACAACATAGGATGAGCTATGTATGCGTGTTCGAACCTTGCCTATAATATTTGGATGTAAGCAGCCATCACAGATACAGCCAAGCATCCTCCTTCTTTTACCTTGTCCCTTAAATCATCAACCAAGACTATGACATCGCCTGCCTTGTAAATGACATCTGTCGGGGTAGAATCTGTTAACTTAAGAAGGATTTCATTTACCTGTTCTGATGTGAGCATAGCACACGTGAAGCGGTCGAAATTTTTGATCAGCCCTTCTGTAGTTTCAAGCGAAGCAGGGTCTTCCATCCCGTGCACTTTCCACAGGGTCTCCAACTGCTTTCCTGCCCCATAGGTGTCAGTTTCTGTTTTTGCTTCATTCTCTAGAGAGCTGCTGGATCGTGAAGATTCGTCTTCTTGGTTGCTATCCAGCAGCCTATCAGGTACCCCTACGTCTCAGAAATAGCGTCCGTCTTTAATCAGCAGCATGGCGTATGTGCCCCTGCGGCGATAGAAACATGTGCCCCTAAGGGCCCCCAAGTTTCTAATTGTAATGAGCACCTCAATGGCACTTAAGACAACTAAGGCATTGTTTCCGCTTTCCTCTTCAGCTTGTATGGGGAAGTCACAATTAGAGTAGAAGTTCCAAGCGCCGTCGTGGCGTTTGCCTCCTTGCTTCATAGCTCGTAGAAGACACAGCGGTAGAAGCCTCAGATTTTTGTCCTCCGGGTGGCTGAAAGCATTCCCAGAGTGCGTCACCTCATTGTGGCTGCAGTTCAGCAGCCGAACGTCGTGGTTCCTTAGGTCTGCCACACAGAGGAACCATATGTTGCGGTGCTTGGACGGTGCCAACACAAGGTTAGATTTATGCTCGTCAATGTGCTGCAACATGTTGGCCACCGCAGTGGAGTCTTGTTCTCCCCACATCAGCCTTCTTGCCAAGGTTGGGGTGGCACTGTATATTTTCTTCCGACCTGTCCTGCTATCGATATTCTCTATTATCGCATTTTCAAGGACCATAAACAGTCTTTTGCCGACGACGGCAGGCGAGTAGAACATGCTGCAGAGTGATCCCCGTTGTACGGAGAAGTAGCCATTGCTCCAGATGACGTCTTCTTCATCTTCTTGCGATCTTAGGACCTTGTTTAGCAGTTTCTGGTCTCTAATCGTCAGGTAGCCGATGGCCCTTCTATCGAAGTCGGTCATCTCAAAGGAAGGTATCTCTTATGGCTTAGTGAACCTGTCCGCCATCGAGCGTCTTCCTCAGGGGAGGTGTCTTTCATTAGATGCATACACATCCCCCTTTTCTCCCTCATATTCATCAGACGAGTCTCCCCCGATGTTGATATCTTCATTATCATCTTCGACTTCATCTAGGGGGACAGAGGGGTTTTCTTCTTCCAAGCCTAGGGAGCTCTCCTGTCCTGCTGTAGCTCCTTCGGCTGACCTTTGTTGCGTCCCTTCCTCAGGCGTTGAGGATCGCCCGCTGGAGGAGGAGGAGGACACAGTTCCCGAGGGGGAAACTGATGAAGAAGGAGGAGACCCACGACTAGGGGGTGACGGGGACCTTCTCGGCTGCCTTCGGCGCAGATGGTCGTCACTCCTATCCAGCCTCTCTTCGATCTTGTCGAGGCATTGGAGAACTTGCTGAAGCGTCGAATTCAAGGCCTCTAGTCCGCCGGGAAGGTGAGTCAGAGTCAGCAGCTCTCGTTCTTGGCTATTCATCCTGTCTTGGAAAGAGGAAAACTTGCGGGTTAGGGAAATACAGATAGCTGAGTTGATATCCATTACCTCCCGCAAGTAGTCGAACTCGTTCCCGAGCATCTTTCCGAGCGACAGAGGATTTCCGGCGGGTCTCCCTTCCGTCCTCGCGACATCTTGCTTGCACGCGGGTCTACCAGGTGAGGTAGAGTCTATCTGAATCGTCCGTGATGCAGATGCCACCGGTCGAGGCGACGGTGGTCTTTCAGCTGCTACCGCGTTGCCCTCTCGTCGGGGTGGAGATGGCCGTGGTGTGGGTGGATGCTGCTCCACCTCTACACTGTCGGGAAACTCTCCAGCCGCTACAAAAGGAGACTCTGACGGCAGTGTCGGTGTCAACCATGCACCCTCGAGCTCCATCTGAAGGGTCGCAGCGAACACCTCATCACTGGCGTCCGGTTGCGGCTCTTCCTCTATCTCTCCAGGCAATAATATAGGAATTTCGGGGGCTGCGAATGTCTCTCCCACGACAACCCCTGTAGTTTCTGGCTCGGTGACCTCAACGATCATCGAGTCTTTTTCAGCCACCACACCTGTTGTTGTGGTAGTGATTGGTATAGTCGGAGCGTTGGCAGCTCTATTAGAAGCTATCGTTGGGAGCTCTGGAATGGTGTTTTTGACGCGGGTCGTCGAAGTTGTTCCCCACCTTAGGTCGAGAGGAATCAGTTCTCCTCTCGTGGCTGCCTTTTCTTGAATTCTGGTTGTGGTGACATAGGCTGCGTCTACCGCCAAAGCTTCAATCTCTGCGGTAGTGAAGACCAGCTTTTCTGTGTCGTAGGTGGCGCAACGAGGGAGCGGGAGTAGTATGTTTGTCCTTGAAAATTTGTAGAAGTAGTCCCTTCCCTCCTTCTTTACGATGCTAGTCCTCATCAGGTACTTGGTGTCGATCAGCTCATCGCCTTGCATCCTTGAAAGGCTATGCGGCTCCTTAGGGTACCTGAGCCCTGCCACAATCAAGTTGACGATGCCACCCATACAATATTCCTTGGTGGCGTCCTTCATCGGGTGCAGTCTGTTCAGCAAGAACCGCCTGAGGTTGATCACTTGACCCCCCATCATATGCCACATGACATGGAGTTCTTCTGTGTAGATGTTGCTGGACTCATTCTTACTGAACAACAAGCATGCCACCAATTTGTGCACAATTCTCCAAAAACTGGAGTGCACTGCTACCACCTTTCTTCCCAGCTTGAACGATGATTCGCCGGTTAGCTTGTTCCAGAGCTCCACGGGATTGAACCCGTCTCCCTCAGTGATTCTCTCACCGTTATCCATTAGATTCTTCTCGTCCTCGCTGGAAGAGAAGATTTTGTTCATCAGCTTCTCAGAGATGGCGTGCTTCGAGTTGTAAAGTTGAGCCTAGAGTCTATCTGCTCCGCCGTATTCTTTTCTTTCTACAGCAGAATTTTTCACCCGGCGGAGAGAAGACATGAACTCCTTCGTGAGTCTAGTATAAGAGGAAGATCGACTAAAGCAGATATTTCTCAGCCCTGTCACGGCGAGGATGCTTTTCAGCCTCTCAAGGATTCCCAGCTCAGCAAATGAAGCTTCATGGCAGAACCTGCTCGGCCTGTACACTTTGGTTTCTATCTCATCATAACGGCGAGTGTGCTCATCGTCTCTTGGCACGAACCTCCCAGGCGAGTATTCCAGAGGTTCTGCCGCTGCTGTTAGTGTTGGAGTTGGAGTTGGAGCTGCCACTTCTCCAACCCTAGTCCTCTTCTCTACTGTCGACGCCCCAGCTGCTTCTGTATTCGGACATTTATGCCCGGCAGTGGGTGTTCCAGCTGCTGTCTCGGGGTAGATCCTTCTGCCTTGATCGTCGACACGGACAACAGTTTGCTTGATGCGGGCCATTCTATTAATTAACAAACAAAATCCTTGGTCAATTACATGTGTTGATGTTTTGAAGAAGTTAAACTCAATGCTCGATAAAGTATGTCCTGATACAGAAATGATCCACACCCCGTATCGGGCGATACGAGGTTTTCAGCTCGAGCTCGACACGAGATATGGGTATCACCCGTCACGTCGAGAGATCATACGTGCGATAAAGAAACAAGACAATACTGCGATAGATATGCGTCAGGTATGTCGCCCGACATGGGTGTGTCGGGCGATACAAGACTGCTCAGCTCAGGAACCGCATGACCGATAAGTTACTCGTTTAAAAGGGAAAATCATGTGGGGCGGCACGGTCTGCCGGGCGATAAGGTCTGTCGGGCTATACCTTGATGTGTTCTCAACTTCCACGCGATACGGGAGAAGGATGGTCTTGCACGACACGGGAGCGAATGCACAAGGTCTAAGCATGACACGGGAGGGTAAAAACAATAAGGGAAGTAGCCCGATATGGTAAAAACCCGACCCTTTATATATCAATCTCAACCGGGGGTGAAACTTGGTAAAACCGGAGCGCGCGTCGGCCATTGGGGTAACTCGTTCCAACTGCTCGATATGAGTACACGCCGCCCAGGCATGCTAACCGACACGACCCTTGCGATCCCCGAGATTCCACTTCCCAATAAGGGTGCGTTTAAAGTGCCGGTTGAGCTGCTGCCCGATGCAACTTGAAAACATAGCGGTTTAAAAGCGGATGATGAGTAAAACATCATTGGCCTAAGACTAAGATCCTAGCCTCAGATCGCATTACCCATCCCAGTCAATAAAAATAAGGTGGTGACCCATAAAACAGAAGAGCCAGCGCATGTGGCGCACGCGCTGACTCGGGCCTTATTATAGTCCATAATATTTGTAGTGTTTTCATGCATAAAAGTAAAAGCGTCCTAATCTAGGAATTAAAAAAGGCAGCTCGAGATGCCCCCCGAGAAGCGCTTTGTCTTCGGCTTCTTCCTACATCTTCATTCTCCGCCTCTGCGGTCATTGTCCTGCCTTCTTCGCTGGTTCATTATTCGACGGAATCTTTCCCGATGGGTTCTTCACAATTTCAGCCAGTTTAGCTAGCTGCTGGTCGATCTGGCATTAATGCGTCTGCATGTCTGCCAGTTGTACCTGCAAGGAGTTCAAAACACCGAAATTTGATAGCGCACTTTGCGCCAATTGATTATTGATCATATCCTGCTTCTTAACAAAATCAAATAACTGGCCAATCATGTCTTCTTGGCCCATGCCCTTGTCTTATTCTCGGTTCGACCCTTGATACTTTCCCTACACTTGGAAGTTTCCTTTCATTGACTGGAAGTGGTTGTTCTTGGCGTATTGACCAGGCCCCCCTCTCTTCTCAAAAGCTTGCGTCGGGTTGGACGAGATATGCAGCTGATGAGAGTTTTCAGCTGCATCTTTGTTGCCGTAGTTAAAGCCGGGGTGATCTGTCCTTTTGTAGTTCACGAAAGAGACATTTTCAGTCCTTTCGTCTTCCGAGTCAGAATCACTGTCCGCATCTAGTCGGGTGTAGACGCAGTTGTCTACCCCATGTCCTCCTTCACCGCAGGTAACACATTTCATCACCTTCTCAACTGGCTTCTTGCCTTTCCCTCCAACTTCTCGCAATTGCTTAACATCAGTGGCGATTCTCTATATCTGCGAGGTGATGGACTCCATCGCCCTGGACTCAAGAGCGGACCCTTCACCGACCTTCTTGACCTGTCCTCTGTCGGATCGATCAAAATCAGCTCTGGCCATCAGCTCGGCCATATTCTTGATGATCCTTTTGGACTTGCTTGGTTTCTTTCTGAGGAAGTCACTGCCTGCTGCCGCATTTAGTGACACCCTTTCATCGAGAGTCAGGCCATTATAAAAGGTGGTGACGAGGAAGACCTTCTTATAATTGTGATGGGGGCAATCCCTCTGGTATTCCTAGAATCGCTCCTAGGCATCATGGAGGTTTTCATTCGGCTTTTGCATAAAAGAGGTTATCTTCTGCCTGTTTTTGATAGTTCTTTCAGTGGGGTAGAACTTGTTAACGAACGCGTCAGCCAAAGCTCCCCATCCGTTTAGAGATTCATGAGGTAACCCAAGATACCATGACAGAGCTTTGTCCTCCAGGGAGAAAATAAAGCCCTTGCAGTATATGACCTCTTGGGTGACTCCCCTCATCTTTATTGTATCACATATATTTTTGAAGGCGTTCAGGTGGTGGTATGGGTTTTAGTTCTTAGAACTTCCCCTAAAGCTTTTATTCTGGATCATTGAGATAACAGACGACTTGAGCTCAAAATTTGCCGTGTTGAAACGTGGGACAACGACGGGGCATCAGGATTTGTTGGCCTTCTTGGACGCCAACTCCCTCAGCGTTTTCTCTTCTTCCTCCGAGGCGTTGCTGTCGTTGGTGTCACGTCATCGTTCCTGACTACCGTGATTTCTTCTGTGCCTCCGGTGGCGATGACGTATATCGTGGTGATGTCCCTCCTCGTGCTCTACCGATTCTGGATCTTCAGCGTTATCGTCATACCAGTCGTCGCCTTCGGGTGGCGGTGAGTCAGGCCTCCTCCCTTGGCGTTCGCTTCCAGAATGTTGGGGTTCGACGCGAGGAGGCATATTGGTGTTAGTGTTTGGAGGAATAGATCACCGTTCTTCAGGGTTCCTAGAATGGCACGAAAAATCAAGTCAGAAAATAGAATTATTATTTTGTGCAAAGAGTAATGATAATAAAATAACAAAAGAAAGAAAAGAGTGCTGTCAAGCTCATTTATGAGATTGAGGCACGAGAGTGTAGTTAGTGGATTCGAATTCGTCAACAGTGCCATTTTGCCTCGTCCCCGGAAACGGTGCCAAAAAGTTGATCGGCCTAAATCGCGCGTCCTAAAATTGGAGGCGGATATGAGGTAGTCGAGCTTTTACATTTATAACCCGAATCCTTCTAGGCCCCCACAACTTTGTTTACGGGGTCGAAGTAGATATACAGGGTCGAACACAAGGATGAGGGTGGTAGTGTTGAGAACTCAGAATCGACACGCTACACTCCGGCAAGGGTAGAGATATGATAAAGTTCCCAAAAAGGGAACAACAGAACAAGATCGATAAAGTAAAAGAAAACCCTATCTCCAAATGGAGCTACAAGAAAGATTAAGGTTTTAGGCATTTAGCAATTTTTAGGGATTTTCATGCAATAGAAATAGAGAGATAATACAAGGGCTATCGCATGGTACGAAGGAGAAAACTCCGGTAAAACAAGCGGCAGTAGGAACATCCTGTACCCCTCCTCTCAGAGCGGGTACCTCTAACCAAGCATCAACACCACTCTCGAGGTTGCTAGACTTTAAGTTAGAGTGAAATGTTACTGAAGCAACTCCGATTCCGGGCACTCTCGTACTCCAGAATCGGACCAAACACTAGAGCCACAACACATCTCTCGAAGTTGTTGTGACGGGAAAACACGATTCGGTAGCTAAGCGAAACACGATCCAAACATGCAAGCTAGAGTTTAGATATTAAACATAGCAGTCATCCAACAAGGGTGCCAAACATATAGCAGATAATTAAACTCTTTCATTTCCACAAACAAAAGGGGTCTTAATTACAATGCATAAGTAAAGAATTAAATAACAGAAATAAAGATAGAGGTCACCTTCTTGATGTAGAAGGACGACTGACTACATCGGCTCTCCAGCCCGATACCGGTCAGGAGCCTAGCCCGATACAACAGTGTCGGGCGGCACACCCTCTCAGGCGGCACACCATGACGGCCGATTGTTTCGTTCAAGGACCCTGGCCGATACGCTCAAGTCGGGCAGCACCCTCTCGGGCGGCACGCCATGATGAACGAAGCGTATCGGGTTAGATATCGTGTCGGGCTAGTAGTGACACATCTATGTCAGGCGCTTGTGTCACTCATCCACGTTGGCCGATATCGGCCTACAGTGTCGCCCGGGACGGTCCTAAGTGAACCATCCCCTCCCTCTCAGGACGGGGAAAAGCTCACCTAGAGTTGCCCGACAT
This sequence comes from Alisma plantago-aquatica, assembly GCA_963693085.1. NCBI lineage: Eukaryota > Viridiplantae > Streptophyta > Magnoliopsida > Alismatales > Alismataceae > Alisma > Alisma plantago-aquatica. Next base: position 1,779,706,054 of record OY856409.1, read on the forward strand.
GAACACTCAGGCGCGAAACTTCTGCTCTCGCAGCTTCCTCCGAAGATTTGCTCGGGGTTCTGACCTGTTCCGACCTGTCCCGACTCATGTTTTCGGCTTCCTCTAGCTGCTATTTGTAGGCAGCGGTTGGAGGAAGTTATGGTGATCGAAGTGCCACGTGTCCTCCTTATTCACGGGGTCGGTGGACGGCCGATACACCTATCGCCCGACACCTGGATGTCGGCTGTCGGTCACGTGATGGGCGGCGCCTGCCGGTGGGTGGCCTATGTCGCGTGACAAGCTTGGGTTGTCGTAGCGAGCTCGGCTCCCTGTCGGGTAAAAGATGTATCGTCTGTCATTTTCTTCTTGCTCAGCATCCCCGTGTCGCGTGCCATTGTGTTGCGCTACCCTGTCGGGCAGTGATCGTATCGGTCGTCAGGAAGGCCGATGCAGGCTGAACTTATTTGTGGGTCGGGACGACCTTATTGACGATAAATGGGTCAAAATAGGAGGAGAATACTACAAAATATGGAAATATTAAATTAAGAGCGTTGTTTGGCCAATTATTGTGAAAGTACATATAAAAGAGAGGAAAACAGTTAAAAAGGGCAGTTTTGATAACAGAAAAATAGTCTAATATATCACAAAATTTGGTGTTATCAATTGGGAATAGTTCATCTTTCAATAATTCAAGTAGCATTGTGAAAGAATGATTACTCCGTCTTCCAAGGCTCTTGAGATTAAGCAACTTTATCAAGGAAAATAATTTTGACCCCTTCGATCCCTTATAGAGAGGTTGATTGAGGTAATCCAACAACTTAAAAAGCTTTTTAGCCTCAATATTAGGTTCCTCATCATGATCACCATGGTTGGAATATCCCATTTCTTCATCATTCCTCTCAAGATCATGTGAAGTATGGTGCATTTCTTGAAGAAGATCTAGCAGCTCATTGTTTGCTTCATTATCCCCTTCATTATTATTATTTGAGGTATTTTAATCAAACTCACTTTCATGTCCTGTCTCATCATGATGGTTCCAAAGAGTATAACTCCTCAAAATGAAATAAACCATCAAGTGTGTTTTCACCACATCACGTGGGATAGACGAGGTATTGACACAACGAACACAGGTATATTTGATTTCATTTGCACCAATCGTTTGACATGCATAGATAAGAAACTCTTCAACACCAATTCTATATGTTGGATCATCAAGTCCATCATCAACAAGTCTAATCCATTCCTTGTCTGGTGCCATTTTCTATAAAGGAGAAGTCATGTTATTGTTTAAAATCAAATAAGATAAACATTTATTGTTGGTGTTAAATTTAATAGTTTTTTTTTCTCTTGTTGGTTACCTTCATACGAAAAGTTGCAAAAGTATGGCACACAACTCCACTCCTTCAGGTGTATATATATCCAATGTTCTGGCACTGTATATAATTATTTATAAATGTTACACCCAAACTGAGACAATGTGACCCAAACACGATAAATAACAACAAATTCGTCACATAACATGTATATATAATGTATTTTAGTCCATTTGGAGGTGTCACAAATCCAATTCCAGCTAGTATTTTCCTCCTTCTACATTCTAAACAACCATGATGCACATACTATTGTTTTTTCAATATAATGCTTGAACTAGTCATCAATGAGAGCTAAAGAAATGGACGGGGGTAGTCATAATGTAAGATCAATGCTTTAAATATTGTAGTGTGTAATGTTTGTATTTCTTAGGTTGAAGGGTTTAAGGTCATTATATTCATCGATTAGGACCATTTTAGATTTAAAAGAAACATATTGTGATGGGATACAACAACAAACTTTCTCCAACATCTTCTTTTATTTTCATTTCATGGAAACTTGCTGAAAATTGAAATCATTCCCCATGGAATCATAGCATTTGAGTTGTTGGGGGGTGAAGTTGATATTCTATTCAGATTTCCTCCTCAAGCAAATACCTTAGAAGTAGATTTATCCTCAGGTAGATACCTTAGAAGTAGATTTACAACAAAATGACTAAGATTATCTTACTTAAGTCTAGTAACCTTTCTCCCCAACCAAACTAAAGCGAGTCATCAAATTTTATTATGTAACTTTTTTACAAAAATGTTTCTATTGGCTCATAAATTTCCAAGTACTTGAAGAACAATTTACCTAACATTTATGAGTTATCTAAATGAGTTAGCTATTCCTACATTTACCTTTGCTACATCTGCTAAAATACATGAGGGTCACATCTTATATGATTTTACAATCTAATGGTTTACAATATAGTTTATAGTTGAATTTCACTACGTCAAAGGTTTAGGAGATGTAATCTGGTGCCAACGGAAGTTTACCATTCTATAATTTTCTACTTAGGAAAGTTCATAAATCTACATGTTGGAGTTGGCAGCTGAGTTCATGCATGTATTCGTTACAATTTCTTATTAATTAGGGATTTGATATGTCATTAACATTAATAATTTAAAAACTATGACCTACCAACATATCAATAAGTCAAATTTCATTAAAAATCAAAATTGTTAGGGTTGGATATGAAATTCAACAAATTAAAATGAACTATGAAAACCCATGAAAAATGAACAACATATCAAATCTCACATTTTATTTCTTAATGACGAGACTAATTGATCTTGTTATGCTATTCTAGATGAAAGATGTATTATATGTGAACTTAGATTTTTATTACCTGCATTTGTGTCTTCTTCTAATAGTTCTTACCTTTTTTTATAAAAAAATACTTTCATTCCTTTTCTATTAAGTGTTCTCAAGGAAAGTCAATGTTAATGTCAAGGTTCTCCAGAAAGTGGTACAATGCATTTTTGCATAGTGGTTATATTTCACTCTTTCTACTAGCGAGTGGGAAATGATATATGAATCCCTCAATTTTCAATTTACAATTCTTGGTATGGTCTTAGAGTCATTTCTCTATTCTAGGAGAAGTATTACCAATATAGTACTAAAAAAACTAATACCATGAAGTTTTACCATATGGAGTTTTAAATGATAAATATATCTTATTTTAAAAGTTTAGATACAATATAGTGTCTCAGTTAATTTAGGTATCGCCTGATCCATTCACTATTAGCTAACACCCTATCTAGTCTTTCATGTAGTATGGCTTATTGTAAGTCAACAGAGGTCCCAAACAACCTAAGTTAGAGTCTCTTGCTTCCACCAAAGTTTCAATAATGGTTCTGCTTCCTTGAAGTTAACGTGCATGTTGCCTCGTTGCTCAGTATGTTAGATTATAGTGTTAAAAACCTCAATGACCACCCAGCTTTTAGTGACGTACTTACTGATGTTAGTCAGATGGATCCAATGGTGGCTATGAGTACATATGTTTGGGCTTGCGTAAATCAAAATAATTAAATAACTTTTATAGCTTTTAACAACCTGTTTTTGATAATATGGATCCTACATTATCATGTAGTATACATTTGCTTGCATGCGTTGGCTGGTTCTATTTACATGTGAATTCGAACTGAATGAGAATTATCTAGATTCTAAGTCATTTGGGAAGGAGTTTGTCTTCTCCTTTATTTCTTTTAAGGTGAGTTTAAGAAGGGGATAACAACATTTAGGGGTTATTCTCACATGCTATCCGTTTGAATTTGTTGGTGTTAAATATGGTGAGCTAACATATGTGTTGCATGATTTCTTTTATGGATATATTAGCTTCACGACTGAGAACTCTTAGCCTAGTATGTTATCCTAGTAACTTGCTTATAAACAACTAGTTTCCCAAAACTAATTGATAAATTGATCATTCTCTATGTGTAGGAGGGTTTACAGTTTTTGGCGGCTTCAATGATTGTTTCACACAAAGTTAGCAAGCTTATGCTTGTTTTATTATGAAAAAGATAGGGATTTGAACTTATTATATCCTCAAGTCATCAAGTCATCTATACAAGCTTATGAACAAACATGAGGTGGTTTCTCTTGTCTTATCTCCATATAAAAAGAAAGGCTATCTTTCTATATGGGGATCTTGATATTGTTTTATGATTTGGGATCTTTGTTATGGCTTTCATGTAGTATGGCTTATTATCTAGTCTTTCATGTAGTATGGTTTATTATCTTCCTTCACATTATTGGAATATCAAACATTGGTCATCCACAAAGAGGTCAATGTTTTTTGGGATATCATTCTCTTGTACTTGAAAAACATAGGAAATATTGGTCCTTTACAAACAACTTGATATTGCTCAAAACTTTAGTGGATAAAGGTAACTTATTGATTATAGAACTCTGAGATGGTACTAGAGACCTCATATCTAGTTTGGTTCTAGGGACTTCACCCACTATGATCCATTCTCACTTAAATTGTCCATTGAGAGCTTATGCAATGTTAGGATGATAGGTAGGTCAACACCATTAGGCAATTTCAAGGGCCTTCTACAACTATTATCCCCTCCCACGTCAATTGCCCACCTTTACTTCAAGTGATAAAAAATATGTTTTTGTGGTCATTGATATAATTTAGAGAAGTGAGACATTTCTTTAAGCATAGTTATCAAGGCTTCTTCCTAGGCACCCTATGTGCTCATTAGGGGTCCAAAGCTAGGTGATACACTTCACATGACACCTGTAGGAGCCTGAATCTTTCATGTTCAACTTAAGCAACTACACGGACAGATTAGCATCACATAGGCCTAAATTATATCAAATTGGTTAAATTGATTTAGTTTAATCGTGAACACTATTATTTAAATACCCATGCACTAACGGCTTGTGTTGGCACAAGATATACATATTGTCATTCATTAGTTGAAAAATCTAATAAACATATAGACAACATTAGACAGTAAGAAACTCAAAAATTAAAACAAATTCCAAACAAAGAGCTCAGCGCATGTTGAGCATTAGAATTATCAAACTGTATAGCATATCATCGAACACAAAGTGTATAGCATATAGATATAAATATGTACTACAGATAAATCAATCACAAAAAGCATCCTAAAACCAATATTGAGAAATATATCATCACATCAATAAAACCAAATATATGTCAATGAAGAAGGGAAAAAGATCATTAGCTAACAAGAAGTGAAAACCAATCAAGAATATTATCATGAAATATTAAAATCTATGAGTCTTATGTCAGGTGTAGATTTTTTTAGCAAAACGAGACATATAAAAAACATACCATGTCACTGTATTTGAAGGAAACATCGATCTGGCCGCCTTGAGTCCATAGTGATTGCCTCAAACGTTGCCCTATCCTGCCTCGTTTTGAGTCTGAAGCCCTGTCTCCTTCTACCTTGGATCATTTGGCATCCACTGGATGCTTCCACAAGCTATATAGGAAAAATAGAGGGAGAGTGATCCCCCTTGCAAGCTATATAGGAAAAATTCCCATAATGTAGATGACTATCCATATTTTTTTATTTCTACCTTGTTTGTGAGGGTTCCACCTTGATGGATCAGCCGGCAGCTGATACCCTATCCTGGATCAGTGCATGCCTCTCTGCCTTGGATTCATCCTCGTTAACTAGCATTATGTCCCTGTATCCTCCTACCTTGGATCACTCAGCGTCCACTGGATGTTGCGTCAACCTGTATAGGAAAAATAGAGGGATTGTGATCACCCTTGCAAGATGTATAGGAAAAATTCCCACAATGCAGATGAGGGTTCCTCCTTGATGGATCAGTTGGCAGGCGATGTATAACCTGCCTTGGATCCGCACCCACCCCTTTTCCTCAGAGTCATCCTCGTCAACTAGGGTTCCATCCTAGATCAACGTTGGGAGTGATCGATCTTCCATGATATCCCTATCGGTAGAGGAAGAGCATGTTGGGAGCGGAAAGTGGAGTGGTAGATCTGGTAGGGTGCGAGGAACATTGGGTGAGCGGGCTAGTTTTTTATCGCAAAGTAGGGTGCGGGGAACATCGGGGGAGCGGGCTAGTTGCTGATCACGGAGTGGGAGATGGACTAGATTGATCCTTGTTTGTGGCCACAGAGATTAGGTAGTTTTTGATCGTGTAGGGCTAATTAGTGTGTGTGTTGAAGGGGGTGTGGGCGCGAGCATAAGCACAGGGGGGGGGAGGAGAAAAATTTCCCAAATTTCAGTTTTTTTATTTTTTTTCTTGTAAGTTGATATTTAGTCAAATTTATGTAGTACAAAGACATCTAGAAAATAATAGTATAGGAAGAGAGAGAAACATTAGCAACGGAATAAACACCCTATTTATGATAGTAGAAATAGTTGGTCACTATTTACTATGCTAGTAACGACAACAAAATTAAGTAGTTGTGTTTAGATTAACAATAATGACAAATAATTTATGTTGTCGTGAGTTTGGTTATTAGTTCCTTCTTCTCTTGTAGTGATACCTAAGGGATTGTATAACAAATTTGGGTAAAATATATTATAGCTACTAATGTCAATATATGTGAGTGTGATGCACAATGAAAGTTTAAAAATCTAGATGGTTCATACAAGACAATCTAACAAGTGAAGAGGTGGTATTGCTGAATGAGTACTAGAAAAACTAATTGAACATCCTAAGAATACCAACTTCCATCTGTTGTAATCTATGAAGGTATCATCTACTATTGTTGACACAAGTTGTTCTTACATCTTTTTTTCTTCAAATCTATCTAGTATTAGGACAATAAATATTGGAATTACAAGTTCACAAAGAGCTCACCAAGAACCATCATGCTCATGATCTACACCCATGATTGAACCTGCTCACTTTGGATGCCTACTCCATTGAAACTTTTCCTCCATCAAGATGTAGTAACAATATTATCAACACCATGCTAAAGAGGATAGCCATTTCCATAGACCACTTTGTGGTTATAAGAATTTGAGCCTCACATCACCAATTATCCTAATTGTTGATAATAATGTGAAGTGACTACTTCACTCTCCTCTTTTCATAGCCTAATAGTATCGCACCACCACTTGAACACTTATTCATACATGGAACCATCTATTATCCTCAAATAGTTCATTTTTAAAATAAGTATCAAATATGTAGGGCAGTATTTGAGGAAATGAAATGAAAGATAAGTACTTTAAATGAATATAAATGAGTATATGGAGAAGCTACACTTAGAAGTTGCACAGAAAAATATCACAACACGGATGTCTAACAGAAAATGTGGATGTGGATGTTTATGTTAGTTGATATAAAATCATTGACTGCATGTAACCATAACTACCTAAGGATAGATCGTGGAGTATTTTTAGGGATGAGAAAAAAATTATACTGCATGCAATTGTAAATGTTTTGGGAAAGTGATCCTCTTATATTGTTGTGTAATATTTGTCTATGATTATATGATGCATATTAGTTTTTGTAGCATCAACAATCATCATAGTTGATGCTATATAATGAATTATATGCATATATGTATCATAGTAAAGAACTTAACATGGTGATTATTTATTGTAGGGGAACTTAAAATGGATTAAATTTAGTTATAATCCTCATATGTAATTATAAGCCTTAGTATAGTGGTAGAGGGTGGGGAGCCTCGATGGCTAACCCTAGACCATGATGTGTCTATGGTTGAGGGGCCTCGATGAACCCTCTTGAAACCTAAACATCAATGGATCAGGTGGTTGGACCTCTATGGACTCATGAATACATACCTAAATGGTTTGGTTGAGGTAGATCATCAATGAGTTTTGTATGCATTACAAAAAATCATCTTTAAATATAAATGATAAAGTGTAGCAAAAACACCAAATTTGAAGGAAAAGCTTTAGCTGTATTTATCCTTATATATAAATTATGAAGCTAATACTCATGTAGATAATTATTTTTTGCGACATTTTCAATTATGTACTTAGATAATCATTTAGGTAAAAATCCATTTGTTATCCTAATTGTAGCTGAAAATTTTCCATACACATACAAATGTAGTTGTAATTGTAGATAAATATATGACTACAATTGTATATGTAGATATGATATGTAGGGGGATATAACATTTACTACAATTGTATATGTAGTTTGTGTGTAACAAAATATGTCTCTTATTATAGTTGTGAATGTAGTAAATGTGTAGTGAAAGACGTCATGTACTCACTAGTACAGAAATGGGTTATAACGTCACTACTTGTAGGGTCGGTTTCTCCAAATAACCAACCTTATATATCTAAAAAAAATGCGGGCACCACTTAAGACCTCTTGGGTTGGTTTTCTTAAAAAAACCAACCATGTAGTGTAACTCTATAGGGTCAGTTTTCCAAATAGCTAGCCTTATATGTCTATAAAAAATGCGGGCACCACTTAAGACCTCTTGGGTCGCTTTTTTTACAATAACCGACCTTGTAGTATATCTCTATAGGGTCGGTTTTCCAAATAACCGACCTTATTTGTCTATAAAAATGTGTGCACCACTTAAGACCTCTTGGGTCGCTTTTCCTAAAATAACCGACCTTGTAGTGCATCTCTATAGGGTCGGTTTTCATAAAATAAGCGACTTTATAGACAATTGGATTAGAAAGTCAATTACAGTTTCCCATGGCAAAAATTTTCTTGATTTTGGCTTCGCGCCTCAATCTATAGGGTTGGTTTTTCCAAATAACCGACCTTATATGTCTACAAAAAATGCGGGTAATTAGACATCTTGAATCCAGTTTGCCTTCACACACGTATAAGCACCTCTACGGTTGATTTTTCCCTTATAACCGACCCTAAAGGGCTCCTCGGTCGACAAATTCATCGACCGCATAAGAGCCAGATTTCACGTGTATAAGCACCTCTAGGGTCGGTTATTCCATTATAACCAACCTTAAAGGGCTCCTCGGTCGACAATATTGTCGACCGATATCAATTTTGGATCCAGTTTAGTTCAGCACCTCTAACGTTAGTTTTTTACTTTTAACCGACCCTAAAAGGCACCTTGGTCGACAAATTCGTCGACCGAATAAGAGCCAAATTTAACGTGTATAAGAACCTCTAGGTTCGGTTTTTCACTTATAACCGACCCTAAAGGGCTCCTCGGTCGACAAATTCATCGACCGAATAAGAGCCAGATTTCACGTGTATAAGAACCTCTAGGGTCAGGTTTTTCCTTATAACCGACCCTAGAGCTCTTCTCGGTCGACGAATTTGTCGACCAATAACCTCTCGGTTGACAAATTTGTCGACCGATAAGGAGCCATATTTCACGTGTATAAGCACCTCTAGGGTCGGTTTTTTCCTTATAACCGACCCTAAAGGGCATGTCGGTCGACAATATTGTCGACCGACACGAATTTTGGTTCCAATTTAGTTCACGCATGTATAAGCATCTTTAGCGTCGGTTTTGTACTTTTAACCGACCCTAGAGATCTTCTCAGTCGACGCATTTGTCGACCGATAAGCTCTCGGTCGCAAATTTTTCGACCGAGAAGGAGCCCAATTTCACGTGTATAAGCACCTCTAGGGTCGATTTTTCCTTATGACCGACCCTAAAGGGCTCCTCGGTCGACAATATTGTCGACCGACATAAATTTTGGATCGAGTTTAGTACTTTTCAAAACGTTTATAAAGCATTGGGATCTCAATCCTTTGTCTCATTTTTGGGAATTCACATCCCTCAATACCACCATCATCACATTTGCTGGATCTGAGTATTCAAACCCTTAGTTCATCACTAAACATGGTTATCACTTATCAGGTAACTATTACCTTCAGGTCATCTGACCAAGGTATTCAGGATACTTGGTACACAAGCATCTCAATTTCATATCAACCATATCACTTTCATATCAACATCATGCAATACAAAAATAACATCACTATTCCCTCATTAGGGTTAGAGTTTCCCATCTTTATCAATTAGGGTTTCACATATCATCATCCCATGTTGAAGTTTCACATAACATTATCCCATATTGGGGTTTTTACACAACATCACCCTATATTAGGGTTTTCACATAACATCATCCCATATTAGGGTTTCACATAACATCATCTCATATTAAGGTTTCACATAACATTATCCCATATTAGGGTTTCATACGACATCACCATATATTAGGGTTTCACATAACATCATTATTAGGGTTGTGTAAGCACCTTATAGATCCCTTGGTCGATGAACTTGTCGACCGATAACCTCTCAGTCGACAAATTCATCGACCGAGAAAGAGTCAGATTTCACGTGTATAATCACCTCTAGGGTCGTTTTTTCTTTATAACCGACCCTAAAGCGCTCCTCGATCGACGATATTGTCGACCGACATGAATTTTCGATTCAGTTTAGTTCACACATCCTCGGTCGATGAATTTATCGACTGATAACCATTCGGTCGACAAATTTGTCGACCGAGAAGGAGCCAGATTTCACCCCTGGCTCCTTCTCGGTCGACGATTTTATCGACCGATGGTTATCGGTCGACAAATTCATCCACCGAAAGGAGCCAGATTTCCTTTGTAGAAGCACCTCTAGGGTCGGTTTTTTCTTTATAACTGACCCTAAAGTCCTCCTCGGTCGACAATATTGTCGACTGAGATAAACTTAGGATCCAGTTTAGTTTTTCACACATGTATAAGCACCTCTAGGGTCGGTTATAAGGAAAAAACCAACCCTAGAGGTACTTATACGAAGGAAATCTTGCTCCTTCTCAGTCAAAAAATTTGTCAACCGATAACCACTCGGTCGATAAATCGTCGACCGAGAGGGAGCCATATTTCCTTTGTATAAACACATGTACCGTCAGATATTCCTTAAAACCGACCCTAGAGGTCTCTTCAGTCGTCAATATTGTCGACCGATAACCATTCGGTCGACAAATTCGTAGACCGAGAATGCGTTTGAGTGTTTTTAAATAACCCGACACGGGCACTATTTATCTTTAGCGTCGGTTTTTTGGTGTTAACTGATGCTACAGGTCTTTCTCTCCGTGAAAAATCCGAAACCTACTCTTTCTTCCTCACGCGAAAACCTTTTCTGTTCTATTTTTTATCTCCCGCGGCGCCGCGAAGCCCTTGCTTTTTCTTGTGTCATTCCACCACGAATGCCTTGCCTCCTCTCCGTGAAGCCGTTGCTGTGAAGCCGTGCCACCTCTCCACGCTGCCAAGAGGATCGTGGTGTCCGTACGTGAAGACGTTGCCACCTCTCCGCACCGCCAAAGCTTTGCCTCCTCTTTGCAAAAAGAGCTCGTCATCGCCGCCTCTCCACTCTTCCACGAAGGTCGCCGCCTCTCCGTGAAGGTCGTCTCATACTCCATGAAGGTCACCGTCATTTCCAAGTAAGTTCGCCGCTTCCTTCGTTCCTTCATTCCTGCCTTCCTTCATTGCCACCCGCCGCCATTACAGTGTCCAGGTCCACTCTCAGTCGAAAATTAGTTGACCGAGAGTGGACCTGGACGCTGTGTGCATGTGGGCTCTCGATCGAATAATTGTCGACCGAGAGTGGACTTTCTCCTTATTTATGTGGGTGATATAAATGTTTTAATCATATTTGCTGTAATGTTCACAAATAGTTCTGAATATTATAATGATTTGAATCTTTGGACTGTTGGAAACGGCCTTACTTTGCTAATTTGTACAAGTATTTTCCATTTTATATGATTTGAGAACCCAATAATAAAAACATGTCTTTTTTCATATGTAATCATTATATAAATTCTAGAAATTAATACTAGATTAGACATGTGTACTCCTAGATTGACACTTTAGGGTTGATGCATGATGTTTAACTTAATATATAAATATGAAAATAATGCATTTATATATTAACTTAGAAACCCGTTCAAAATTTACTCATTAGGAGTAAACTTTAGATAGTCCCCAGTTTGGGACTGTTTTTGGATATTTAATCTCACTTAGGATGTACCTGTATAATGTATGTTTAGTTTTGTAGAAAATTTCAGTAGGATTTCTTCATTTGTTCTCGGGGTACATATGTGAGTGGTTATTTTCCATTTACATCGGTGTACTTGGAGAACTTAGGGGAAATGCTGCTGAAATTTTCTTCAAAACTAAACATACATTATATAGTTACTAGTGAGATTAAATATTCAAAAATGGGATAGGTGGTACACTTTAGTATATAAGTAATTAACTTCCTATCAATAAAAACTTACAAATTATTATAGTATCAATATTAAATGGTTTGTCTTATAATTAATTTTAATGTGATATAGAAAATGGATCGAAGTTGAATGTCTATCAAGAAACGTTGCAGTCCAGAGTTTGCCAAAGGTCTTGATGAATTTATCAGATTTGCTGAGGAACATAGGAAACTTCCTACAGATAGGCTATATTGTCCATGTAGAAATTGTTGTAACAATTTGAAAGTTGATACTGGTGAGGAAATTAAGAATCATGTCATATGCAATGGGATCATACAAGGTTATAATGAATGGTATTGGCATGGAGAGAAATTGAATTATGGATAAAAAAATGTCGATACTAATAGTTGTGGCATAGAATATATAGATAATGATGATAATGTTAATGATGATCCGATTCAAGATGACCAGATTCAGGATGATATGGTTGATGAGATGCTACGTAGTTGTTGGGACAATGTCATTGATCCACCTTCTTTATTTGCAAACATTGTCCATGATGCTGAAAAACCATTATATAAGGGTTGTACTAAGTTCACGAGGTTGAGTGTTGTGATGCGATTATATACTCTTAAAGCTCAAAACCGGTGGAGCGATAAGAGTTTCACTTCACTGTTGTCTTTGTTAAAGGAAATTCTTCCTGAAGGCAATGGGCTTCCAATTTCAACATATCAAGCAAAGAAAATAATGTGCCCAATGGGAATGGAGGCTAAGAAGATTCATGCATGTCCAAATGATTGTGTGTTATTTCATAAGGACTATAGTAATTTGATAAATTGTCTAAAATATGGTGCGTCAAGGTATAAGACTACAAATTCAGCTAAGGCTAAAAATGGCTCTCCTGCCAAGGTGATGTGGTATCTACCCATAATACCACGATTTCAACACTTATTTGCTAATACATAAGATGCGCAAAATTTGTCTTGGCATGGGGAGTTAAAGGCCAATGATGATGGCGTCCTACGACATGCATCTGATTCACCACAATGGAAGAAAATTGATTTATTATACCCTCAATTTGGTAAAGAACCAAGAAACTTAAGACTTGGACTCTGTACAGATGGAATGAATCCCTATGGTACATTAAGCAGCCAACATAGCACGTTGCCTGTTATGATTGTTATATACAATCTTCCTCCTTGGTTGTGTATGAAAAATAAGTATGTGATGTTGTCAATATTGATATCAGGGCCCAAGCAACCTGGAAATGATATTGATGTTTACCATCAACCTCTAATTGATGACCTAATGAAACTATGGGAAGAAGGCATTATGACATATGATGCTTCACGTAAAGAGATCTTCAGTTTGCGTGCTATGTTATTTTTCACGATTAATGACTTTTCATCTTATGGAAATTTGTCTAGATATAGCATAAAAGGATACAAAGCATGTCCTATTTGTGAGGAAAATATTGATTCAATCAGACTGAAACATGGTAGTAAAATCACATATCTTGGTCATCGGAGATTTCTCCCACCAGTGCATCCTTATCGAAGGCAACACAAAACCTTTAATGGGTCAAATGAGGAATGAAGTGATCCTAAACCTATACCAGGAAATGTTGTATATCAATGGGTGAAACATATTATTAATGAATTTGGAAAGAGTTCAAGTACTCGTCCACTCGCATGTGACAAATCTCTATACAAGAAGAGGTCAATATTCTGGGATCTTCCTTATTGGAGATCTTTGTCAATTAGACATTGCATTGACGTCATGCATGTTGAAAAAAATATTAGTGATAGCATCATTGGTACGCTATTGAACATACCGGGAAAGACTAAAGATGGCATCAAATCTAGAAAAGATTTAGAATTAATGGGTATAAGAAAATAATTATCAGTGGAGATCAGGGGTCGCCGCACATATTTACCACCAGCTTTTTACACTTTGTCAAAGAAGGAGAAAAAGACTTTCTGTGAGTGCTTGTATAATATTAAGGTTCCACAAAGATACTCTTCTAATATTTGTAAATTGGTATCAATGAAGGATCTAAAGTTGATAGGTCTCAAATCTCACGATTTTCACACCTTAATGAAACAAATTTTACCAGTGGCTATTCGATCTATATTTCCGAAGCATGTAAGGTTTGCAATCACAAGACTCTGTTTCTTCTTCAATGAAATATGCAACAAAGTGATACATCCTGATACTCTCGATAAATTACAGAAAGATGTAATTGTTACCATGTGTCAGCTTGAAATGTACTTTCCTCCTTCATTTTTTGATATCATGGTTCATCTTGTAGTACATATTACAAGGGAGGTGAAGATGTCGGGTCCAATTTTCTTACATTGGATGTATCTATTTGAACGCTACATGAGTGTTTTTAACGGTGATGTTCGAAATCGTTATCGTCCTGAAGGGAGTATTGTTGAGGGTTATGTGGCTAGGGAGGTGATGGACTTTTGTAATGATTTTTTGAATTGCAATAGCGATCTAAAAAATTCCCATCACACTGGATCTTATTGTGGCAAAGGAACTCTGGGAGAACGAGTGAAAGGAATCTGTCGTGAGTTGTGGGAACAAGCGCATTTGTATATTTTACACAACATCAATGAAGTTAGTAGCTAAATCAAAGAACACAATGATCTTATCAAGAGAAATCATCTACGATTCAGTTCAATGTGGCTTGCAAGAGAGCATAATCGAACATTTATTAGGTAGTTTGAAGAGAAAGTATTTAATCAACTATCTAAATCACCGAATAATGTTGCTGAGAACATAAAATGGCTCACCTTTAAGCCAAAAATGGATGTCATGTCATATGAAGGTTATGACATAAATGAATTTTCATACTACACAAAGCGTCGAGACGAAAGTAGTGTGGTCCAAAATAGTGGGGTTACTATTCAAGCTTGTTCGTTGTATTTTGCTAGTGCCAAAGATAAAAGACCATGCGAAGCTGAGATGTCATATTATGGCATCATTGATGACATATGGGAATTGGGCTATACAAATTTTAGAGTTCCTATCTTTAGGTGTAATTGGGTTGACAACAACAAAGGAGTTTTAGTGGATGAGTTGGGTTTCAAATTGGTGAATTTTGAAAAAAATGGTGAGAAAGATGAGCCATTCATAATGGCAGACCAAGCAAAACAAGTATTTTATATTGATGACCCTGCAAATAAAAATTGGTCTGTCGTTCTTCATGGAAAAAGATAGTTTACTATAGATCCAATAAATGAAGAAGAATACTATGAAAAGTATGATGATTCCAGTCCATTCTCAGTTGGTTTGCCAAGTGTAAATGTTGAAGATAACAACGATGAATATTATAAACGTCATGACCATGCTGAAGGAATTTTACTTGACTAACAACTCAACCAATACTAAAGGCATGTATTATTTGAATTATTTATTTCATTATCATTCAAGCAAATAATCTTTTTAATATACATCATATATCATGTATACCTTATCACTTGTGCTTTATCATGTATACTTGCAGGTTCTAAAATGGCGAGTGAAGATGAACATTCTGAGCATGAGCATGACCACCATGAGGGTGGTGGTGGTGATGCTAAGAAAAGTAGAGGTCCCACACTGATGCGTAGGCTGTAGGAGTTCAGGGCTAAAGGGGACAAATTGCCAATCCAATTTGATATCACAGGAGCACCTGTTGGGGAACATGTTAGTGCTTTCAAGCATTACGTAGGGGCGACTGCACACAGTAAGGTGCCAATAGATATAGAAAATTAGCATGATGTTCCTAATGATAAAAGAGACCTCATATGGAAAGATATATATGTGAGTGGAAGTTATATTATTTTAATATGTTTTTTATCTATTGATTCTAATTTAGTTTGCTTGGAATTAAATTCCTTTTCAAAACAACATTATTAATTGCTTCTTTTGTATGTATAGGGTGTTTTTCATATAAATGAAAAAGATCACAAGAAAAGAGTGCTACAACGTTGTGGTGTATGATGGAGGGGTTTTAAGACATATCTCGCAAGGGAATTTACAGATAATCCTAAACAAAAGAAGAAAGCAACAGATGTATATATTTTTATATATCCTGAGGAGTGGGAAAGATTTGTTGCATCTAGGAGATCAGAAGAGTTTCAAATAATAAAGATTGTGATGTATTGTATGAATCTTTAATTTTGTACAATTAAGGAGGTGAATCTTTTTATACATGTTTGCCAAGTCTAAATTGTAATACCTCATTTTAAATGATCAGGCTATCCACCAGGCTCAAAAGGAAAGATGGGCCAAAAATGTGCATGACCATCGCTTGGGGGCCCGGTGGTTATGCCTTCCGCCGCCAACTACAAGAGAAGCAATCCTCTTATGGAGAAGAATCTATTACAACTCAAGTTGAGCGTCCACCCCGACACTTGACATAGATTGATGCTAGAAAGAATCGAGCAGGTGAAATTGTCAACTCTGCAACTAAGGAGGTGGCACAAAAGATGGTAGGTTTATCCCAACTAAGTAAAGAGTAACTCCCACAAACTTAGATTTATTTATATCTAATTGATATTGTTATTTAATATTTTTATTAACTATGAATAGATTGATCTCCACGAGCAAAGGAAGGAAGGAAAGTTCATCCCAACTGGCCACATCGATGAACTATCAGTTGCTCTTGGTACGAAGGAGCATCCTGGCCGTGTTAGGGGATTAGGAGCTCGCATAGAATTCAAGTCTTATTTTGGCCCTTCGCAATCTAAAAGAGGTCGTGTAGGAGGTCTTACACAAGAGGAGGTTGAAGCATTAGTAGCGCAGAAAGTAAAAGAAATAATGTCTTCATTTCAACCTATTCAACCTTCTCAACCTATTCATACCGTGCGTCTCTCAAGTGATGAGGTACCAGCCCATGCTCCAGTTGTAGTAGGTCATTGGAGCACTCCCAATGACCCACCACAACAATCTACAATAAGTTTTTGTTCTATATGTTGTGTTATTAGTATGATATTATATGATAATATATATAGTTGTAACATGTATCTGTTCTACTACTTCTTATATAACTTATATTATTTCAATCTAGGTTGGTATGAACTGTAAACTTGCAGTGGAGGTTCCAGAATATAATGTTGTGGCAGCGGGCAAGGAGTACAACCTTGGTGGTACATTGCATTGCCAACAAATTACTAATGACATTTGTCATGTGTCCATCCATCTTGTGTATGATGGAATGGGGGACAAACCACTACCCATACCTAATCCTGAATATAGTACAGTTGAAGAAGCTGAGGGTGCTATGGTGGGTTGGCCTAGACACTTGGTTATCAATGACAAGGTATACCTTATTTCTACCATATTTTTCATATTTGACTGTATATATGAACTCGTGTAATATAAGTATGTAATTTAATTAACATGTTTGTAAACCAAAAAGTAAAAATTCTACTAGTCGTCCTCCTATGCCCAAGCCATATTTCATTCCTGATGCTACATTCGACTAATTGGGAAGCAAATGTAAATGTTTGTGTCGATACTTAGCTAACCAAAGCTCAGGATCACATATGTTGGTCAATTCAACAGAAGATGCAGTTGGGAGGGACTTTGAGAATTTTATTTTTCTTGATGATATTATAGAGTTGTTCCAGTATGATTGGCTAAATACTTCGATAATAGAAGTATGTATAAGGTAAGGAATCTATCAATATATATATATATATCAAATTCCAATACACATTTTTAGCCTAGTTCTATATATGGAAATAATTACAAATGTTTTACAGCAATTTATATACTGAGATCACAAACCTTGATATAAGGAATGTTGGATTCTTAGTTCCTTCAATCACTAGTCAAGTGGAGACAAATTTTGAGGATGTGAATGACTACTTCTCTACTGCATTCAAATATTTTTCTAGTGAAGGGAAGGAAATTATCCTAATTCCTTTTAACGTGCAGTAAGTATTATTATTCAATATAATTTTAATAATGAATAAAATTATTTATTTTAATTTTTGTTTTATTCTTACTCAGAGCTAGACATTGGGAATTAGTGGTGATTTCCCCTAAATTGATGACTCTTTATTATCTTGACCCAATGGGTAAAACAACAAGGAGTCACAAACTGAAATTGCCAGCTATGGAGTAAGTTAAATTTAGTCAATGCTTCAACATGATATTTCTATTTAGAATTTCTATTTTACCAACTATTATTTAATTGATAGGGGTATAAAGGCTTTTCGTGATGCTGGAGGACAAATACCCACAAAATTAAAGACATTGACTTTGAAAAATGTTAAGGTAGCTACTTTGACAACTGCTTAGTCTTATAGGTATTAATTTTTCAATTCTAATATGTCAACTCTTATAGTCTTATCTCAACTACTGTTTATAGTAGTTTACTAACATTAAGTATAATTCATTATTTGTAGTGTCCTATGCAAAATAATGACTGGGCTTGTGGCTACTATGTAATGAAATATATGAAAGCTATTGTCAAACAAGCATCACATGACATTCAGACTATAATTCAGGTAATAAAGAATAACATCATAAATTTACAAGTGATTGTAGTCATTTTTATAAAATATTAGCATGTGCATTTTCTGTTACAGATCTTTACAAGTCATCCTTACACACTTGTGGACTTGAATGAATTCCGAGAAGAGTGGTCAGATTCTTTTCTAAATGAAGTCAATATAGCATTGGATTAAATATGTCAGCTCCATTTATGTATGTGGTTTGAGTACTCTTTCATATTTACTTTTGTATCTGATTAATATCATCTGACTTGCAATCTATCATTTTGTAAATTTTTATGTGATTATGAATCATTTTTGTCATGAATGTGTGGTTTTGAATGGTGACGGTTGAGCATCAATGCTACCCTCTCCCAGAATATATGAATCTTCTTGTTCTTCTGTTCTATTTCATTTTCTGTAGAAATTAAAAAAAAATCATAACTTTTAGCGTCGATTTTTTAAATAACCGACCCTAAAGATTGAATAACCACTTTAGTGTGATCCTCTCTCGAGAAAATTGTCGACCAAAATGTTTTCGGTCGACAATTTTCTCGACTGAGGGAGTTTTACAGGGTAAGTTTTTTTTTGGAATAACCGACCCTAAAGATTGAATAAACACTTCAGTGTGATCCTCGGTCGAGAAAATTTTCGACCAAAATGTTTTCGGTCGTAAATTTTCTCGATCGAGGATCACATGCTGAAGTGGTTATTCAATCTTTAGGGTCAGTTATTCTAAAAAAACCGACCCTGTAAAACTCCCTCGATCGAGAAAATTGTCGACCGAATATTTCGGTCGACACTTTTCTCGGTCGAGCATCACACTGAAGTGTTTATTCAATTTTTAGGGTCGGTTATTCCAAAAAAACCGACCCTGTAAAACTCCCTCGGTCGAAAAATTGTCGACCAAAAATATTTCGGTCGAAAGTTTTCTCAACCGAGATCGTTTACAGGGTCTTTTTTTTTGGAATAACCAACCTTACATGATCCTTTTTTCTCGCCTGGGTCGGATTTTTTACAACCTTTTACGTCGGTGTTTACTTTGTAAGGTCGATTTTATTTGGTAAAATAAACCGACGCTATAGATAAAATTCTATAGAGACGACCACTTAGGCGTCGGTTAGAAAGTGATGTTGCAGGCTTAAAAAAACCGATGCTACAGACCATTCCTGTACTAGTGACTACACATACATATGTAGTTATATTATGCATATAGTCTATAACTTACTAATAACAAAGAGTTTTTAAGAAAGAAGAAAAAACAATATTGATCTTGATCAAGTTGTTCTTCTAATGCTAAAAATTATACTTTTATTTATATTGAAACAATGAGTAAACATGGAGAATACATTAACTTTGACCCTATTTCACAATATGCATGGGGATATGATACATGTATACGATGCCCCCCATGAGAATATAAATATATATCATTCTCAAAGTTTTGCCCCGTGTTGTACTCTAGCTGTCGATATAGGATCCTACATGCTCCATGTTGTTGTCTAGGTTTAGGGTATTGAAGGAAGGAGAGCTATGGAATCTCTATAACCCATATTTACTCTTGCAATTGTACATCTTTCTGCTTGAGTACCACACCTTTGGAAGGAGACAAAATTTGTAATGTATGAAGGATGTCTAGTTCATCCTCAGCATGAAGGGGGTATGTGTTTCATTTACCAAGAAATGTATTGATTTCATAAGTTATGGGCATGAAAGTGAAGTACCTATATGATGAATATCTAACTTTCAGTATCGAATCTACACTACTCTTGTGCATGCCTTTTACATGTAATACATGTGAACTAAAAAAATGACCTAAAAAATAGGATCTCCATTGGTATCCTAGGTAGGTGACTAAAAAAATTGTCACAAAAGGTTAACCAAGTTGTGACAAACCAGAATGATGGATCTCCACTTACTCTTCTTCCCCTTGCTCCCTTTAAGTTATTTGTCTACAATATAGATTTCACCTGCATAGAAGGAGAAATACTATTTGCTTTTACTATTAGCCCATAAATAAAATCAAAATGATGGGCCACAAACAAAATTCATTCCCATTTAATTATTGTCCTCTTTGCATATAACATATCAGTTGGGGTAGAAAACATACTCATTTGTAAGATAATGTGTTTCCATTGTGATTAATATTAGCTAGTTTACTTTGTATTTCTATTTTACTCAATTTTTAGTAGGTATGTTGTTGTGTTCAGTCAAGAATATTAAGGTCTAAGCATGATTAAAAAATATAAGAGAAATCCAATCAGGAAATCTCCTCCCATCGTGCATAAATGTATCTACACGAGGGACTATTATTAATTGAAATATTGACCTTACAGTAAAAACACTAAAAAAAATTTGGCCTTTGTTGAAGAACATTTGTGAGGAACCATAGATTGTGAATAATGATGGCTATTTGTGAGGGCTCATCCTTCAAATATGGGACCAAATCCCTCAACCGTTTTTTTTAACATCCTTAGAAATACTAATCCCTCACAAATACATTACTCACTAATCATCCCGTGAAAAATACCATGACAAATGTTTCCCTCCATCTCATATCCCTTCCCTCCATTCTAAAATACAACATTTGGAAATCAAAATTAAAAAGGAAAAGAAAAACCCTCCCCACTCGTCCCTCTGCACAATGACGAACTAGGGAAGCACTCATCCGCCATGACTAGCCACTCGTCCTCGGCGCCTCCTTGATTCCATCGACCACGCCTTCAGTCCGTCGACCAGGCCTCCATCACTCCATGGCCAGGGTCTGCTCTAGCTTAAGGCGGCCCAGCCTCAGTAACCCCACGAACCCAGTCGCTTACCAACACCCAAATCCCACCGGCCGCACCTACCTCCCGGACGGCGCCCCAACTGCTCCTGCCACCCCAGCTACAGAAGGTCGTAACTCCAATCGTCGGTCGTCTGGCCGACTTCCAATTCCACGGCCAGGAGTAGCCATCTCGTGCCGGATTCCAGTGAAACCAGAGACACCCGACTCAGGCGGTGCCCAACAGGAGCTCTGAACCTACTTCAACCTTGGATCAAGCTACTGGTCTCTTTTCCTTGATCTAACACCCATAAGCTGCCCAACCGCCTCTGCTCCAGTTCTTCTCTTGCAACGTCCATTGTTCTTCTTCTTCAGTTTTAGTCTCATTGCTTCTGTCCGTTGATCGGAAGCGTAGGAAAAGGTACTGCTACTAAAACTGCATCTTTTTTCTGTGCTACTTGTTTTATTATTCTCTTGCAACTGTTGTGCTTGCTTGTTGTTATGCTGTTTGATTCAATCATGTGTTGGTCATTTAGTTTTAGGTAACGATTCCAATGTGCATCCTTCTTCATGTGTATCCCATATTTGAGTTCACTGTAATGTACTGTTCACTGCCAATGCTTGCTTATTTCTTCATATGTGTATCCCAATAGTTTACTGTAATATGTTAATTACTGCTAGTGTTTGCTTCTTTCTTCAATTGCGTATCCAAATTTTGAGTTTCCTATAACGTATCTCCTCTTTACATAAAATAGCCATATAAATTAAATCTCAAACCTTATAGACTTCATTCGGAACTCACATTGTGATGTTTGATAAATGGGTAATATTACTATGGACTGAGAATGGGTTGATGTTTAAAAGTAGACTTGTAGTAAGCTAAGTGTAATGATTTATTAAAATTATATGGGTCAAATGGAATATGTAAGAGTCTAGTCACCACTTAATTGATATATAGAAAATTTGATCATATATAATCTAGTTGACAAAGCCACTCTCCTCTTATCCCTTTTCTTCACTAACATAGTGCCCAGAATCCTGACTCCACACTATCTATTTTGGCAATTAGAAATTTACGGGAAAAACTTAGTAATGATTTAAACTCATCTTATTAGATTAGATCATTCTATGAATTATATGTTCTTCATCAATGGATGACCTAGTTTTCTCAGTTAATGGATGACACTAGTGTTCTTCATCATTTATGGGAAAAACAGTCACTACCTTAGATCAACTCTATAGCCAGGACTAGATTTTGTTTTTCCTGAGTATTTGTTGTTGACTTTGCATAGAATATTAGATAAATATAATTTTAACGTATTGTTCCTTCCTAACTTGATAGCTTCCGTAGTATTTATTTCCTAGTGTTAGACCTCCTGGCTAGGTGTTGCTGCTTAAAATGAGTAGCTATGCTAAGAGATTTTAGAAAATGTTTGAGTGGAAGGATGTATGCACATAGATAAGAATTTAATAGACAGGAAGATCTTGCAATTACGGTAGCATAGAAGGGTAGAACATATGGTTTATTGTGATAAATATGTTTTTCCTCATATATATTGTTAAGAGATGGTGTCCTTTCTGGGCTTCAAGTACAGGTAGCATACTTTTGTGGTGCTTGTGGATAAGTTTGGGAGGTTGAATATCTACTTTGGGACTTTGGCCTTATGGTTGTGTTCTCTATGAGCTCAAAGGTGTCGTGTAGGTCTTGATTTGCATCAGTTCTTTGTCTGAGTTTTATCCTCTGGAGATGTTGGATGTGGGATCTGCTCTCTTGATCTAGCATACTAGTTTGTTTTGCTTTTTCTTGGTGATGGTTGAGTGTAATGCTTCCCTCTCACTAGCTGTTTTTAAGCTCAGATCTGGTATTCAGGTTTCTTGTTGCCTCCTTTTCTTTGAGGGATCACCAAATCTAGCTAAGAAATGGCTACCTAGAATATTAGAAAGAGTTTTACCTCCTGAACACCAAGGATCAATCCAAATCATAGTGTTACAACCTTCACCAACTCTAATTTCAAAATTATCAATATGCCTATCCCGTATAGACAGCGGATTCCTCCAAATCCAAGAATAGATTGACTTTGGTTTACTGCTCCAGACCTATATCATGTTACTTGATTATTTATATATATATATAATCAAGGAATATAAATACCTAGATAGACTGAAAGGAATATAATCAATATACTATTTGAATTGCTCGGGGATAAAAGATTTCTTCTTACTGCTATTTACGGTCACTTGTACGAGTGTTGTTCTGTTTTCTCACTGTGTTGTTTTTGAATGTTTTGTTTTTGGTACTAAGTATAATATAGCCTGGTGTTTTTGCATTTTGTAGAGGCACACTAAGTCATTGTCAACATTTCAGAGGTTTGCTCTGGTTGAGAAGTCTAGGCAGAAGCCTCAAGAAAGAATGGGTGTTCTTAGTAATGTGGGTTCCTCCTTGTTCCCTTAATTGTTAAAACAACATTTGTATATATGTCTTTTTTCCTTTACCCCCTCCATCTAAAATAATACCCTTTCTGTAACATGTGGTTGTGATGCATGACCTAAAAGCCAATAACTATGGTAATGATCATCTGCTAAGTGCAGCTCTGTACTTGGAGATTAATTAAAGGCCGACTGCCCAGGGCTCCCATGGGACACATCCATTCCTAATATACTAGTTGGCACTTTGGAGATCTTTGGCATGGATGGAGGATGCTCAACTGTGGTGAACTTCTCTGCGCAATTCAGGATCTTATTCACTGTGGAAACATGAAGGGCGTTGTAAGTAAAATCTTTTAATGTATTTCGTTTAAATTAGTTAAACGAAATACATAAATTTTTTTTACTGACAACGCACTTAATGTTTCCACAACGAATGAGATCCTGAATAACCCTGTAGAGAAGTTCACCACAACTGAGCATCTTCCATCAATGCCAAAGATCTCCTAGAGCCAACTATTATATTAGGAATGGATGTGTCCCATGGGAGCCCTGGGTAGTCGTCCTTTAATTAATCTCCAGGTACATAGCTACACTTAGTAGAGGATCATTACCATAGTTATTGGATTTTAGGGCCTGCATCACAACCACATGTTAAAGAAAGGGTATTATTTTAGATGGAGGGGGTAAAGGAAAAAAGTCAAATATACCAATGTTGTTTTAACAATAAAGGGAACAAGGAGGAACCCACATTACTAAGAACACCCATTCTTTCTTGAGGCTTCTGCCTAGACTTCTCAACCAGAGCAGACCTCTGAAATGTTGAATGCATGTCTGAAGCTTTCCATGGGCATGACAGACATTCTATAGATGCTAAGTGTGCACAAAGATGGTATGCTACTAACTTATAATGATACATATCATACAAGTGAACCAGAAGTTACATTCATTATTATTGTCCATGCTTTAGTGCTTCTATGCCCATCATTTGATTTTTAAAGATACCAAACTTATTTACATATCATTTCAGTTTCCATTGGAGACTAGAACTTTGTAATTCTACTTTGTCCGCCAATCAAAATTTATGGTCCTCTTCCTTTTCACTTCCTACTTCTATCTGTGATGAAGTGGAAATAAAGATTATAAATTTCTTGTGGGGATAGTGTGAAGGAAAGAATGATATCCATCTTATTAAGTGGGATGATGTAACCAAGGTAAAGGATGAAGGTGGTATGTCTATAAAAAAAGTCAAAGACGTTTGTAAGGTTGCTATGATCTTAAATATCTGGATAGTAGCTTCAGAGAAAGGTAGTCTATGGATCAAATTGATCCATGACAAATACCTTCTTAAGGATTCTATCTACAATATTGATATCTATGGTCAACTTTCTTGGTATTTAATTCAGATGATCCTACATCTGAATTTAAAATCCTATTACGAAAGATTGCTAGAAACAACATCTTAGTGATGAACAACCTAAAAAAAGAGGGGTTTTCTATACTTCTATATGTTTGCTGTGTAGAAGTTCTAATGAATTTATCATTCATTTATTCTTTAATTGCCATGTAGCTGATTTCATCGGGGTAATGTTGTTGAGTGTAAACTCATTGATAGGATTCCCCTGTCATCGAGGATATGTTGAGACATGTGAGCAAAAGTTAATGCATTTGTATTTTGTACTATATCTGGTGATATTGAAATAAAGTGATTTTTGAGGATTGGACTCATGATATAAACAATTTAATGTATATTGTCTTGTCTAAGATCAGGTTGTTGTTGCCTAAGGGAGATGCTGGGTCTACTTTCTGAATCCTTTTGGTTATCTTGTGATATGAAGTGATGTCTTGATGATATATTTTCTTGAAGATTTTGTGATTGGATTGTCTCTTGGCCCTGTTATATAGTCTCTCTGTTTGGGATGGATGGATCTGTGAACTATTATTGATTAGGTGGGTACCTATGCTATTGCAGTTCTTGAAGGATTTTTCCTGAAGGATGTTTCTTCTGCCTCTTTTTTTGCTTCTTGTATATTGATAGACTTCATGTATTTCTTCTCCCTTCCCTCCCCTTTTCTCTTTTTCCTTTTTCATGTTGTATATTTGACCCCCTTTTGCTGCAATTGTTGCAAAAAAAAGCAGTCCTTTTATACTACTGTTTCTTTGATTTTTTTTCTATTTCCTCTTGTGTCTCCTATTCTAGCTTCTTTTCTTTTCTTTTTTTGCAATTTCTCCTTCATTTCCTGTTCCTGCTATTGCATCTAAATTTTTGTTACTTCTATGTCCCCTCTTATTGCTATTTCCTTGTTACTCATATCAGAAATTTAGATTCTTACTTGCATCTCCTGCTCGCACGTCTACTAGACTACTAGTACCACTTCTATTTGCAAGTTTTCTTCTACTTTTTCTTACTTATTCTTGCTCCTACATGACTACATCTCAAACAGCTGTTGTTGTTTGCATGTATTTGAAAAGGGAAGACAAGAGAAAAAATATAGTATGATAAGACAAATTAATATGTAAGAGAAGGGGATAGTTCAAATGCTATAGGACATATTATTATGTATTTTCTACCACATATTTTTCTTCCAAATTAGTGTGGATACCATATCTAGACTGAAAGGAATATAATCAATATACTATTTGAATTGCATATATATATATATTTCTTGTAATGTGTTCTTAACTTATTATATATTTTCCTTCATGTAGATGGATTTTCTAATAGATCGGAGTTGGATGTATATTGGGAACAGGATGCGAAGTGATGTATTCAAGGTAGGGTTACGAAAGTTCATTGAGTTTGCTCTTATCCATCAGAGACCAACTAGACAGGGGAAATAAATATTTCCTTGCAAGGTATGTTTGAACAGATACCTTAAAACAGAGGAGGAGGTATTCTCACATGTATTACAAAAAGGATTTGTGCATAGCTATGATGTTTGGACGTTTCATGGGGAGGTGATTGATGAGAGCAATCCTGTTGTGGCACCAAACATGCCTAGCACCGACAATATGCATCAGATGCTGGAGGATTTGTTTGGTATGGGTGACACAACAAATGATCACTCTACTGAAGCTACATAGGAACCCGAAAATGTAGATGCACAAAGATTTTACAAGCTACGAAAAGATGCATATCAACCACTCTATAGAGGTTGCACAAGTCATTCTAAGCTATCGTATTTGGTTGCCTTGCTATTTCTGAAGGAGGAATCTGGATGGTCCAACGATTCATTCACAAAGTTGTTATAGTTGATTATTTCAGGATTTCTAGAAGAAAATTGTCTATTCCCGGAGACGTACTATGAAGCAAATGTGATCGTGAAGGATTTACGACTTGATCATTCTACTATAGACGTATGTAAAAATAATTACATGCTTTTTTGCAAAGATGCAGCTTCAAAAGAAAATTGTGATACTTGTGGTGCTTCAAGATGGAATGAAAAGTAATACAATACAAAGGGAAAGAAGGTAGCTGCTAAGTTCATGTATCACTTCCCTTTGATACTTCGGTTAGAGAGGCTCTATATGTCTTCATCTATTTCTAAAGATATGATTTGGCCATCAGAAGTAAAAGGCAAGGATGGTCATATTCATCATCCTTCAGACACACCAGAATGGTTGTCTATTGATGCCAGGTATCCAGACTTTGCTGCGGAACCACGCAATATTAGATTGGCATTAGCAACAGATGGATTTAATGCATTTGGCAATATGAGTGCATCACATAGCATCTGGCCTGTGTTGGTGACACCTCTCAATCTTCTGCCTTAGCTTCTTATGAAATAACAATTTATTATGATGTCCCTATTAATCCCAAATCCACATATGGTTGGCAATGACCTTGATGTATACTTGGAGCCATTAATTGAGGAGTTGCTACTACTTTGGGAGCTTGGAGTCAAAGTTTATGATGCATATAACAAAAGGAACTTCACTATGCGGGAAATGATTTTATGGACCATTAACGATTTCCCAACATATGGTGACTTATCTGGTTGGTGCACTAAAGGTAAGAAAGATTTGGGATGTCCTTGTTGTAATGTGGAGACTGTATCAAAATGGTTACAGTATGGGAAAAAGAAATGCTATGGTTTCCATCGACGTTTTCTTCCAATGAATCATCCATATACACGTGATAGGAAAAATTTTGATGGTGAAAAAGATTTTCGACTTCCACCTAAGCCACTATCTGGAGAAGATATACTGAGGCAATTTGATGGATATGAAAATATCACATTTGGAAAAATGAATAAGCGCAAGAGGCTTGGAGATCAAATTCAACCATTACCTCCTGGTTGGAATAAGATAAGCATCTTTTTTCAGCTACCTTATTGGAAGTATTTATCTGTTAGACACAATCTGGATGTGATGCACATAGAAAAGAATGTGTGCGAGAATATTTTAAACACATTATTGGGTGATTCTAAGAAAAGTAAAGACAACTTACAAGCTCGTCAAGATATGAAGAAAATGCGCATTCGAAGAGATTTATGGCCAGTAGATGCAGGTGACCGCTATTACTTGCCTCCAACATCTTACACCATGACTAATGTGCAGAAAGATAAGTTCTTGTCTGTGTTAGAAAAGTTGAAAGTTCCTGATGGCTATTCTTCTAACATATCTAGGTGTGTTAGCAAATCTGATAGAAAACTTGTTGGGCTAAAAAGTCATGATTGCCATGTTCTTATGCATCAACTTCTACCTGTTGCCTTTAGACATTGCATAAGCTTAGATGTGTACAAGCCTATTTCTAATTTGTGCTCATTTTTCAACAAGCTTTGCTCTAACATTATTGATGTGGAGGAATTCAAAGAATTGGAACAAGAAATTGCTGTCACTCTTTGCCAGTTGGAGAGAATCTTCCTTCCTTCTTTCTTCACCATCATGATGCATTTGCCCATTCATTTAGCTTATGAAGCCAGGCAATCCGGATCTGTCCGAACTAGGTGGATGTACCCAATAGAGAGATACTTGAAGAAATTGAAGAAGTATGTAAGAAACAAAGCTAAACCGGCTGGTTGTATTGCTAGTGGCTATTTAGCTGAAGAAAGTTTGACATTTTGTGGTAGGTACGTGCATAATTTTGAGACAAAACTGAACCGCACTCCTCATAATGTTGATGGATCTCCAATTAGAGTTGGACTGTCAAGAAATTTCGACATCCACACTTTGGAACAAGCCCATCGTTATGTCCTTTTCAATAAAGAGGAATTGGATGTTTACAGAAGGTAAGATTTAATTACGTCCTAAAATTCTTGCTGATATTTGTATATTTGTTGTACATTAATTTAGACACTTCTTATAAAGCAGTGAACACATGTGTATTCTTCAAGATATGGAACCCAACATTGCCCCACGGACCCTAGAAACAAAACATGCAAAGGAGTTTTCTAAGTGGTTGAAAGAGCATGTAAGTCTCAAACATAAATATTGTTGTAACTCTTAATGTTCAAGTTAGTGTAGATTACATTAATGTTTTACTTTTTTATGAAGGTAATGCAAATGCGAGAGATTGGGCCGAACAGTACTAGCGATGATTTGAGATGGTTATCCCAAGGCCCTTGTGCTGAGGGAATGTCTTATGAAGTATTTTCGGTCAATGGATATCGTTTCTGTTCAAAGAACATTGAAAGTACATGTACTACACAAAATAGTGGAGTGTATTTGTGTGCTGACACTTCAAGTTATTCAAGTGGTAGAGATCGAAATCCTATAAATGCTGAAGTCACGTACTATGGCTACTTTGAGGAGGTTATTGAGCTAACTTATGGTCCATGAATCAAAGTTTCGTTGTTCAGATGTTCTTGGTATGATGAAAGCACTTCTAACGAGTTGCGAATTGATGAATATGGGTTCACACAAATCAACACTTCAAGGATAAAAAAAAAGGAGGAACCGTTTATCCTGGCTTCTCAAGCATTGCAATGCTTTTATGTGAAGGATCCTAATGCTGATGATTGGTGCACAGTGCTAAAGAATCCTCCTAAAGATTATTCTGAAGTACCTCTTATTGAGAATTGTTTGACTGGTTTACAATCTGAAGCTATTGATGGTGGTGTTACTAGTGATGTGTCTTGGACGAGGAGTGACACTGAGGGATCTTTTGTTGATAGAACTAAAAAAAAGAATGATGGGGCTAATGTTTAGTTCATTAATCTGTCTGTTTTGTTTGCAAGTCTAGAATAATTTACTTGGGGAATATGTTGTATTGCATTTTTTTGGCAAACTGTTACTATATGGCATGTTCTTTGCAATTTATTTAGTCTTGTTTCATATACCAGCAAGTAGGACATCATTATTCTTTTTTGGGATATGAAACCAAGGTACTCTACAAGTTATATGCTTTTCAAATGCTGAATATTCATATGTTGGTGTCTCATATTCTCCGCAATTTATTTGTTTTTCAAATGTAGCTACTACTTTTGTTACTGACATTTCTACACAATTTATTTGTTTTTCAAATGTAGCTACTACTTTTGTTACTACAATTTATTTGTTTTTTTTCTTGTCAGTTGAAGGATGGCAGGAAGAAGATTCACTAGATCTAGTTGTAACAACACACCCAGTCAACCTATTGCTGTCCCTCCATCCACAATTGAAGAAAATTGTGAGGATGAACCTACTCTACTGTCCAACAATATTGAAAATGATGTAACAGTTGAAGAAAATGTTGAGGATGAATAGGAGAATAGGAAGTATGGACGTGGGCCTGCAAGTGAGAAAATCCTACTTCCTAAGCAAGGGCAGCCACGTCACAAGGTCCAATGGGATGATGAAGGAAATGCTATTGGGGAGAATGGTGCCAAATTGAATCGTTATTGTCATATGCTAGCAAGGAAACCACACATATGGCATCTAGACTTGAAGTGGAACGAACAACCAGAACAAGCTTTTGCAGATAGAAAATCATGTATTGAGGTAATCTTTTTCATAAAAAGACCAACAAATTGTATGATTGTTATATCTAAAGTAATATTTTCTATGTTTTTGTAGAAATACTTCGATTTAGGCAGTCACCCTAATGCATGGAATCACATTGATGAACACATTAGCAGAGGGATAACAGTGTGGAGGGCATGTGTAAAGAAAGATTACTACGAAAAGTACAACATTGAACCAGAATTGATGATGAAGAAAGTTGAGAAAAATGCTTCCATAGATATGGACCAGTTTAAAAATCTTGTTAAAGAATGGGGAACCGAGAAGTCTAAGGTACAATGGTTTCATATAACTTGCATGTATACCTATCTACTTTTTCTAATTATATGTTTCTTGTGGTTTAGAAAATTTCCGAGATCAACAAGGCAAACAGAGCAAAAAAAGTGATGGATCATACCACAAGATCAAAGCCATGGAGTTGTTATCGGGCAGAAATGGTATTAATAATGGACACTTGTCTTTCTTAGTAGGAGTTGAACATATAATAATGGACACTTGTCTTTATGTTATCTATCATGTGTAGGTCAGTGAAGATCAACCCGTTGTGCCTCTTAACAAATTTTTGGAAAAAGTTTACGACAAAAGCCCACAAGTGGTTAGAAAATGGATATTTGCTCTCCTATGATGTCTACAAAGCTAGATATGCTTAGATATCTCAATTTAAGCTTTCCTTTTATGATGCTTTCTAATTACAGCTTGAAATATCTGATATTGTGGAAAACCAAGTAGCAAACCAAGAAGAAATAGATCCTAGAAGTGTTGATAATCTAACACGTGATGCTTATTTGCAAGTTTTAAATCCTTCCAAAAAGGCTAGGATCCGAGGTATTGGAATTGGGCACAAAGAGATAGGACATAGGGGAAAACTGCCCGTTTAAGATATGAAATGCTTCTTGAGGAAAGCAATGCAAAGGATGTATGTTGGATTATAACTAAACTTGAACTATTAGTTACAACTAGTCTATTAGATCGATGTTTGTAATTTGTTTTCTATTTCAGGATAAACTTAAGGAACTTGAAGAAACAGTAAATGGATTGAAGAACTCCGTCTCCCAAATAATGAATTGGTATAATAAATCACAGGTAACTCAGATTCAGTTGTCTATGTCAATGCAATATATAATTTTTTTTTGACATTGTTGATGTACTTGTTATAGGATGGCAGTATTAATGTTGATTGTGCAGCTGAATACCCCAATCAGAATACTACATGTGTCTTACACATGCAAAGTGGAACAAATAGGTCGGATGTGGGTTCTTTTCACATACACGACAATACAAGTAATGGTGCAGATGTAGGCATGTTTCCCAGCCAAAATAATTCAAGCGGGGATGGCTTAGGAAGACTTTCTAGACAAAGCAATTCAAGCAATTCAAGGGAGAATGGAGTAGGAAGACTTTCCATACAAGGCAATTCAAGGGAGAATGGAGTAGGTAGGCTTTCCATAAAAGGCAATGGACATCCACAGATCTTTCAGCCATAGGTAACTCATAACATCTATAGATTATTTTCAATATTCATACACATAAGAATATTAACATGTACACTTTATTAAAGGTTGCAGTTGAAAGTTGGTGCCCTTCTTCTGGTAATAATCGACAAAGTCATCCTCAAATGCAGAACACACCAACCACATCTTCATCGGTGTCTTTCAAACCAAGAAATCAGCATTTAAATCAGGTATTCAATATGTGCTTGATTAAACTTCTAGTGATATGAATTACATGATTTTAAAAAAACTGAAGGCTTTACATTTTTCATGTGTTTAAGATATATTTTAGTATTTTATATGTTTTTCCTACCTGTGACATATTTGAACAAAAAGAGGACTGTATCTGATTATTATAGAACTACATTTTTGTCATATCTTCCTCCTGTAAGTAATTCATTTCAGCTTATCTACATTTTAGCCATATTCTTATTACTTTTCGTTACCTTCTAAGATATTGAAGTTAGCCTTTTTTAAAAAAAAAGTGGCTAATGAAACTAAGTACATTCCACTTATATGTACATAGTAGTGTTACTGATTTGACTTACAACTGAAATGAGATGTATTTTGTTATTTTATATTAATGTTTGAATGTATGTTGAATTGGTAGACTTCAGAGATTAGATTCACAAACAATGATCGTGATAGATAAGAAAACATCAGCACTGTCATCTTGGTCAAGCCTCAATTCATAATATTTCAGATACAAAGTTTATAGTGACTTTTCTTTAGTCAGTGCTTAAGAAGTTGCACATGTTTAGTCTAAACTTTGAATTAAACCTCTGTTTTCTAGACTATCTAAATAACTAATAGTTGAGTAATTAATATAGAGTGGTCGTTCCAGATTTTGCTTAGGAACAGAGTGAATCTTTTGCCTACTTCTGAGTGGACCAACACTCTCTAGGTTATACCTGCTTGTGCACCAACACTCCACGAACTTTAAAGATGGCAGTAATTGTGATGATGAATACTGTTATTGCCTACTGTTTATGCTCCAGATGCCTTCTGCATCCTGCCTTAACCAAAAAAAAGGGAAAGCTTCTGCTCAAGATGTATGCTTCTAGCTTGACTGAGAGCCCTTCTGTCCCTTGCTTTGGAGTCATTTTCTTAAGGGGCTGTTGATATTAATAACCTTGGGAATGGCCACTCTCTGTATGGGCTAACTCTATCTACTTTGTTTCTAACTTTTGGCTGTCCAAGTTGCTCCAAATTGTTGGGAATTGTTCAAAAACATATATTTGTTATTCTTATTATTCTGCGTTGTAATATGGGTCTGAATTGGTTTGTGGCCCTTTCCTTGTTGAGTTCAACTCTAATTATGAATTCATTTCTATTCATATATATATTATACATGTATGTCTGCACGTATATATCTGTATATATTGAAGAGTAGGGTTTGCTTGATAGAAAATGTGCCTCCTTGCCTAGGTATATTTCTTTACGAGTATAAACATTTATTAATAGCTACATATCATCATATTGAATGGGAAAATGAGGGAAAGGGCAATCAGGATCATAAAAAAATGGATTGCTTTGCTGAGGATGTAATTGAATAGACAATTTATTGAACTGCATAATACCACAGATAATATTTACTGGAATTTCTTTACTGGTATATGTTCACTTATATAGATTGGAAGATTAGATTCATGTATTATATGAATCAAAGTTTATGTTTATTTTGTAAAATGCTGCATCTGTTTTATCAAATAAACATTCTAATTGTATTTAACTTTAGTATGTAGTATGCCTGTGTGATTGGAAATAAGAGTGTGGTTCTATTTATCTAGAATCTATCTTTAGATTCTATTTTAACTCACGCAACTTCATTTGCAAGGACTTTTTCCAATTAAAAATTAAGCCTTACCATTAGTGAATAGTGTATCAAAATGTTAATGTACTCTTTTATTGCAACATATTTTTCTTGTGTGCACTTCTCTCACCGAGGCATAAGCCTCGAGGCGCATTTGGGATAGACTCACCAAGGGGCGTAAGCCTCGAGAGCCTCAAGGTGGGTTTTTTATTACCATGATCATAATTTTAGTTTACGGGTGCATGTTGCTGCTATGTTGGTTCACTTACATTTATCTCTACTTCACACTCACTCTGATTCCTTTTTGTATTTATATTGATAGGGTAGAATTACTTTTAATGATGGATTTCAACGGACAATGCACCTTGGAGTAGACCAAAACCGAAATATAAGGGTAAGTTATTTGTTGTACTATGATTTATGTATTAACTTTAAATTTTATTAATATAATGATTTGTCATTTTTAGGAGAAGAATATTCAAGTACCTAACCGTATGAGGCCCGACATTGATGAAGAGCACCACACCATTTAAAGGAATATGGAGACATTATAGATCTTAAGAGTTTCTAGCATGATATGTTGATTGTCATCAATCTCAAATTTTAAAACCATATGTACTCTTTATTTATATCAACGTTGAGCACACAATGTATGGATCATATTTTGCTTCAATAACAAAATTTGGTTTGAGGTGATTTAACATTTTTATGTGTCATTTTGGTGTTGAATCTTCTTATGATGTCATGTGAATTAGTATGAAAATATTGCTTGAGGTTATGTATACAAAGTTTTCATTTAAAATTTGATATTCACTATAGTAACAATTAATTAACATTTAATAAATCATTCAATAATCAATAACCAAATCATTTACAGTAGTCCCTCATAAATATATTAATGAAGGTCCAGATTGACCATCAAAATTGCATTGATGACGACCACATAGCCCCTCAAAAATATATTCTCCAGGACCATCAAGTCCCTCAAAAATGTATTTATGAGAACTAAATAGTCCCTCAAAAATGTATTTATGAAGGCTAAATAGTCCCTCAATATAACATTCTTGAGGGTCAGTTGGTCTGTGACAATTGTATTCGTGAGGGCCACTGGTATTTATCACGTGAGTTCTCTTCACAGACCATTTGTGAGGGCCAGACCCTTAACCGTCCCTATTTGTGAGGGCCTGTAGAGAGGGATTTGTAACAGGACTCACTCATGAATAATGGCCCTATTTTTACTAGTGAAAGAACAAGTTACCAAGAAATGAATAGAAGAAAAGGAAAGAAAGAGGTGACATAGATAATGATCAACCTTCAATGAAATATATTGATTTTGGAGATGATTATCCTAATCACCAATAAAGAGCACTGGTTGCTGGATTTAATTGGTTGTCATGAACAATAAGCCCATCTGGACTCATTTTCGAAACAAATTGTATCAATTTTGAGTTCAAAAATATTGGATCTGTATTTAGAGCCAGTGTTTGCAACCATTCTCGTTTGCTCCATTACTGCCATGTTTGACATGTTTTCTCCTCCCATTTGACCTAGGGATGTCATCTGTGTTGGCTCCTTCTCAAATTTTCTCCAACCATTTTCCCCATGATTCCACTCAAAGGAATGAGCCCGTTCATCTAGTTCATTGTGGACTTCGTGTTGGCCATATTCAGCATCCCACCTGTCTACCGTCATCATTCTAGATTCCACCTTTAGCTGAGGTTCACTCCAATACTCCTCCAATTAAGGGAATATACCATGCATATGGCCTTTCATATTATCATTCTTTTACACGTTCAAAGAGTGTGAACTACATTGACATGTGCATTGATGTAATCTTTACTTTATCTACACATATATGTCAAGTACTAATGCAGTCACGATCATGTATGCATAGTTTTTTACCACTAGATAGTCCTAAAATAGGAAAAGAGGTAGGATGAAATTGTTGGTATGTATGCCCAAAGAACCAATCATATGATGATTACGATGGGGTAGTAGATACCTGATTTGATATTAATAAAGGTAATGTCATATATTATGTTTGTATGAATCATGAGATGATGACTCATAGATAGTAGATGTCTAAATAATGATGTTACTCAATGACATATGTCTTTAGGTTGATGACCTGAATAGTGACATCATACGTATGATAAGAGTATATACATTCTTATTATGTCCCTAGTCGGATATTACTATGGAAGCAAAATAGACACCAATAATACATAAAACTAGAGTGTGTATTGATTGATGACAGAGTCTCATTAGTCATGATATGTGATATCAAGTGAAACACATAGGTACATGTTAGAGAATAGTGTATTAGACAGACCCACCTTGAGAGTGATACATGGATACCATGGAATGGTAGTCAGAATCAACTCTCATAGTGATAATGGTGATTGTAATTCTTAGACATTAAGTCACTACACTCATCACATGTCGTTCGTTGTACGTAGACATCATCCAATGTGACTTTGAATAAGGGTTGACATAAAGGTGATGCTCAGGTACTCGATGACACATGGGGATTGAGTGTGAGTGATGTAGATGGGATTTATCCATCCTATAGGAGATTGATATCTAGGCCACTTGATAAGCGAGACTAAGGAATGCATGGCCATACTCATGTTATAAAATATGTGATATGTGAACTCACATGCATCTCAGAGTGTCTACCCTAGCTCAAGTAACATGGATTGAATGTTGAAAGGATGGAAATTCCATGCCTTGAGATTAATCCAGATATTAGAGACAAATGAACTATACGATCACAGTAACACTGATCATGGATTGTAGGTTGAAGTTGTTCTCCAACTTTCTGAATTACTTTGGTAGAAATGATGTGTTTCTAGACACCACTCATTGCTTGTGATGTCATAAGTTGGTTACAGACATTCACTGCCAATGTAATTTGGGACCTATAGGGTTACACAAATAGGATGCACTTAGAATAGGAGTTTATTGATGAATGATGTTTAACTTGATTATGAAAAGTATTTAGGTGTTCATTTAAACAACTAAGTTCAACATTTATTGACTAGACTCTGAACCGACCGGTTCAAGTGTTGAACTGTTGGAGTGTCAAGTCGATTGGAAACAACATTGGCTTATCAATGGTTGAACCAGCATATGAACCGACCGGTTCACTAAGTGAAACCCCAGGTTCAGGGTCTGAGATGACAGGTTCACGTGATGAACCGCCCAGTTCAATGGTCGATTGGATCAATGATTAGTGCTTGATCGGCCCCGGGTGCGTTCTCCAAAAGTGGAGGCACAAACCAAAAGGAGGATCAAACTTTAAATTTATAACCCAAAATATTCAAGGACCCCCACAACTTTATTACTAGATTGAATTAAATATACGGGGTTGAACACATGGACATGGGTACATTTAGGACGCTTAAAATATAACTCTTATGTTAGTTAAGCTGATCTAATAGTTGATAATAGTTTGGAACTAGAACTGGTCTAGCAAAATGTCACAAAATAACATAACAAAGTAAAGAACACAAAACAAAGTCTCTCAAATTCTATTAATCAAAGAGAAGGAATTCCTGACTATGTAACCACAAGTTGGGTAGTCTATGCACCCATTCTCGGGCATAGAAAACCCTCAAACACCTCAGCAAGCAATCTACATTCAAACATAGTATGTACTGTGGTACTTGTTCCTGTGGGATCATCCCACTCGCTTTCGCATAGCATGACTAAAACCCATCAATGAAATGAACCCCTCTCGAGGATGACAAATCAACACCCTATAATATTCTAGATACCCTCTCACGTCTAGAATGTTCTGAGATGCTAGGAACAAATGTGATCTGGGCAGAACCAGGTAGTGGGCCCGACAGTGTCGGGTTGGCCCCAGCGATGCCCAGGTCTATGGTTCTGCATAGATAACCTTGAACCATCCTCTTTTTAGATTCCAATCCAAACTACCCCCTCTTATCTATTTCTATCATGAATCTCTTGATATAGGTGGAAATAAAAGTTCAAGCAAGAAATAGATCAACCAAACTAGCAATCTTAACCAGAAAGAGAAGATACAATAGAAAACATATTAGATCTAGAATAGAACTACTTGCTTAAGATAAAAGCACATAAACATGCCCAAAATAGATTACATAGCCAATAAGGAGCTCAAATAGCCATGAGCAAGTAGAAACTAAAGAGAACAGTAGAAGAAAGGAGAAGAAGAAGAAATTCGTCCGTAGAGGAGAGGTGGATCTCACTCCTTAGCCTTCATATGGGCCTGATCTCATCTTTGGGTCATCCTCCTTGGTCTTCTGAACACCTTGGCCTCCTTTCTCTTTGATTCTACCCTAAACAATGGCTTGGCAGACATACAGAGGTGGATCATGACTAGGAATGGTAGGAAGTGGGAGAATGGCGGTGGAAAATGATGGTGGATGGAAGAAAACTGAAGGGATGGACGTAGGATGAGCACTTCAACCGTTTCAAACTTTGGAACTCTCCCACAGTCACTCTGGGAACAAAAAATGTTGGAACCCCTCTCCAAGAGGGGTGGGTAT
This sequence comes from Alisma plantago-aquatica, assembly GCA_963693085.1. Taxonomy (NCBI): domain Eukaryota; kingdom Viridiplantae; phylum Streptophyta; class Magnoliopsida; order Alismatales; family Alismataceae; genus Alisma; species Alisma plantago-aquatica. The sequence goes on from OY856409.1 coordinate 1,779,744,476, forward strand.
TTATAGGTGAAAGCAGAGTGTATATAATAAGTGGTCGCAACACCTGTCTCGGTCGCTACTCTTGGTCTCAGACTAATTGCGCCAGGCTCGACACGGTCGTGTCGGGCTCGGCACAAACTTGTCGGGTGTAGCAGTCGAGACAGATGTCGTGAGTGAAACAAGTGTAGTGGACGTAGAGCTTGCAGTGGTCTAGATAAATGTCACGGTTGGGACGGATCTCTCCATCAAGATGGTTATTGGCTCTTGTACTTGGCCCGACCGTGCTGAATGCAGTGATCGAAACAAATCTTCAATTGTAGTGGCCATGATAGTCGTAGAGGTTGTGAACTTTGTAGCGGTCGAGACTCTTGTAGTGGTCGCTAAACCTTGACCTCAGCCCGACTGGGTCGGGCTTGGTATGACCGTGCCAAGTGTAGCGGTCGAGATGGTGTAGAGGTCGCGACCCTTGCTCCTTAGGGACAAACCCACACGGGGGGCTATTACTGGTGGTCGATGGGCCCACATCGATGAACCTTCTAATTAACGAGGATGCTTTTTGATGAAGGACTAGCCAAGTTTCTTGGACCCGCTAGTCGGTTAGTGGGACTACCATTTCCAAAGTTGGTTCACATAACATGACGGTTGTGGGGAAGAATTTAGGAAATTGACGTCTTCTTGAGTTTGGTACCCACAAGTCCAAAAATTGGCTAGTTGAGCAACTCTATCTTTAATATGATATAAATTACTAATAGATAAGAAACTAGGGATATTTTATGCATATTAAGGCTATAATTGACACAAAACCATAGATAAATACCTAGCATAAATGCCTAAATTTTGATGTTATCACTACTGACATCATGTTTTGTATTAATCGTACATTTAATGATAATGTGATTCAAAATAGGAAACTGCACAAACCAATCAGTTCATGCACAAACTTACTGGTTGGGCATGTGAATTGGTCGATTCTCCATCTGAAGTTTTAAAAACAATTGTGAATTTAGTTTCTTCAAATCCCAGACATACTAGGAACCCTAACCCTAGCCTCTCCTATAAATAGATGGGTACTAGGGGGGCTTCCTAGACACAACAATAAGCTATGAAAATTGTTGTCCTCTCTGGTTGTGGTAAGCGATAGAGAGTCTGAGAAAGTCCTACCATAAAAGGAAGGGATAACAAAGGAGAGAAAATTGTGGGAGAGAAAATCGGTGCTACTTTGAAGTTGGGCTAGGAGTTTTTGAATCATGTAGATCTATTACGTGTTAAACTTACAAAAAGCAAGTGTCTGAGAAAGGAAATTTAATTGCTAGATGATCAAGTTAAAAAGGGTTCTAGGATATGGAATGGCATGAGAGAGGTAATACATCTGTAAAAGGAAGGCTACTGTTGGAGTGTGGGAAATGGTAAGGATATTTAATTTTTCCTGGACCCATTGATTACCGATGAGAAAATATTGTTAGACCATTGATATGGTGAGATTGATATTGATGAAAAAATATAGGAATAATGAAACTTACATCACTAAAAATGGGGAATGGAACTGGAATATTTTTCAGGAGTAGCTACTGATTGGATGGTTGGTAAAAATAGCTGCAAAACTCTATCCTTTGAGAGGGGGGGAAAAGATGAGAGAGGGGGGAAAAGATGAGAGACTTTGGGCACAAGAAGAGCGAGATAATTTTTCTTTCAAATCAACATTCTCCAAGATCATAAGTAAATATGGAAATGTTCCTAGATCGATTAATTGGAAAGTGATTTGGCAGTGTCTAGGTCCTAAAAGGATTAAAACCTTATATGGTTAGTTATAAGAACCTATCTAGGACCTTATAGACTATAAGAGTGACTCTTTGGAGATACAACTCCAACATGAGGAGGTATATTTATAATAGAGAATGGTTACAAAGAAAAGCTATAGCTCCAACCAGAGTTTATAAACAAATTTCTAGCCCATGACTTGTACAATTCTGGTGAGAAAAGGTAAAACAAAGATAATGAGTAAAAGATCCCTTTGAAAGAAATTTGGACCTATATGGAGGTGGAAGGTAATATAATAGCCTCTCACAAGTCCATTAGTATATATGTGTCTATGCACATAACTTTGCTAATTGATAGTTGTTATCCATCATTAGAGGATCCTTAAGACACCTATATAGAAGATGATGCACCAAATAATAGTTTTTATCCCTAGTCTTATGCAATAAATATTCAATAAAGAAGAATAAGTATTCCAGAAAAGTCACGAAGTGTCATCAATATACCACTTAGAGGAGAATGTCAAGGTGGTGTCCTATGTTGTGTTGTTAGCATGGGTGTCGATTGAGGGTGTATATTGTTATCTACCCTATAGAGATATGTTTATGTTTCATTGAGTGTCATGTGCCTAGCATGTGCCTCATTTATGTTTTTACTTGTGTGGTTTAGTCCCATATTGCTCATATTTGGTTTTGTATCTCCTCTCTTATCCTATATAAGGGAATGGACTGTAATCCTTTTAACCATCCAATACAATTCTTTTCAGCTAACTATATGGTATCAAGAGCAAGTTTCCTCCCATGCAAGTTCCCACCCTAACCCTACCCCTCATGACCTAGCATCCCTTCCCCCCGCTGCTACCCCTCTTCTCTTCTTTCCCACCCACCGCCTCTCTTCCCCCCCTCCGCTACCTACAACCCCTACCACTGTTGTTGCTATCCCTCTCCCCTCCTTTCTCTCCCACCTGCATCCCCTCCCGCTGCACCCCCTCCTCCTACTCCCCACCGCCTCCGGCTCCCCACCCCATCCCCTCCTACCCCTCTGCCACCCCTACTACCTCTACCTGTCACCACCACCACTACCAACCCCCCTACTGCTGCCCTCCCCACCACCCTGATCTGTCCCTCATCCCCTCCCATCACTCCCATCACCCACCATCTCTCCCTTCTAATCCCCTTCCTTTCTAGATCTATTCTCCTTATTTTATGTCTCCGGATAGCCATCATCATTTCACATTGAGAGTCTTAAGGATATTCAACTTATTCTTCCTATGACTCATGGTGGGATCTTAATTCTCCTCATGTTGGTGTAGGTTCTTTTATCAGTTTTTCTTCCCATAGAGGGTCTATTCTGATCTATTGTGTTAGATTTGCAACTACTCTTTACTGCCCCCATAATGAGTTTTTTTAGATCTACTGAACTCTATTTGTGGGTTCTGTTGCTGCTACACTGATGGTATTCTCTACTTCTTCATCCCTATTCTCCATGGCTTTCATTGAGCCTCCTCGTTCCCTGTGTGTTACCACAATCAAACTTGATGACTCCAATTATCCTCTCTGGTTGGCTTTGTTCAACTTGTATGTCAAAGAAAAAGGCTGCCATTCTCATATCACTACTGACCCTCCTGCTATTCCTACTATTATGGTGGATGAGAAAACTAAGGAAAATTATGCACAATGGCCCAAAGATGACTTAGGTGTTATGTCATGGATTCTTAATAGCACTGAGCCATGACTCAACCACTCTTTACTCTGTCTTCATGATTCTAAGGCAATGTGGGATCAATTATCTCACATATAATCTAATTATAAAAATCCCAAGAGAGTCTTAGCTAACAATTATGTTGAGTATTTCTATAATCAATGATCTGCCCTCTGGAATGAATACTAAGATTTATCGCCCTTTGGCAGGCGACATCAAAGAAGCCCAGAAGCAACGTAATGAACTGCAACTCATCCAATTTTTTGTATCCCTTCCAACTTCTTTTTCTAGAGTAGTCGACTAGATTTTGTTGAGTGACCCACTGTCCACTGTTCGGAATGTCCTCAAATGCGTTCATAGACTACCCTCTATGACATCCACTCCTACATTCAAACATCCATCTCTTGCTGTTCACATTGATTCCAGCCCTAGACGAGGTCAAGGCCATTGTCATGGAGGCTGTCTCCCTACTAACGGCAGTTGCACGTCTTCTACTAATGTTGGTCAAGGACAACCTATTGGTCCTCACTTTTATAACTTCTATGGACGAGACAATCACAATAAAAACTGATGTTGAATCAAGCATGGTAAGCCTGCTTGGGAAAACCAAGAATCTGTAGAGACTTTGATTCATACTATTGAACCTAAATAAGAACTTGATACTCCTTCAACTAAGTGGCTTCACTCTGAGTTCGAGAAATGTTTTCAAGAACGCATGTCTCATCTTCCTTCTACATCTGCTACTGGATCTTCTGCTTTGATAGACTCTCTTTTTGCTAGTAACAATAAATGGTGCATTGACTCTGATGCATTAGTTCATATGGCCAGTGATATCAACTTATTTTATTCTCTTCCTAAAAATACTCAAATTCCACTTGTTATTGTTGCTTGTGGTTCAAAAACTTTGGTTCACATTATTGGCATTGTTCCCTAATTTTGTTACTGCATCTGAAATCTATTTTATATATCCCAAAATTTCCTATTAACCTACTTTTTTTCAGTAAGACTGTAAAAAATCTTCAGTTCTCCATTAAATTTGATCCTTCTGGTTGTGTATTGAAGGATGTTCGCACAAAAATGAGGATTGGTTCAGGCCGTGAGGGACCATATTGACTCTACTATCTTGATGGACCACCAAAAGTGTCTACTCTTCTGTCAGTATCAGTGAAGGGACTCCAGTGGCACTATCAGCTTGGTCACCCCTTGCTGCAAAATTGAAATATTCATTTCCTACTTTATCGGAAAAAAACATTTTCTTGTAAATCTTGTCAGTTGAGTAAACAAATTCATGTTGTGTTTCTCGCTAAAAAAGATATTGTCTCTAAATGCATTTTTGACATTGCTCATGTAGATATTTGGGGTTTGTGTTCTATTCCTAGTCACTCTAGAGTTAAATACTTTATGACCTTCATTGATGATTACTCTCGTGCTACTTGGTGGTTTTTACTAAAAGATTGTAGCATAGTTTTGGGTAATATTAGTGTTTTTTCTCCGAAGTAAAAACACAATTTTGCCATCCCATTAAAGTTTTTTGCACCGATAATTTTGTTGAATTTATGCAAAAATCAGTGACATTTTTTTGTTCTATCTGTAGCACTCTACACCAAACTACCTGCCCCTACACTTCACAACTTAATGGATTTGTTGAAAACAAAAACCACCACTTATTAGAGGTTGCTCGCACTATAAACCTTCATATAACGTTCCCCAATGTTTCTGGATTGAGGTTGTCTCTATGGCGTGTTGTCATATCATTCGTATGCCATATTCTATTTTACACAATAAAATTCCTTACAACATTCTTTTTCCTGAAGCCCAAATTTTTTCTGTCCCTCCCCGCATTTTTGGGTGTTTTGTCAAAAACTACACCCGGGGTTAACAAAACTTGATCCTTGCTCCACCAAGTGTATAGTCTTGTGATATTCTAGAACCCCGGAAGGATATCGTTGCTTTGACCCTATTATAAAGTAATGATTTGTAAGCGCTGATGTAGTATTTTTTGAGCATATGTGATATTAATCAGATGAAAGAGCATTACTCTCCAGTGATATGTTGATACCCACGCCATTGCCCGATGTTGTTGAGATTGTGCCCTCTTCTGAGATGCCACCTGATGACCAGCCTCTACAAGTTCACAAGCTAAGAAACAAGACAAGTACTCCCTCCATGGCCCCTCCACAACCAATTCCTCTTTCTGTGGATGATCATAAAACCACTGACGTAACTTATGACTTACACCTACCTATCAGTCAGTGCAAGGATGTTTGTTCATGTAAAAAACATCCTATTAGTCACTTTTGCTCATCTTCCAATCTGAATGACAGTTTTTTGTGCTTCATTTCTACTAACTGTACAATCTCTATTCCCACAACTACTGCAGAAGCTCTTCTCATTCCCGCAAGGAAACAAGCGAACATGTAATGTAGGCATTCTCTGATTGCAAGATGTGGGAACATGTGGATCATCCTACTTCCTGCTCTACTGTTGGATGTCGTTGGGTCTTCACCATTAAATATCAACCAGATGGTATGATTGAGCAACTAAAAGATTGTTTGGTGGCAAAGGGTTACACACAAACTTATGGTGTGGACTACTTTGAAACTTCTCCTCCTGTATCAAGATTAAATTATGTTAGAATCCACTCTTCTGTTGTTGTCAACAAAGACTGGACCCTATTTCAGTTAGTCATAAAAAATGTGTTTCTACATGGAGACTTGTAGGAAGAAGTTTACATGGAGAAACCACTAGGATTTGTTTCTCAGGGGGAGTCTTCCTCGTGAGTTTGTAAACTGAGAAAGGCCATCTATAGTAAAGAACAAATCATGCATGCTTGGTTCGACAAGCTTAGTCAGATCTTAGTAAATTTTGGCTTTTGTCATTTCCATTCAGATCATTCTGTGTTTATCTGCAAAACTGTGGTCAGGCTAGTCATTCTTATTATCTATGTTGACGATATTATCTTATCTAGTAGTGATTCCTTGGGCATTCAGGCAACTAAAGCTTACTTGGAAAAACACTTTGTTACCAAGGATCTCATCAAGTTGAGATATTTTTTAGGCATTGAGGTATCCACATCATCTGCAGGATTGTGTCTTTCCTAGCAAAATTATTTCCTTGATCTTTTGCAAGAAATTGGTATGCTTGGCGGTAAACAAGATAAAACCCTTCTTTCCCCAAATATGGTTTGGGACAATGAAACATCTCCTCCTTATGCTGATCTACACCAACTCAGAAGACTTTTTGGCAAGCTTATTTATCTCACTGTCATGAGAGATGACCTTACTGTTTTTGTAGGTTTGATAAGAAGGTATCTTCACAAACCACAATAGTTTCATTGGAATGTTGTGTGTCACAATCTGTGTTTTCCAAAAAGATCTTCAGGAAAAAAGATCTTCAGGCAAAAGCTTATTATATAAGAAGCACGACCATGGGAACCTCTAAGTTTTTTCAAATTCTAACTATGTCGGAAGTCAATCTAATTATAAATCTACATCTAGATATTGCACATTTGTGGGTGGCATTATAGTTACTTGGCGAAGCAAAAAGTAGACTGTAGTAACCAGGTCCAATGTAGAGTTAGAATATTTAGTCATGGCCCACACTGCATGCAAACTTATATGGGTCCAAAGTCTTCTCAAGGAGTTTGACATATCCTGATCTAGTCCTATACTGATGTTTTGTACTGAAAAGGCTTCTATTTAATTGGAGCAACCTGACATTTGATGAAAGGAAAAATATATACAGGTCGATTGCCACTTTATCAGCAAGACTATTCTGTCTGATCATAATTATACTCCATATCTTAGCACTGAGCAACAAGTAGCGGACATCTTCACCAAAAATTCTTCAAAACACCCACTTCTAGACTCTAGTAGACAAGTTGAGCATGTTCGACATCTATGCTCCAACTTGAGGAGGAATATAGAGATATTTTATGTTTCACTAAGTGTCATGTGCCTAGCATGTGCCGCACTTATGTTTTTACTTGTGTGGTTTAGTCCCACATTGCTCATCTATGGTTTTGTATCTCCTTTGTTATCCTATATAAGAGAAAACACTATTAATCTTTTAAACATCTAATACAATTCTTTTCATCTATCTATATACCCCATCTATAGTGACATGGGAAATTTGAAAAATGCAAACAACTTCCTATGAAAGCACACGAATGATTGAAAGATGAATCAGAATAAGCTAAATTCAAATTTGTCCAACACAATCTAGTGACTAATTGGGTATAAGTATATGACATCACATATAAAAACAAAGAGGTGGCCCATTTCTACTTCAAAATGGGACCCTTGCTATAAAAGACACAAAACTCACCAAGGATCTATGGCCTCTTTTTTCTCAACCATACAATTACCCTAGCAAAGTTGACAATACCAACAAAGAAATTACACTTGTCTTGCAAGTCTCCAAGACAACAGTGAATACAACAATGGAGTGAATCATTTACTTCATAATTGCCTACATTTACATATTGAGGATATACTTCACATTGTGTATATATAACAAATCCAAATTCAAATTTTAGATATGTATGTGTTACAAGGAGCATGTCTTATACACATACATGAACTAGACTCTGCTTGCTGCATCAACTATTTGGCTGCAAAGGGAACCTTCCTCGACTCTCTACCTAACTACAACCTCCTACTCATGAAGTATGGATGCAATAAAAGTAGCATATTGTCTTCTAAATTTAAAAAATAACAAGAGCATCATATGTTGAGTACAACAAAAGCTTATGCTTTGAGAAAACTGTGGAAAATCATACAATGTTAGGCCCTCTTAGTAATAACATGTTTTCTCTAGAGAACATATTATCATTATAGACACACTAAAAACCATATTGTACTGGAATAATGCTAAACAAAAGGAATAATCTTATTTTTAGTAAACATTTATAACTATAAAATCATATTATTGTTACTAAGAGGTGGTAGCAAATAAATGATATTTTACTTGCAAGATACTACACAAAAGTTGTAGAATGTAAATATAGTCTATAAATACCAACTCCATATAGGTTCTTCCAACTCATTACAACAATTTTCTAGTTGAAAACAAGATAAACAGCTGAAATCATGCATCTCACAAGTCACATTTGGTCTTGTAGTGTTAGATCCTATGCTCCATAGCTTATATGTTTGTAAACAACATAAATAGATAAACTTTAGAAAACAAGATAATTAGTTGAACTCTACAAAAAATATTGTATAAAGTATAATATTGATTTAAATTGAGAATAAAGATGATCATGCATCATCCAACCATTCTTCTAAATACAAGGCTAGAGCTTCATACATAACAAAGTTTGCATCGTGTTAATCTATTATTTCTAAGCAAGAAAGGGAAGATCCCACCTCTTTGAGGTTATGAAGAGCACAAGCCTTATATGATAGGATGCTTGGAGATGATGGTTGCTCATCCCTACAACATGGGGTTTTGAAGAAAGGGGCATATCTTCATCGATCGACATAGGTAGGTTGATGCTCCATGTAGCAAATGAGTGCAGCAAAATAAGATTACAACATGATCTAAGGAGGTGAAGGAATGGAGCATCACTTCGACCCATAAAGGCAAATAGGCTAACTTATTATTTATCCTAATCACAATGATTAAAGTGTCTTCTCCAATACAATTTTACAAGACACCAAATTCAATAATCAGCTCCAACAAATAGGGAGTTGTCCTAACCAAATCAAATTGTATGCAAATAGGAAGTTATTTGTATGGACCAATTTCAATATTAATACATTACAAAGAAAAGAGATATGGACTTTGTAATTAGAAACAAATAAGTCATTAGAATGTATATTTTAGGTAAAAATATCATAAATTATTATCGCAATAAGTTTTGAAGGAACAAGTAGCCAGAAACCACTGTAGTCAATGTGTCCGCAATGTAGCAATTGTGCTTGTTTAAGAAATATGTGGTAAAATTTTAGGAAGATACACATAAAACTCTTACTCACTAGAAATTTCCATACTTGGGCCAAGGAATAGATTTTGGAATCCTATTGGAGGCCATTTATATATCCCCAAGAAGATCCAAATGTTTATTTAGTGTGTTACTACAAAATAAATGCACAATTTTCTATAAATATATAGCTTTTAGCTATGTCAATTGCTTTTAAAAGCATATTTAATGACAAAATAAACATCATAAAATGATTCATCATGACTATCACTAACAATGATTTTTAGATTTAAATATTTAAGTGAATGGTAAAAGTTTTTAGAATGAACAATTGAATTGATTAATTGATGCTTGAGAAATACCTTATAAGAGAATAAAGTTCTTTATAGAAATATTTGGCTTGGTATATAAACATATATGTCATCACATGAGATTTTTATCTAATACTCTAGAAGAGACAATAATAGCTTCAAATCCCTCTAGGATCTTCTTCAAGAAAGATAAACTACTTTAGAAGCTCTATGGTTTGAAACAAGAAAATAAAATCAACTCCATGGAAAGAAAATATGTCCTCATCTTCTAGAACTGATTAAGTTAATAATTATATATCCATAAGCACTTAACTCACTTGGATGCTAAGTGTAGTGATGAATAAATATTCATCTTAGTTTTAGCTGCATTATTAGTCTAATTTAGCATTCATATATCTTAGTTTTAACTAGAATATCTTTGTTTTGATCTACTTAGATTTTATGTTAATTTGTAGGAATTTGATATTTTTCTTGACTCCCTTTGTAGGTTTTGAATTCTATCACTCTACATCAAGTTTTCCTAGGAGGACACCTCACACAAGATGCGGGGAAATGCCCTGATCTAAAATGGATTTTGAGCACTTCTAGAAGGTAGATTGATATACAATTTTTGTGTTTGAAGACAGAATTTGACCCATCGATCAACCTGCCAATTGACATCAAATGCATCAAGCAATCAAGACATCCAAGGGCTCGAGAGCCCTATCAACCCTCTAGATTGATAGCATTACCGACCCATCTGGTTGACATGAAGAAGAATGACACTCATACTCATTGATGATCAAGATAGATCCACTGATCTCTCTCCCTAGACAACATCATCAAGCTTTAGCCGACAAGAAATTTGGACATCAATGCAATACTGTCGACACTACCATCGATGATCACTCCAGCTCGATAGCCCCGTCGACCCTCAAGGTTGATGGCTTGTCAACCTCCAAGATCAACAACCAAAAGCCAACAGACAAGATCCATCGATCGTCAACAAATGATTGACGTTGATGGGAAGTGGTCAACAACAAGGACCCAAAAATAGACCCCTAGTGCAACACTTCAATTCATCTCAAAATTTTGGAGATAGAACATCAAAAGGTTGTCACTGAAATCAGATTTGAAGACTAGTCCGATCAACCAAGCTAGTTATATTGGCCTATCTTGGCGACTCCCATATACCACATCAACTCCAGTCTATCGACCTTCTTCTCCAAGGTGATTGACTTATTCTTTGAGTAGTTTTCCATCCACCTACTTCTATTGCTAGTCAGGATTAATACCTAAAGGAGAAAGAAGTAAGGAAGTTTGTCATCGCACACCACGCCGAGCCTCTTCTGCTACTATCATGACCAAGATGGTGTCCTGATTCTCTACTAGTGATATTGATACTGCCATATTGAGGGATTAGTCTTGTCACTAGGGTGTGGGGATTAGCCCTACTACCCATTTCTTGCAATTTCATTCATATTCCAACACTTGTATGAACTCATTTAATTCATAGTTAATCATTGATCACATGTTTTGTGGATTGATCACCTACTTTATGTGATTTATTATAATATTTTTCTGCAAGAACTTTAACATTTAAGATTTGAATACCGATTAACTTTGATTAATGCCCTGACAAGATCTTCTGACAAGAAGTCTCTGGAATTGTGGTTTTAGGATCTGTCAGTAACGAGACATTGAGCTTATAGTGATATCTACTCATACAAGTTTCTAATGTCCAAAGGGGAAACTTGCATAACTCCAATTATATCTTCATACATGTTTGGATTTGAATGAATGCATAGATTCAAGTAGTGGTGGTGAAGCCCAGTTCCACCCTAGTGTTTCCACCCATTGATAACTAGAACCTTAATCTAGCTCTTTTTATTCTTGCAACCTTAGTTAAACAAACCAATTTCAACTATTGTGATAAGTACTAGTTCTTGCTAAGTTACTTTGAGTAGATAATTCTTAAACAAGTTGTCCCTTGGGATTCAATCCTCAACTATACTGCGATAAGACCCATCCACTTAAAGGTGGCATTATTGCACATTGGTTTGAGTAAACTCTAGGAATTCTATTCATAATGAATTTGTACTATGATAATATCCACATCAAGTCACATGAGTATTGATGCTACAAACAAATATGCATTTAATACATACATCAAGAAGATGTGAAAGGTAACATAGCTATATAACAACATGGATTTATATCCTTCATTGGAGTTGAAGAGATAGAAATTCTAGAGTTCTAATAATTTTGAGGTGCCCAGTGACACACTTTGAAACTTAAATAAAGTAGACATCTCTATAATTTTCATGATGAGGTGCTCCTATTGGCTCTCTAGTTGATTATTCATTCTTGCAAGTCTATTTGCATATATTCTCATGTTTGGTTATTGCTATGATTTGGTATGGTTTCTAATTGGGCTCTTTTATGGTCTTTTCTCTATTTTTTATATAGAACTTGCTTCTAACTTCCTTGTGATATGTTAATTATGACCCCCCTTAATATAGTTCTCTTTTGATTGTTGTGAGGTTTTTTTTGGATGGGGTCAGATATTAAAGCTGCCTAGAAGCCCTGATAGTTGGTATGCTTGTTGACATCAGGCTTCCTGCAAATCTTAATTTTTTTTAGATGATCTTCATTCAGACCTATCTTTTTCTAACACCTATGAGCTTGTTTGGAAATGGGTTCAAGTGTTGAATATGGTTTTCTATTGAAGCTTTGATGGTTGGTCTACTTGCTGACTTTAGTCTTTGTGCAATTCTAAAGATTTATGTAGATGAAGATTAGTACCCAGTTATTGAGTTGCTCACTAAGTTTATAGTTTAATTAATCAAGCATATAGAAGGATGATGATTAGTACTTTGTTATTGAGTTGCTAGCTAAGTTTATTGTTTAATTAATCAAGAATCTAGAAGACTAACAATTGGTGTTATTATAGATGAGAAATTTTAAAGGATGGTATTTTAACAAAAGTGTGAAATCAGAATTTGACTTGGAATTTGATTGTTTTTGCTACTACTTAAATTGTTTTTTCTTGATGTAAAGAGGCATGAAGGAGCTTGGTTACCACTCATATTAAGGCAAAGAACGGGGTGTTCTTTGGTCATCACAACACCAACTATAGACATTGATCAAGATTTGCAGTTGCGGTATGCATGAAGATTGCAAAGGCAATTGATGAAGATAGAGGACTATGATTTGTGGTTGCTCTCATATAATTGTAGCAGACTAGAAAATAAAGGTTGAATTTATTAAACAAAAAGAAAGTGTTTTGCAAATGAAACTATTACATGAGGATTATTTATTAAGAAAAAAAATAATGCCACACATATGGGAGAGGAAGCTATAAACTCAATAGAATTATAACATCAACTAACTATCCAAGCACAACATTGGTAACTCGATAGAGACCAGGTCTGTCTTGCTAGACCAAGTACCACAAATATTAGATATTAGAAATACTTCTTGATCAATCAAGAGAAGCAACAATAAATGAAGTCAATATAGGCCAAGTTTTGATTATATTGATTAGGGAGAAAATTTGCATATATAACTAATTTGATAGGTTGGATTACATTGTACTAAACTCAAACAACATAAATTCATTATTATTGTGAAGTTCATCCATATGTACCATTTAGAAAATAGGAGGAACTGAAACAACCACAAATTAAATGGATGTGTGGTTTGTAAGTGTTGACAATTATATATATATATATATATATATATATATATATATATATATATATCTTATAACAAAACCAAACCCCTTTTGAATATTTCATTTGAAAAATCCATTGTCTTCTAGATAAAGTTTATAGGTGGGAACATCTGTTACTTTTTCTGCTTTATCCTTAATCCCATATTAATAATTAAAGCATGCCCTTGTCACATATGTATCAACACTATTTTTCCTTGTCAAAGTTAGATAGAAATTCTACAAGTCTTATACATATTTTTCAAGCAATTAATCTTTTGAACCTCTATGTAGTATACTTTAATATAAGAAAAGTTCAAATTTGTTTCTAACCCCAAATGGGGTGCATGGTATGTTTCTATCAAAAGAAGGATCCTGAACCACAATGTTAATCTACATGACATCAACAAAGTAATCAATTGCACATGAAGATTAACATAGTTTGCCACATTCTAGATAAGAACTATGTATAAACCTACATTTTATATCCCAATTTTATGAATATCCAATTTTAAATTATCTTCAATGAGTGGTGAAAATATTCATTTTACCAAATCTTATAATCATATAGTCATAAATCTACCAAATGCATGAAGTTGAACTCTAGGTTACCTGCTAAGGATCAGAAAGATGAAAGAGCCACTTGGGAACTCCAAGAGAATCAATCATAGTGACAATGTTACACTGATTCTTAGGAAATCTCATATAAAAAATTATGCCAACTAAAGTAGTAACAATACCTTCAAAGGTTAGTTAGAATGTAGAAGACGAATCCTTACTATCATACAAATGAAAAATAGATAAGTTAAAGAGTACATATGAGTGTGAATCCATCAAAGACATCTTATAAAAATATAATCATCATATAAGATGGAACAAAGAGGATAAGCGGCCCTATATTTTCTTGTTGGGGGATATAAGTGATGTAGGTGGAGACACCATAGAGAGTGGGTGGTCGAAGTGGAGCCACATAGTGTAGATCAGGGCCATGGATGCAGGTGGAGATGTTAGAGAGGAAATCTTGGTGCTATATTTTGCAAGGACACAAGGAGGGATCAAAGCAATAGTGAGAGATAAGAGAGAGGGGTAGATGTGAGATTGGAAGGTATGCACCTTCCTGTATAGTTTTTGGGTGAAATGAGGATGTTGTAAATGAAGGAAAGCATGTGGGTGTTTGATTAGGGGTCAGTTAAGTTTATTTTATTTTCATTTAAGAGGAGATAAAAAACTAGTTATGTGTATACCATATGAGTGATTTCACTTATTTAAGTTAAAATTATATATTTCATAACTAAATACAATTTAATCTACATATAAAATAATTTCAATTTAAATTATTGTATCTACATCATCTTTTTTTGTAGTGATGGAGTATTGATGGCCTGAAGAATTTGGACTGTGATGAGCCATGGATGTGCACCTCAATGGGTGAGGGTTGTGTGCACCTATATGGGTGAAGTAGAGATGTACCTTCATGGGTGAGTATAAAGGGAGATTAGATGTCTCTAGATGATATGTATCTCTATGGGTTGGAACCTCGATGGAGAGGGTTGGTAGCTGAAGAGCCTAGATGGGTATGCTTTGCATGGGGCTCGATGGGTTCACTTGTACATGATGTTTTAGACTTTTAAGAACAATTTCCTATATATAACCCAAACCAATCAACCATGTGACCCATTTTACATGAAAGATCTATTATAAAACATGAAAAAAATTCCAGACAGTTGAGGGTAGCTCCAAGGATCTCCATGGGCATGATTTGAGGTTTACATGTGCATGAAAGAAGAAAATAAAGCTTCCTTTAGTGGATCTGAAGTAAGATATCCTTTTTTAAACCCTAAATCATGTGAGATCCCTTCTTCTTATTATTATTTATTCTTTGATTTTCCTCTCTTATCCTTCCCCTAGACGAGCTCCATAGTGAACCAACATGGATCTCGCTCGACATTGCTAAAGATCTGTCATTTTCTCTCTTTTCAACCTAGTTGAGGATAAATCTTTCTTGGAGGAGCTTTTATGGGTTTTATGAAGGAGATCTGAATCTTGTATCATGTTGTTCTTGCTTGGATCATATTTTCTCAATCTTGAGGAGAGTGATACAACATCTTTTAGCTTATTTCCTACATTTTCTACATGCAAACCTTAAACTTGGTAGAAGCATGAGTTATATTCATAAAAGATGATCTTGATGGGATATTATAGTTGTGAAATGAAAAAGAAATTATTTATTGGTTTTCTTCTCTCTTAAATGATGGACTATGATAGTAGTGTTGTGCGTTTATGTATCCATTAGGCTGAAATCTAAAATAGGCATGTTTTTTTCCTTAAAATGCCTCATGTATGGGTTATTTGATACCATGTTGACTGAAATCCTAATCTATATTGTTTCTTGATGTTTGAATGATCATCCTAAACTCAAAATTTGCATGTTTATGGCTGGAATATTGGTCTTCAATCAAAATGGTGCTCACCAACAAGATCAGATACTTGAGAAGACTGGCTAAAATGTCGAGTTTCATCATGGACAAGTTCAAAACAGTTATAATAGGATTATTGGTGTGGAGGTAATTATGCCATTTCATGGAGAGATTGCTCAACCTATTCATGGGGGTATCCTTGTCCTTACAGATCCAAGAGACATAGTCTGGATGGCGGGAGTCAAAATGATTGATGATTTCCTAACTATGTCAGATTCACTTTGGGAATGATGGATGAGAAAGTAATATAGAGTCTTGGATGTTGAGGCACCAAGACATGGTAGCTCCACATATTGGAGATGTATGCAAACCCTTTGGCCTATTGTTATGAAGGATTATCACATCAACAATGGTTGTTGGGTGATAGTCAGCAAGCTCAAACCGTGGATCTTTAACTGTAACACTCTGTAAGTATCGTGGTATCCCTTTTTATGGGAAAAACATTATTGCTCCAATTGTGGATCTTTGATACTTATTGGTCTATAATGAATAGGCTTCCCACCCATGATAGACACATCAAGTGGGGGATTATCAACTCTAATGAATGTATGATATGCAAGAAGGAATCATAAATGCATCACTATCTCTTTTTTTTAGTGTGATTTTTCCATGTATCTACGGAGAAGAACGATGCTCAAATGTGATTGGGAGGGTTTCCACCAGAGACTATGAGTGATGTGATCCCTTAGATGTTTGAGAAGACTAGATGTAAACTGAAGAGAAGGGCCTTATGTTGTGTTACCTTTACAACTCTTGTGTTTTTACCTTTAGAGGGAGATAAAAAATAGACTCCATGAAAGTGGAGTTTGTGATACCCTTAGGGTACATTTTGGTTTGTTGTACTCAAACAAACTTGAAGAAATGGAGCAATAAGATAATCTTGGTACAATGAATTTCCTATTTTGGTGACCCTATACAATAGAACTTTATGATTGGCATGCATGCTCTATTGTGACGTACACTACCCGGAGAGAGCCTTTTCTGTAGAGCACAAAAGCATGAACTTGTGGAGAGTCAACCAGATCTTGACACCTGAAAGTTTTGAGAAGGGAAACTGTATCTCACATTTATTGCTCGTTTAGAACTGCAAGATTGTTTCAATTTATCTGCTCCTTCAAACAAAACCTAATATTTGCAATGCCAGATCATAATATACAACCCAATCTAGCCTGATACAGTAAAACAAACATGCCCTTGAAGTGTTTGACAATCTTGTAAATAGCTTATAGTGGAAGATCAAATCTAAACCAGGTATATTAATGGTGGTTAATCCTTGTAGGATATAGATGTGGGATCTTTTGTAGACCTATGTACAATATATGGGGCTTTTGTGTTGTCCCCTATACACCCTTGTTTTAGATTAGTAATACTTAACCTTATCCAAAAAAATAGAATATTGTAGAACCTATGTTTCATGCATAGAGGTAGATCTTTTATACCTAAATATGGCATGTTTATGCATATATGTGTTGTAGGTATAAGCTCCTCATATTGTAGGTCTTTTTAAATAAATTTTACATGTTGCTTTGTGGAAGTAACGTGAATATAAATGCATTCATGAAAGTAAATAATGGATCTTTGTGAATGCATGGCCTTTTTATGGATGAAAATTGTGATATATTCTAACTATGGGCACTAGAATGCATGATGTAAACTTCTAACAATTTTCAGATTTCTTATACTTGTTCTTATGATGTTATACATTTTATACTATGTTTTCACCTTGGTTTCATGTTCAAATATGGTTAATTGGTCTAACTAATCAAAGTGAAACCCTAATAATGTAGTGCCCTACAACCGTAGGAACTATCCCAATGTTTGCAAGTCAGTATAATGAAAGGGTAACCTTGTAGAAATGTTATATTGTGAGAAGATGCTTGTAGTCATTTACTATTGAGTATATATGGCGATCAAATATTGTTTTCTTCAACATATATTGTGAATATGTGTGATTGTGATTGAGGCCATATCTCTAGTGTTATGTGACAATCGAAGATGACATGATGATACATGGATATTTGTACCAATGCGATTAGATTTTGTGCCCTGAGTTTCTAGAATGGACCTAATATTATAGGTTGTATTTTGAGCCCCTATTGGTAGGTTTCTGGTCATTGAGCCTCTACTTACTTATACTCACTTCAAATGAGGCATGGTAAGGTGTTAAAGAGAGTGGTAATTCAAATAACTTGCATTGGGAGCTAGGGGACTACATAGTCATTAGCTAGTAGTTTGATTCATGCACCTCAAACAAACAAGGGCTTAATGGTAAATTAAGTAATGAAAGTATAGAGATATATATTAAAATAATGTTGTAAATCACATTGGATTCTTTTATTACTCTTCTATACTTTATTAATATATCTTATTTTATTCATATGTTGCATTTTTTGTTGTTTATTCCTTATCATTGTTTTTTTTTCAATTTATATGTCTTTATTTCTTTTTTATTTTGTAGGATTGTAAGCATGGAATATCTTTTATTGGTATATAATATAGTTGTGACATGGGTCACAACCTCATGGTTATCAACATGGTTGGGGTGGCAAACATCGCCCTAAGGGATTCTACCATGACAAGCCTCTCCTTGTTGTACATCTATAATAGTCTTTTAGTGGTGTCCTAGAGTTGTCACTATAAACTGAGGTCTAGGTAGGGTGGATTATATCCAATGTATCTACTACTAAGGTTAATGACTTGCATGTCTTGTAAATAATAATATTATGCTATAAATTATGGATCCCTAGTTTGGGCCTCCATCTATTTTCTTTTTACTCATTATTCGTGTTAAGATAGTTAGGATGCACTCCTACCCCCAAGATGTCCCATTGTACGAAATTCACTTATGGTATTTTGTATGTTTTATAAGTACTTGAGTGTTATTCGATGTAAGGAGAAGAAGGAGGTAGATCCAAGGATTATACCACACATGAAGAAGCCCAAAGAAATACTAAGATCATCTTCAACCTACCCAAACTACTCAAAATTTACTTAGAAGCAATTCCACTCCATGAAAGAACAAGTGAAGAATGCATAGTGCATTCAAACGCCCTCACAATAGTTGTGGAAACACAAAATGAATCTTCCAAGAAAATCTCTATTTCCCATGTTGGACAGAGACACACTGGAATCTCTCAAACTTTCATGACATTTTCCACCTACTTCCCCCATGGTCATTCTACCTAGAAATGACTATTCTTCCTGACATCCCCCACGCCATAGACATCACTATGTTCAAGGATTAAACCACTAAAACCCCTAAAACCTACTATCATTTCTACCTAGAAACTTATATATGATGTTTTGGGTCAGGACAACCCGTCTGGACAGAACCCAAAAAGCCCTTTCTAGAACATTTATTCTAAGCACAATTCATCACACCCATTTTGAGTCATAATGATTGTTCGGACTAGAAATAAAACCTCCATCTTCACTAAATTTTCATAAAATTCCACCATGACCATTCCTAATGGAAAGTTCCTTCTCCTCACATTCTAAAACTGTCATGGTGAGGTACAAATATTGTTCTACCCTAAAAACCATAATTCAATTTTACACCGAGCTACCCAATTATGCCCCTCACTTGACCATATCTATCTTAGTCCCAATAAATTACTCAGTGGAAAATAGGGTGAAGAGGTTAGAATTAATTACACCATAACCACCATCCACTCTCACCAACCCCCATTTCCATTTCCTACCTCATTTTCTACATTCTAAACCTTATCATTCTGGGGTTTTGGCCACCAATCTCCTCCATTCTTCATACCATTCACCTTGGAGGGAGGAGATCTTATTACTACCATTTCTAGGTGAAGTGAAGAGATTCTTAATCAACATATATTGCCTCCTACTCTTCTTTATCATCTATTTTTTGTCTTATTTTATGATGAGTATCTAAGCCTCCTTTATGGATTGTTGGGGGGTGGAATATGAGATCCTAATAACATTTCATTGGGAATATTCATGTATAACAATTTATATTTCTTGATTGATTCTATGTTTTTGTTTTTTCTCTACACATCTCTCTTTCATCATTGTTTGAACTATGGAACCACCTAAGCTATAGATAATAGAGGGGTTTTAAGGTTTGGAAGGGAAATTTCTAAGTACACTTGTAGAGACTTAGCTAGTTTCTTCTCCACCCTTTTATTCCACTACCCTAAGTGGACGACGTTAGTATTAGGGTGTGTCTCCCCTTCTACACTTGGCAACATGTTAAAGGTTGTATAGCGGGTAATAGGAGGTAAAAATCCTTCTCCTACACCCTACACTAACCTTGCCAGAATGTGTACTAGAAGAACCACACTTAGAATCATAGAGCAGGGTTGATTTTGATTTATATTCACCTATCCCCTAGTAAAATGAGCCTTGCAAGGATGGATAGATGGTGACTTAGAGATCAATTCCCCTAAATACACTCAATGCTATCTATGGCTTACTAGTATGTTAGGGATACAAACCAACAACTTCCTTTGTTGTTTAGTTTAGTATCACTATTATTGGATGTTTTGATTGAAAACATCCCCAATTCTCGGTTGATTCTCCCATATCCATAAAACAGCTTGCTCCCATCACAAATTTCTTAAAACCCAGTTTTTTAGTTACTTGCTAGTCTAGCTATATCTTTCTTTGTGATTATTTGTTAGCTAATGGTGACTTATTATTTTTGGGTACTTAGTTATTAGTTATGTTAGTTGTCTTGAGTTCTTTAGCTGACTACTAAATGCATGTTTAGCTCATGTTGTTTAGTTGATTGCCTTGCCTAATCTTAATTGCCTTTTCTAGTTTAGGTGTTTGTTTATTCTCTTGTTAGCTTGTTATCCCAAGTGACCATTTATAACTTATTTTCCTTATTTCTCTCTTTCTATTTGGATGACGCTTAGTCTGAACCGAAACCTAGTTAAACTATAAAAAAACTAACTTTTGCATTTAGGAACATTGAGAACCAACCTAGCTTTTAATGCCTTCATTTGTCCTATGGATAGACCCTATATTGTCTCTCTTATACAACCCTAAGATCATGAACTTTTGGGTATATTGTATTAAGATTGTACTTATTGATTTACACCTATAAGCATGGTTTTAACATCAATAAACTTTGACATATACATCATCTAAATACAAGTTGTCACTGAGGTTACTTAATCTTGACAATGTAAAGTTACAAGTTAATGAATGAAAGATGGCCCCTTTTATGTATATCTTTGTGGATATAAGATCAAAATTGTATCCTATGTTGAATGATATAAGATTGACCTTTTTAGTAATCTCGACTTTGTGTGAAGGGTTGTCACACATACATTTAAGAATGACTACAACTGAGCTAAAAAAATGTTGGCATCATATGGGAAAGATTAAATAGGATCAAATAGCTAAGGCATACGTGAATGAAGAGGTATGTGGGCGGAACCCTACCTTTAAGATTGTCATTGGCCAATCACTAAAGGATTTGTAGTTGTGGTTTCCACACACACGTGTATTGTGAACCACAACTAAATATGATGACATGCATAGCCAAACTGACAATTATTAATGCCCTCTCACCGACCATATCCAAATTACAATTTATGTTGATTAGGATTCATGTCAAGAGGATAAGCTAGAGTAGTGGCAAGAAGAATATCAGGAGCTACTCCACCTGCAATACCACCTACTTAGTCATTATGCAAATCATGATGGAAGGGAAGTTAGGGGAGTTATTATTGCTAGCGGTCCCGATAGTAGGTGTAATAAACCCCATATTCATGCTACTACTAGAGACAAGGACAATTATGTTGCAACCTTGCCTTGTTGTCACCATGCCTATGCGGGGATAAGAGAACATACAAGGGATGTAGAGAGGGGCATAACTAGGGGAGAGATGCAATGAGTTAAAATGATTTAACTTGGATCATCACATGCAATAACCCTTAAATTGGAATGGGTGTTCAATTTTATGGGAAAGTTGGACGGAGTTGGTATCAATTTGGGGATAGTGGAAACTGTAACTAGTAATTGGTATCCAACCATCCAAACAAATCACGTTCCTAATCTGAAAAAGATACCCATAGGTAGTGCAAAAAGACTATGCTAAATCAAGTCATAGTTCAATGCACTAGATATAGTTCTAGTCCAATGGAAAACTCTGGGTATGCTACTCAACAAGATTCTCCTTCATCCGCAAAGATGACATTATAAAATAATATTTTCAAAAACCAATTTTTAAAATAAAATATACTATCCCCTCCCAATGATGAACCAAGTTCAACCAATAATGGATGCCACCAAATGTTAGAGGGGTATACAAGATGGATGGCTTTGGTATCTCCTACATGACTTGGGAGTTAAATACCCCCCATAACCCTTTTTGTAGTAAGTATACATAGTTCCCTTTTTTAGATATGTAGCTTTATTGTGGAGATCTTAAGTGTCTTGTTAGTGTGTTTAGAGTTTGTTTTTCTAACCTTAGGGAGTAGGTCTATCTAGAGTTATGACATGTCTATCCATTTTTTGAGAAATTTTAAGATTTTATTTGCACTTTATTTTGATCCTTTCCTAAAGGGAAATGGGATGAACATAATCCCCCACTTTAACAAAAAAATCAACCCAGAACTGGTATGGATGGAAAATCATGGTTGTAAAGCTTTTTCTGAACAACCATGTGAGCGGTAGAATCTACACATGACCCTCTCACAATGAAGAACAATCACCCATGATGGATTGAAACAAAAAAGACTCCAACCATGAATACAAGAGTTGGGAAAGATGGTTATATTGATTGGACTAAGGGGTCGTTTGGGTGATGCAATTGGGGTAGTATTGCAGTTCAATTAGATACTTGAACTACTACATTAATAACTACACCATTTTGATACGTACATGTTATTTCTTGAATTTAGCAGTTGAAATATGGTATCCCCCAATCACATTTCCATAGACCTCCCAAAATATGTCAATATTGATGAGATTTCTAATTGCAGAGATGAGGGTTCTTCCCCTAATCACCCCAACTCCCATGATCCCTCTCTTATCTTCTCCTCAGCATATCCTCCCCCATGTCACCTCTACTACTCCTTTTTCTACTAACAACACTGGTGATCTCCCAGTCATTTCCGCCCCCTTCCCTGTGGCCATTCCTCTATGGGTTCACTAGGGTTTTGACCCCAATTTCATCTCCTTCCTAATTATCTTTTTTCCAACATCTACTCCTTCCTCGATGAGGCTTAAGGTTGCTCATGGTCATGATTGAAGGCACATTGGTGATCGTGCTTGCGGTTGAAGGTTTTGATGTGTTCATGCTTGTAGCAGACATGATTCGACGATTGGGCTAGGGTTCCTTGCTTCCTCCTTAAGCGGTAATATTTCTCCCCTCATGTCTTTTCCTACTTCCTCACTCTTCTTCATCCTTGTACATGCCTACGCCTGTGTTTTCATCCCTTTTTGCCTCTTTGAGCCTGAACCACTTTGCCTATGGTTCACACAAACCATGACCATGAGTCTTGTCATACCTACAACTATGATTGTCATCCCTATGATGACTACCCTTACACATGCTTCCTCTCCTCACCTTCTTGCATAAGATCAGTCAGGCACTCATACATGTCTCTTTTTTATCCCTATGACCACTACACCTTCCATATGATTGTCATCTCTATGATCACCATACCTTCCACATGCTTATGTGGTGGATCTACTAGAACTCATCCCTATTTTGCATCTCTGAGATATGCCACCGCAATGGTGTTTCACGCCCCAATTTCCCTCTCACCATCCTTTTATAAGTGCAACCACCATCTAAAGGATTTGTTTTTAGCTTGCTTCATTCCCTTTATCCCACAAATTCTATAGCAGATTTCCATCGTGCCTTTCTGGTGTGCACATGAGTCATAGACACATGGGAAACAAACTTCATAACCCTAGTGAATGGAACTCTTCAAAAACACAAAGACGCACCCATAAGCACGTAGGTTCATTTTGTAGTATTGGAAGGTGGAAAAATTGGGGTCGATCCTCAAGGAGAGAGGGGGAACTAGAGCTTAGTCAGTTTAGCTGGGTTCCTAATGTAGATTATAGGGTTGAAGGGTTTGAGGTTGATTTTGTTTGATTACACTAAATGTCAAATCAAACAATTAATAGAGAGCAAGAATAAAACCTACTTTAACCCTAGAAAATTAAGTTTTAATTAACAAATAAAGCAAAATAAGCCTAGAAAGAGGAAGTTACACTAAGTCAAGGAAATCAAGAGATAGCACTACACTAAACTAACAACTAGAAACTATAGAAAAAAGGACTAACCTAGCAACTAACTTTCCAGAGAAAGAACAATCAACTAAGGAAGCAATTAAATGAACTAAGTAAGTGAAGATTAACTAACAAGGAAGCAATTAGGGTTTTAAGAATTACTGTAGGTGTGAGACATTTGGGGTAATGTGACTAGATACTAAGTTGGGGGATGTAACATTCAAAGTTTCTCTTTTGTTTAGTTTGTTAAATCAGATAACAACAAGATGCTAGAGAATTACCTAAACTGCTAATTTGTCATGGATGGAATAGGGTGTGTGAAGGGGAGCTACACCCTACAAAACCCTATCCAACCTTATGAGGCTCATTTGTATTACAGTTTAGGTGGAATATACTAGAATCTAATAAAGTATAGGTTTCTAGGATAAAGGCTCTTAGGGAAATGGAGGCCAATGGTAAACTGAGGGTGGAAATGAGGGTATTCCACCTTACATCACCTACATCAAGCCTTTAGATAGCTCTAAGAAAATTACATTGAGTGCCTCTAAACTAGATACTTAGATATCTCACCCAGGAGTAGGAGAAGGGATATGTGTTGGAAGATTGGGTGCTAGATAGGGATACACTAGTTGGACCTAAGAGCAACTCTCAAAATAGCCTCACATATGCTAATTTCATATAGATCTAGATGGTTTCAAGCACAAACAATAATATAATACATGTAAATGAGTATAAAGTATACAACAATAATTATAAAACGAAATTATAAAGATTACATGTTATTTTCTCCCAACATTGTATCAAAGTCACATTTTAACACCAACCATACCACCTGGAGAGTCTTAGATATTCATTGAAAAAAAAGGGGAAAAGAAGAAGAAATACAGACAGGGACAATAATGGAATCTCATGGAAGCTATATTCTTCTTCACCTCCAGAAGCAAGAGAATGTTCTCCTCCCTTCAAGGTGGTTGGGTGGCATGGAAATGTGTGTGGAAATAGCCAAAACCCTAGAAGACTAGTGTTTTGAGGTAGGTGATTGTGGAAAAGGAATCAGAGTAGGTAGTGGGAGGCAACCCACCACAGTTTGAGTTTGTTTCTCTCAAAAACCCATTCCTTGTTATGTTTTTGTTTTTACATGTTACAAGAAACACACACACACACTACACATGATGGTTTTTCTTCTTGTAACACTTGTATATATGGTAAGATGATTCTTGGAGGAGCTAGCTAAGAGAATATGAAAAGTGAGAAAAACATTATGTTTGAAAAAGCTATAGGAAAGTAGCCACCATAGCCTTTCCATGCAGCACAGATTTGTTTCCATCCATCCACCATGGCCATTCTGGCTCTGCCCTACCTACTAAAAGTGATGTTGATCTCTCCCCCTCTTAGAGGATTTCTACCATGACTCGGTGTCCATCATCTTAGTATTCTAAAATTCTAATTCATGCCAAGTACAACATGATATAAAAGTTTGGGGTGGTAGTGCAATAAGCTCTTATTTTACCCAGTTTGGTGGAATGGAATTGCAAGGACTAGTGATATCTCTACTATGACCTGGGAGCATTTCTAGCTACTCTATCATGGGAAGTACAAATGCGTTGCTTCTCTAAAGAAGAAAGAAGTTGAGTTCTATAGTTTGAAGCAAGGTTCCCTATCTGTTTCAACATTTGTATATAAGATTTTGTTGTTGGAACATTATGTAGTTGGTTTGAGTGAGGAACATAGAGTTGACCTATTCCTTCAAGGACTCAACTACAATGTGGGTCGTGCTCTTATTCTACAACTACCATTGACCTTTCAACAAATGGTGGATAAGGCCTTAGCTATGGAATCATACCCTGGTTTCCAGTCACATAAGGAGAACAATCATAAAAGGAAGCACGCTGAAGGTGATCATCGACCAGAGGACCCCGTTGCAAGAAGATGGGATAGGGTACCAATATGTCATCATTGCAATGAACCAGGACATGTTGTCCCTGAGTGCCCCAAGCTTCATAATGGGCAAGTACCAGCTCAATAACAAGCATCTCGAGTACCACATCATAATAATGGAAACAATAAGAATAAGAAAGTATAAACATATAAGGAGGATGAGAACATCCGTTAAGTATAAAGTGGGATCAGAGGATCCATGCCATCAATTAATGTGCCATATATACATCCACTACCAAGGTGGGCAAAGAAGCACATATCATCAATTAAGTCCAACATACAAATAGCATAAGAGAGAGTCTAAAAGAATATCCTTGATCATAAGAAATATATTAAATAAGGTAGTCCATAGGAACCATGGTTTTTAAAGAAAAGACATTTTGTATAGGCTAATGTCCAGAAGACCAAGAGAAAGATAATATAGGTTAACTACTCAAAGGAAAAATAGGAGATGCAAACATACATTAAAAGACATGAATTAGAAATTGCTCAATATAGAAATGATGTGGGACACAATCATACCTCTCTTTAGAGTCTAAATTGACCAAAGACACTTTTAGATCCAAGTCTAGGCCTCCAACGAACCTATTAAACACATATGTAGATTTTAGGTCAATTTCACATGGATTATTCAATCACTAAAAATTACCTTTTTCTTTATACGTGAATTAGGTTATCAAAACTATGCCATATTTTAGGTTACCTTTTCAGAGTCCAAAACATATTTTATTATATTTTTTTGATGTACATATATTTAGTTATGAATTTACAAGTAATTAGATATTTAAGTGAATTAATTTAAATCACATATTTTCAAAATTAGATTTGAGCCACAAAATCGATACCATTTTTTTAATTTTAGATCATATTTTATTTTATTTTTTGGAGCTAGAAATAATTAGTTATGAATTTTACAAATCTGACCAATCATGAAATTCTGAAATGCCAACTAATCATTAGAGAACCTACGAGTGAGAGATATTGGGCCCCGCATGACTTGCCCAAATAGGTGTGGCCAAGTCACCCGGTGTTATTTGTTTCATCATTCCTTCATAAGAATAGTGGTTCCATCCTCATCGTAAGTGATCCTATAAATGACTTCACCACATGATCTTATTTCCATGGTTTATGCAAGCTTCTCAAGTGTTTTTCTTCATCTTCTTCTCATTCAGGATCATCATCATATACCTCTAAACAATATTCCTTCTCAATGAAACTTTGTAGCTAACTCAACATGATTCTCTTGGGTATCTTCACCCTTTTCTTTTTCTTGAAGGTACACTTATGGAACTTTGCATATGTTGGTCTTTGCTTGATGATGTTAATAAATGAGGTGTTTACCTTCACCTGCCATAAGATCTTTAGAATGGTTATGTTGTACTTTTACCTTCCATTAGAGAAGGGGTTTTGGAAGTCATTGGAGAGAGGGGTTTCCATCATATTGAATACTTGGGAACTTTGAAATATCACATTGGAAATTCTTGGACCAACGATTGGGGAACTTGGTGGTATCATCTCAAACAATGGCGGGACACATGGTGTTATCCTTTCAAAATAAGGTGGGACAACATATTTGTTAGTGCTCTTGGCACTTTCAAAAGAAGGTGGTAAGTTAAAATTCCTAGTGCACTGGGTACTCTCATATAATAGCAGGGATGAAGAAGTTTTGGTCTATTGGAACCCTCACAAGAAGGTGACACAACATTCTAGTGCACTTGGCACTCTCACATAATGGTGGGACAACATAATATTTGGTTCTCTTGGTACCCTCAGAAGAAACTTTCGGCAATGGTTTTCCTTCATGAACTTTGTCAGTTCGCTTGGTTCCCCTTTTGCACTGCTCAACAACATTATCAAACCTCAAGGCGGTCACCATGTTACTTTATCATGGGGAGGAAGGGGATCTCGTAATGATTGAGGTGGTTATGGTGCCCTTTGGTGTGGTGGTTGAGATTTTGAAGGATGCATGTAGGTTGTTTTAGAGGTTGTTGTGGACGTGTTGGGTATTAATGTGGTGGTTGTTGGTATTGATAGGGTGTTTGTAAGGTGTATTGGAGGTTAAATGGAGGTTGTGGATCTAGTGGAGCATAAGGGTTGTCGGGACATTGGTATTCTTTCATGGTCGAAACTTGCCCTTGTGGTGGAATGTAGGTGCCTTGAGGAGCCAACATAGAATCACTAGTATTGTCTAGTTTTGTCATGATTTGGATGGAAGTCTACCTTCCTCGTGACCCGGAAATTGAAAATTAAATTTTGGTCCGATCTTTTCTCCACTCAACTAATGGTTTTTCCATGAGTAGACACATATTTCTTTATTGCATATGAGCACCTTAGTCTTCTAAAGACTTCTTATTTAAATATTGAATTGTTCCTTCGTCCTTGCCCCCCCTATTTCTTCCATGAGATGTTTGGGTGATTTCTACATTCTAGAGTGTAGGAGTTAGACATGTGGCCTAGGTTGTTCCAATTTCCATAGGATTGTAGATCTCGTAATTCCTCACAAAGAACCTCCACAGAGTTGGTGGAGTGGTTAGAAGAACTTCCCATATGAGTCTTCATGAGATTCAACATATATGCCAATATTTTCATCATTTGAGAATTTACTTCATCCTTGGCATGATGAGGAGAAGCTCCCATGTTTGTATCACAATACACATCAAAAAGTAGAAGCTCAGCATCAGGAGCTTTCACCCAAGTGATAAAAAAGGGTCCAAGACTCTTCTAGAGGCTTGACCATGAAAACTCCATGAAAAGATGAACTAGCCACTATTTTACCCATTTTAAAAAGACATGTGTAGAAATATTGTACAAGATGTCAAATTGGTACCTCATGATGAGGGAAATCTTACGGTATGTTTTGAAACCTTTCCCACATTTCATAGAACTATTCATTTTCTTTTAAGGATGTTATTTTTCTTCTCTTTTGAGTCATATTGGCAATAAGATAGAACTTCTTCAAGAAATCATTCTTTACAGCTCCCCAAGTAACAAGTTTAGGCTTAGATAAATATCATTCCTTCGCCTTGTCATTGGAGAAGGGGAATAAGGTACACCTAACACAATAATCTATAGTTGTAGGCATGTGGAAGGTAGATCATGTCTCTAGGAAAGTATCTATATGATGGTATGGGTTTTCATTCTCAAACCCATAGAACATAGGCAAAAGTCCAAGAAGAGTCGGTGGGAATTAGAATTGTAGTCCAGAAATTTGATCCATTCTAGTAGCAATATAATAAATGTAGTTTCCTAACATGAAGTAGTCATACATTGACTTGTATGGTGGAGGAGGTGGATGTGTCTTATTGATATTGGTTGTACCAGTTTTTACACCTTCTTCTTCCTATATCGTGATCCACTCGAATGAGTCAATAGAAAGTAAACAATGTACAAACATGTACATATTGTCACATGCACAAGGCACAACCAAATAAAATAATCCAAGTTAATAAAAAAGTGTGCAAAGGCAACACAAACAGTATGGAATACAAATGGTGAGGGAAGTAGGAAAAGTCAAATCTAAAATAACTAGCTTGGTCGGGCACCTTTATTTAGGAAACAACACTAGAAAGCTTAGTGCCCGCTCGAGACACATACTTCTAGGCTAACAAAATTTATAACACTATTTAATCATACACTGCAACAACACAAAGACTCACCTGCAAGTGCATGGGTTCGTTTTATAGTATAGGAAGGTTGTAAGATAGGGGTTGATCCTTAGGGAGAGAGGGTGCACTAGAGCTTAGTCAATTTATTTGGGTTCCTAGTGAACAGTCCAGGGTTGAAGGATTTGAGGTTGATTTTGTTTGATTACACTAAAGGTCCAAGCAAGTAATTAAAAGAAAGAAAGAACAAAACTTACTTTAACCGTGGAAAATTAAGTTCTAATTAAGAAAAAAAATCAAACCAAGAAAGGAAAGAGAAAATTATACTAAGGTAAGGAAAACAAGAGCTATCATTACACTAGACTAACAACTAGAAACTAGGGAAAACAAAGAACTAAACTAGCAAATAACTATCTAGAGAAAGAACAATCAACTGAAAAATCAAGTAAATCAAATAACTAAGTAAGTGATTACTAACAAGGAAGCAATTAGGGTTGTAAGACATTAATGGAGGTATGCGCCGTTTGGGGCAATGTGAGAAGATACTTGGTTGGGGGTTATAACATGCAAAGATTCCCATTCATTTAGATTTTTAAGCCAAACAACAAGATAGATGCTAGAGAATTACCCTAAACTATTAATTGACCATGGATGGAATAAGATGTATGAAGGGGAACTACACCCTAGTAAGCCCTCTCCAACTTTACGAGGCTCATTTATATTAGGGTTTAGGTGGAAGTGTACTAGGAACTAATCAATTATAGGTTTTTATGGTAGAAGCTCTTAGGGAAATTGGGGGCCAAGGGTAGTAATGGAGGGTGGAAATGAGGGTATTTCACCTCACATCACCTACCATCTACCATCTTTCCTTTAGATAGCTCCAAGCCAAATACACAAAGTGCCTCTTAACTAGCTACTTACAGTTCAAACCTACAACTAAGAGAAGGGATATGTGTGTTAAAAAAATGAAAATAAAATGGGGTGATAGATTGGGATCCATTAGCTAGAGCTAGAGCAAATCCCAAAATAGCATCACATGTTCTAATTTCTCCCAGAACTAGGTGGTTTCAAGAACAAATCATAAAATAATCCATGGGAAATGAGAAGAAAGTAGAATACAATCATTATAAAATGAAATCATAGACTTTACAAGTCATTTTCACCCAACATGATATCAAAGTCACATTTTAACTAAAAACAACCCACCTATAGGAGCTTAGCTACTCATAAAATAAAAAAGGGGAAAAGAAGAAAAAAAGAGATAGGGATAGCCATGGAATCTCATGGAAGATCTCTTCTTCTTTACCTCCAGAAGTAAGAGTATGTCCTCCTCCCTACAAGGTGGTTGGATGGCATGGAAAGGTGAGTGGAAGTAGACAAAACCCTATACTACTAGCATTTTGAGGTAGGGGATGGTGGAAATGAAGTGGGAGTAGGTAGGAGCTCAATATATATTCTAGGGAGGCTAAATAGTGTCTAGGAGGTATCTAACCTCATGATCCACCCACCACCTATGTTTATATAGGTGGTAGGGAAGCTCTACGTAAGTGGGGGCAATATGGGAAAAATAGTATAGGGTTGTGCTGGGAAGCAAAATCATGGTGGGTAGAGGGTGGCATAGGTGTGATTGGATGGAACAAACATGCTAGTAGAGGAGAAAATTTCAAGTTGATGGTGGATATTTAAAGGTCGATATAACTGATGCATTGGACTATACGATGGGGTTGGGAATTAGGTATTACTGTCATAGTGGGTACCATGACCGCAGTATATATGTGGCAACATGTCCATGGTGGATGGATTGCAGCATGGTCCGAGTGAGAACCACGGTCGTGGTGGATAGTTAGGAGCACAGTTGTGGTTTTTGACTCAAGGTCTAAATTGACTAAACCCTTGTTTTGATGATGACTAACCATTCCACTTATTTGTGTCTAATGCTTCTACTTGAGTGATTTAAAATTAGGTTTAGACACACTTCACATGCCCCTGACTTACACTTCCTAACTTGGAGAAAAGACAATTCAAAATAAATACAAGTGCACTTTTGTGGAATATGATGTAAATCCATTAGAATAATGTTGTAAATTACTTGAAATGATTGCATGACTTATAATTATGATTAGAAAAAATTAGAAGCACTTAAATCAACTATTTAAGCACTTTAATAACATTTTCCAAAGTTCATTATTGGGCATTTTATGGTCGTGTTTCTCCTATGACAAACTCGACCAATCCCTGTGAAGCATTTTGAGAATGGCATGGTTTGGTCGAGTTTCCCATACATAGAACTCGACCGATCCCTGCACCATGAAAAACTAAATTTAAGCGATCGATCGAGTTTCATCCAGGATAAACTCGACTGATGCTTCTAATTTTCTTTTTTGCATAGTGCAATCGATCGAGTATCCCAAATGTAAACTTCACCGATCGCACTATACAAAAATTGTAGAAAAAAATGTTTCTATTCGTTAGAGTGTTGCAAAATGTGAAAAAATAGTTGTTTCATCATCCCAAATGCTAGTATTCGTCCTTAAGTGTTTCTAGTGGCTAGTAGGCATCCCCAACTACAAAAAGGACCCCTTGGGATTCATCCCATGGTTAGCCAAGCACTATGAAGGTCCCTATATAATAGTTTTTCAAGATCCTCCCTCTCTCTCTCTCTCTCTAAGCTTGATCACTTGCTACATCCATTAGAGTAAGTATGAGATTTGTAAGAGAGCTAGTCATACATGCATATCTTGTGAGGCTCTCACTTCCTCCACCTCCCAATCTCTCTTTTCAACCATGAACATGAAGATGAAGATTCTCTCTCTTAGTTAAGAGAGGTGAAGAAGAAGAAGGGAATGATTCCATTAGTGAAAGCTTCTCCTTGGTGAAGGGGAAGTCAAATGTGGAAGATCCAAGAAGAGTGGGTAATTCCTACAAGGAGGAAGATTTGTGCAAGAGTGGGTAAGTCCTTGGTGAAGACATAAGACTCATTGCAAAGTGTGTAAGTCCTTGGTGAGGTTGAAGACTTGGTCTTGGATAGGTAAGTCCTTCAAGGAAAGGTTGGGTATCCTTGACTCATAAAAGGAAGGTCATGTATTGTATCTATTATAATGGAATGTAATGAAGGTGTAATGGTTGAAAAATCATGGGGCTTGACCTATATAGGTAGTGGAATGACTGACTCCTAGTTTGGAGTATGGGACCAATATACATGGCTTGTTCTTTTTGGTGATTGTTCTATCTCTCTCTCCCTTTCTATGTATCTTTTAGTTACACTCAAATCTTATATTAGCAACCTTTTCCTATGATATATTTTGAAAGTATAATGAATTGTTTTAAGCACATTTTTATCCCTATTCACCCCTAGAGAAAGTATCCCATCCTAGAATTAACAAGTGGTATCAGAGTGGGTGTTCTCCAAGTATACTTCCATAAGTAGGAGAAGATGGGCGATTATTAAGGAGGGGGATACCTCATCAACATTCCAATATTTGATGGGAGAAATTTCCTCTAGTGGAAGATAAGGATCCAATACTACATCCAAGGATCAAGTCTTGAGCTATGGAGAATGGTGGACCTTTCATACAATCTACTAGCGACAAAGATATAAGAATGGGATGAGACTACTTTGAATAAAGCAACCTTGAATACAAAAGCCATCAATATTCTCTATGCCTCCATGTCCCCCACCAAGTTCAACAAAGTTTCCTCTTGTGAGACAGTTTATGATATATGGAGAAAGCTATATGTCAGTTATGAGGGGACAAAGCAAGTGAAGGAAAGCAAACTCTACATGCTCAAAGGCCTCCTTGAAAACTTTAAGATGGGAAAGGAGAGGATAGCTGATATGCACTCAAGGCTCAACACCATTGTGAATGGTCTTGCTGATTAGGTCATCCTATGGATAGAGGAGAGATCAACTCAAAGATCCTTAAAGCTCTCCCCAAGAGGTGGAATTCCAAGGTGACCTTCATTGAAGACATAGAGTCTCTTGATGATATCCCCATTGCAGATCTCATAGGAAATCTACAAGCTCATGAAGTCAAACTTGACAAGTAAGATGAAGAAGAAAGAGAAGAAGAGAAAGATCTAAAGAGAATGAAGAAGGCTGAAATTAAATCACACATTGAAGATATTGTTGGTGAAGCCTCTCCATTCTATGAAGTTGAAGAAGATGACATGTACTCCAAGGGTAGACTCCACAAAGGCAAGTCATCCTCCTTCATCGGTGCTTTGAATGTGGAAAGAAGGATCACTTCAAGGAATATTGTTGACAAGGAAAAAAGACCCATCATCACAAGAGAAGAGAGAAGAAGCACAAGAAGAAGGAGAAATGGCAACTCAAGATATAGTGACTTCTACAACTCAAGATCAAGTGAAAAATCAAATGGAGGATCTAGCTCAAGCTCTAGTGATGGATGAGAATGTCACTTTTCTCTTATGGTCTCAACAAGTGAAGACTCAAATGAGGTAAATCTAAACTCTTTAGATAAATAATATTTACTTGCTATTATTCATGCTACTCGTGCCTCTCTTAAGTCTTCTAAAAAGAAAAAGAAAAAGCTTGCTAGAATTGTTGACAATTTGAATGTAGAAAAAGATCATCTTGATCATGCTAATACTTACTTTATAGATGAAAACAATGTTTATCTTAGTCAAGTAGACTCTCTTAAACTTGAAAATGCTAATTTGCTTGATTATATTAGTTTTCTAGAAGCTCAATCTCATATGCCTAGTTGAAATGAGAACATATTAATATTGTGAAATCTCTCATGCTTGATATTGATGTTCTTAAAACTGAATATGAGGACAAATATTTTGTTTTGCTAGGATTAGAATCTAAAAATGGTTTTATCTTTCTAAGATTTCTTTGCTTAAAAAAGAAAATGCTTCATTGCTTACTAAAATCAATGTCCTTAAATCTTTTTCTAGTTCTACTAGTAGAGAGAAAGATATTGTTGATAAAGATTCTTATATGACCAATGATCTTTGCTTAGAAACTGATCTTGTGCATGCTAGAGATATTTTTAATCAATTGTCTTATACTATTACTTCTCTTATGCATGATAATCATAGTTTGAAATCTTCTGTGAAAATATTCTTAGATGATAAAAAGAATCTTAATCAAATCCTAGATCATACTACCAAACAATTAGGTAGATATGGTTTTGGACTTGATAGTAACCAAAGGAACAACAAAGATAAAAGACCTTCAATTTTCATTGAAGAATCCTCCAGTTTCAAGTCTGCGAGATCATGCAATCATTGAAATGAAATTGGTCATTATTCCACAGATTATCTTTCTAGGAAAGCTCCTAAGATCAATAGGACTTGGGATGCCAAGCTAACCCCTCCTGACCCTAAAATGTGAATGGGGACCATTTCATTCTTATTGTAGGTCACTTGCTAATGGATTAGCATGATCCATGACTTGTAAATTGGTTTCTTAATCCACATAAAAGAAGAAATGGGAGACGTGTATGGGTAGGCAAGAAGTGGAAAAAAAAATGGTAAGCACATAGGTAATATTATTCTTGCTCATATCTGATCATAGTCTGTAATTGCCAAGTTAGTATGAACTATACATATGGTTTTTGAGACATAAGTGGTATATTG
Organism: Alisma plantago-aquatica; assembly: GCA_963693085.1. Lineage (NCBI taxonomy): Eukaryota > Viridiplantae > Streptophyta > Magnoliopsida > Alismatales > Alismataceae > Alisma > Alisma plantago-aquatica. The sequence continues at coordinate 1,779,779,683 of OY856409.1, forward strand.
TGATTTTCATCACTTTCTTTCTTTAAAACTGTTGCTAATGATTTCACAGTGCATTACTAACTTGCTTACACATGTTTGGATATGGTTTATATTTTTATCAAGCCTCTAGATATGTTTTTCTTTACAACGGTTGTTGTTGGTTGAGTTTGTCCTGATGAAACTCGACCAAAAAGCACCAATAGATGTTTCCAACAACTATCATCAGTTGAGAATTTCAACCCAAAAACTCAACCGATAAAATTGTGCATAGAATAAATGGTTGGCTTTTTGGATGAAAATTTCCCTCTCAACTAGACTTTCTCAACCAATAGCCTTATTCCATGGCACCCCCCTTGGTACCTTTATATATGAATATTGCCATGTTTTAAATTTTCTATCTTACCTACAACTCTATATCTTCAATACTCTAAATTGGTTTCTTTCATATCTTGCAATTACCTACCTTTAGTTGTTATACAGGTTTTGATGATGTCTATTTGGATCTCTTAGTTGTGTCTTAAATTGGTTTCATTGAACTCTATCTTTTTGCATATATCTAGTTGTATATCTTATTTTGATACAACCTTGAGTCTCTTAGTGGTAATCATCTTTTGGTAATGATGCATATTTGCTAGTGAGTTATATCATTTCTAGTTTATGAAACTGCATATCTTCTTTTTTGGATATATCTTTACATCTACTCATAGCTCGCTCTTTAACTTGTGAATCTTTCGCTATGATCTAGATCCTAATAGTATTCCTAAAACATGATATCATCTACTAGTAGTTAATATACATGTAGTTCTAGCCTTGTTCATCTTTTGATCAAGTGGTATTCTACTATATGATGTGTTTGTGTCTTGTTTCATACTCTACCTTGCTCCTTGATTTGCATATCTACTATCTTGAGTTACATGCTTTCATAGACTTACAAAAATTATATGCTAGAATTATAGATAGGGTTGTTCAAATGTATGCCTTGATTTGCGTTACATACTATGCTTGGACTAGCCCCTAGTGTTGCTCTTCTAGTCTCCTTTCTAACTTTTGGTATCTCCATTTTCTAACATGTTTTGTTTTAGCTCTTCAAACCTACTTTTTGAAATGACAAAGGAGAAGAAGGCACATCTTAAGTTATATAGGGAGAAGGCATGTGTGAGGAGAAAGCATGTCTTATGTTAAAGGGAGAAGACATATATGAGTAGAAGACATAGGTTCTATAAATGTTATGAAAGTTAACCATGTAGGAGAAATAACATCAATCAGGGCAAGTATTCAAACTCCATGAGCATCAATTGAGGGGGAGCATATAAACTCATTCTATTAAAATCCCTAGGTTTCTCCATAGGTATGATTTTACTTAAAATCTTTCAATATATTTATGGAATGGTTTATAATCTTCAAAAAGGTGGGAGAATGTTGACTCAAGGTCAATGTTGACTCAAGGTCTAAATTGAATAAACCCTTGTTTTGATGATGAATAACCATTACACTTATTTTTGTATAATGATTCTACTTGAGTGGTTTCAGATTATGTATAGACACACTCCAAATTCTCTAACTTGTGCATCCTAACTTGGAGAAAAGACAAGTCAAAATCAATGCAAGTGCACTTTTATGGAATATGATGTGAATGCATTAGAATAATGTGTAAATCCCTTGTAATGATTGTATGACTTTTAACTAAGCTTTGAAAAAATTAGGACCACTTAAATCAAATATTTAAGAACTTTAATGACATTTTCCAAAATTCATTACAAGGTGTTTTTCAGTCGAGTTTCTCATGTAACAAACTTGACTGAACCTCTTGATGCATTTTGAGAATAACATAGTTTGGCCGAGTTTCCTATACACAAAACTTGACTGATCCCTGCACTAGGAAAAACTAAATTTAAGCGACCGACCATGTTTCATCTAGGATAAACTCAACTAATGCTTCAAATTTGTTTTGTCGCATACTGCAATCGGTCGAGTTTCCCAGAAGTAAACTTGACCGATCACACTGTATGAAAAGTTTAGAAAGAGTGTTTCTAGCCATTGGAGTGTTGCAAAACTCGAACAAATATTTGTTGCAGCACCCCAAACGGATAGTATTTGTCCTTAAGTGTTTCTAATGGCTAGTAGGCATCCCAAACTATAAATAGGACCCATCGGGCTTCATCCCATGGTTAGCCAAGCACTATGAAGGTCTCTATATTATAGTTGAGTGCCTCCAAGAGTCTCCATCTCTCTAAGCTTAATCACTTGCTACATCCATTAGAGTAAGTAGGAGATTTGCAAGAGAGCTAGTCCTACATGTATATCTTGTGAGGTTCTGACTTCCTCCACCTCCCAATCTCTCTTTTCTACCATGAAGATGAAGATTCTCTCTCTTGGTTAAGAGAGGTGAAGAAGAAGGGAAGGATTCCCTTGGTGAAGGAGAACTCCAAGGTAGAAGATTCAAAAAGAGTGGGTAATTCTTGCAAGGTGGAAGACTTTTGCAAGAGTGGGTAATTCGTTAGTGAAGGTAGAAGACACATTGCCAAGTGGGTAAATCCTTGCTGAGGTTGAAGACTTGCTCTTGGATAGGTAAGTCCTTGGTAGGTTGTTGGCTCCCTTCTCCTTAAAGGGAAGGCAAGATATCTTTGACCCAGAGAAGGAAGGTCACGTATTTTATCTCTTATAATGGAATGTAAGGAAGGTACAATGGTCGAAAAATCCTAGGGTTTAACCTCTCTAGGTAGTGGACTGACTTAATACTAGTTTGGAGTATGGAACCAATCTACATAGCTTGTGTTTCTTGGTGATCGTTCAATACCGATCTTCCTTTTTATGTATGTTTTAGTTTCACTCAAATCTTATATTAGCAACCTTTTCCTATGGTATATTGTGAAGGTCTAATGAATTTCGTTTCAGTGCATTTTAGCTCTATTCACCCCCAGAGAAAATAGCCCATCATAGATTTAAAAGTGGTTAGCACCAAGGTCATGGTGGACACCACTGTCATGGTGTAGGGTTTGATGCAGTTGCCACAAAATTGATATTTCCCCTATGAATTTGTCATTGGAAGAATAGACGTTCTAAGTCACCATGACCGTGCTAGGGGCTTTCACTTGCACTTTTCTCTTCATCTTCCCAAGTCATTGACTCATTTTCTTTGGTTTGAGTCTTTTCCACTAAGGGTAGGTTGGGGGAGATCTTGGACCCTCCTTAGACTCCTCTAAAGGTGAAGGAACCCTTAGAACATCGTTCATCTATCCCGTCCATCTAAGGCAAGGCCCAAGTACCTAGAAAACATGCAAAGAATGTCCATAAGTGTATTTGATAGTAAACCATTTATTAGGTAAGATAACATACATTCTAACAAGTTTAAATGTGATTAAAGGATATTAAGACACAAGATGAAGCCCTAAATAGGACTGCAAAACTTTCCTACAAATCCCACTAACTTATCATGCTCCTAATCACACCCACTGCAAATCTCTCTTCCAATATTGTTATATTTTGCTATTTGATATTTTGTGAAATGTAAATATGTTTTGACTCTGTAGATACAATCAATTAATCAAACTCAAGAAAAATTAAATGGATGAGAGAATATTCAAGATTGGAACCTTCCCAAGTTTGAGAAATAATCATAAATGAACCATGTTGCAATGTAAGAAAAAAAAACCTTCATGTATGAAAAATTCCTCATGTTTTGGGTGTCCTCTAAATCTCTATGGTTGGTAGAGTGTGGGTATTAGTGTATCATGCCTAATAAATTGTTTGGAGTCTGACTCTAATGCAGTCCCAAGTGCATAACTTGTAAATGAATGATAAATCAGTTGTCTTGCTCATTCCCCTATATTGTATTAAAAAAATTGTAGCTTATTATTATTGGAGATTCCCCTGACTGCAAAGAACTAATTATCTATACAGAGTGATAACAATATGATATCTTGATCATTCTCAAGTTAAGGGTTTTTCAGCTCTGGGATTGTTGTATAGTGTCAAACCTCAATCAACTTTTACATAAATCAATTTGTCTCTTATAATAAAACATTGTATACCTAGTGGATGTTTTGAGTTGCTAACTTGCACTCTAATCCATGGGCATCCAATATGGTGGTACCAAGGCATGGGTGTTTTACAAAAGTGACAATTGTCTAGAATCTAAAATATACTTATTGTGGGTATATGCTTGCATCTACTTAAAATTTTAGAATTTTGCAGAATAATGTATTCCAACATGCCTCACCTATTGTATTCCATTTCAACCTATTAACATTTCCTTATTTAGTAATTGAGTCTTTATCTATTGTGCTCTGTTTCAACCAACCTATATGTTTCACTCACAAGTCCATCCAATCGAGCACCTACATCCCAGTTGAAGATATTTCCCACTCACAAGTCTAGTGTAAGTTAAATTTGTACTTATTAAGTCTTCTATTTAAAACTACATTTCCTAGGGTGTTTCATTTGTAATTGAGTTTTCTAGTTTTAAACTGCAATGCCTAGGGTGTTTTTGTACTAACTCAGTCTTCTATTTAGATCTGCAATGGCTAGGGTGTTTTCATTTGTACATATTTTGTCTGTTGTTTAGAACTGCATTGTCTAGGATGTTCATTCTATGTATTTTTTTAAATTAAAGTCAGGCGGACATCTTATTCATCCTACCTTCCTCATGTAGGAATCATCACAAAAAAGAATTTACATCTTCCACTTAAAAGATGTGGTTCATCCCCTCTAGACACAATGCCATACAAACCCATCTACTGAAAACCCAAAAGAAGGATTGGAAAAGAGCATCACAGAAGAGCTCCCACAACAAACAAACCAAAAAATAATACTATAGAAGCACCCCATCCTGTATGAATCTGTCCATTTAGTCACTATGTATGGTATATTTCTTCTCTCTAAGATATTGTGACCTTTGACTCCCATGGGTAAGAGGATGAGTTCATTAATCATAATGCAATTTTTTCTATCAATAACACATATTTTGAGCTCCCTGGGAATTGAGTTAAGAGCCATGTGACAAAAAAACCAATGATGGCATACTTCCCAATTGTCAGCTTAATTTCTCCAACCAGATTGATTTGATCTCCATGGGCAACAAAATATACCCCAAATACAGTTCACAATAGTCATATCATCTAATTTTATGAGTGATATATGCAAATTGTTATCTTTAGCCAGTTTTAGAGAAATGATGCATCCTTGCACATATGCCTAAAAATGGTCTTTGCGATTGACCCAATATCTAAAAGAGAGTTTGATATAACCATGAGAATTTCTGATGCATCCCGCAATCTAAAGGTGCCTAGAACCATCAGGGTGGATGGAATAACTTGTGGTAAGATTCAACTTAAAATTCACCATGTCTGGCTTTTGCCATTTTAGGAGTTAGATGTGTTTAATTTTAGTTTCTAGAATGTTGATTCCATGTCCACCCAATCCATTATAAAAAGACGGTACATCTATCTTATTGAAACGATGCTTGGAAATCCACATATTTGCAGCAAATAAGATTGATGCCCACTTGATGTCTAGATCAGACTTGTGTCTTTCAAATATGGCATCACATCTAACCTTCCATATATGCCAAATGATGAAAGTTACAAGACAAGTGAATAAACAACCTCAAAGAGAAGAACCAGAGTGCATGACCTGGTAGAATTGGAAAAACAATATACATACTATCATGGTGCCTTTGGTCATCTAACTACATCTCCATGTGGAACCACTCCCAAAAAAAGATAACTAGCTCACTACAATGAAAAAGATGATCTACATATTCAATAGTTGGGTGACTACAACAGTTTCACATAGATGCCATTTCTATATGACACCGTGTGATGTTCTCATATGTGGGAATTGCACCATTAATGATTTTCCACACCAAACTTTTATTTTTAGGAGTGCCTCCTTGCTCCAAAACCAAGGTTTAGATGATAAGTCGGGTCCCGAGCTAACTATGACTATCTTGACTGATCAGACTGTGAACATATCATTTCTTTTCTGGTGACAGTATCAGAGAAAGGATATCATTAACATCAAAAATAGCAGGACATGAGTCAAACATCATAATGATTCCTTGATCTGAGATGATCTTAGAGAGAGTAATATAATTCCACCCTTTGTCATCTTTCTAGATATCAACCACTAGAAATCACAAGAGACATCGTTAGGATTCTTGGCAAACTGGATCATGTTGATGGTGTATCGTGCCAAAAATATAGGTCTCCTCTACCCATAGTCCATGAGCATGTAGATAACATGTAACATCCCTAACCTAGGTTATATTTTAACCCTAGGTTTTTTGTTTAATAAAAGTGATTATATGCTTGCTCTTATCTTTTGAAAAGTAATTAAGGCTCAAGAGGAACTTATATTGCAAATTCAGTCCTTTTTTAATATTATTGAAATCAATGTTTTGTGTGATTTGGACTAAAGTGCAATTTACCCAAGTCGAGGGGTTTATTTGCAAATTGTGCATGATAATATGTTCCTCATGTTTTGAAGCATCATGAGAGTGGAGATCATGTAGATGTATGTCTTGTGATAGCCTGAATACCAAGAAAGAGCTGATAAAGCAATGTTTGTCCATTAAAACCTAGTTTTGGTGTAATGTGCAATTTACCCAAAACCTAGGGTTCAATATGCAAATTACCACTTCAAAATGGTCCCTACTGTTTCTTGGGATCATTTGGAGCAAAGAAAGTGAGAGGGATGTCTCATTTGTATCTCTTTGAAGGAGAGAGAATCTTGATATTAAAATAATCAAGATTTAAGCATAATGGAAACCTTGATTCAAATTAATGCAAAAATAAATAAAATAATTAAAGGACCTTCAAGCGAAATTGAAATTTTTGAATTCATATATGTGTGGACGTCCTTGTTCTTTGCAAGGGCCACGAAATATCTCAAGGAGGTGAAAAACCCACTCACATTATTATAAGAAAACAAAATATCCACTCACTTATGGATATTACTATTAAATGGATTAAGGTGCTTAATTTGTTTTTCTTTAAATTGTGGATAATTGAGAGGAATAAAAGGAAAATAGGATATCCTCGTCCCTAAGGAAGATAAGGGGGCAAGTGGCAAGGATAAGGGGGAGATAATTCCTACTTTCTCTCTCTTAATTAAATTTTTAATAAAAATTGCATATAAGCTCATTTATCCATAGAGTAAAAAGGGAATTTCGAATTCACCATTGTTGACGTGAAGCTTATTCCACCATTGTTGACGTGAAGCTCCAAGCTTTGAAGCTCAATTGAAGGTGGGTTATATAACTTGAACCCTTATTCATTATTATTGAATTCAATTCCTCAAACCTTTATGTTCAATTGATCTTCTTGCAATTCCTTTGATTGATTGATGGAATCACCATGGAAATGGTAGTAAATTTCGTAGGGTTTCAGCTTGATGATGATGACATCATCACAAGCACACATCTCAACAATTTGAGTTGCAAACGGTTTTGGACCTGTGGTCCAAATGGTTTGCAAACCGTTTGGTGATTTGAGTTCCAAACCACATGAGAGTGTTGACCGTTTGGATGGGTTGACCGTTTGAGGTCTAAACCCTAGTACTTGTTGGATGATGATCCAATGAATCCAATTCATTGATTAAATGTATGGACAATCCACCAATTACAACCCTAATCGATTTGATGGAAGTTCCATAGATTGATCCATTCGATTTCAAGACTTTTTGGGTCAAACGGTCTTGAGACCGTTTGAGCCCAAATGGTCTTGAAACCGTTTGGGATCAAATGGTTTCAAAACTGTTTAGATCCAATGGTTGAGATTTTAGGGTTGGATATCCAAGAGCCAATAATTGTTGAACTTCAATGACATAATTGATTGAAGGTTACAATGTAGCAAATCATGTTCAACCAATTGATGGATGTACCTAATAAACCCTTGCGGTTTTGAGACTGATTTGGCCCAAACGGTCTTGAGACTGTTTGAGTCCAAACGGTCTTGAAACCGTTTGGGGTCAAACGGTTTCAAAACCGTTTGTTGATGAAGCCTCAAAACTGAATAAAGGTTAATTGTGATTCAATCATTTGGAAATTGAAGGTAATGATTGTTCCAATGATCCAATGATTGATAGTAATGTCAATCAATGATAGGTACAAATGTTGAATCCCTAAAGTACCTAATTGATTAATACCTTTCAAAGGATAAATCCTAATTTATTATAAGACCAATAACTTAGTACACTATGTCAATCATAGTTGTATGTACTTGATTAAAGGGTTGATATAACCTAATCAAGTTGGGAGGATGATAGAATGGAAATTATACATGAATATGATTCATGTGGTGATTAAGGGTATGATCCTTAGAAAAGAGATCATGAAACCCTAATCATGATCATAAACCCTAATTGACAAGGTTATTGAACCTTAACCCTAATTTAGGGTAATTCTAAGTGAAATCCTAACCCAGGGTAAGGATGTAACCCTAATCCAGGGTGTGATATCTGTAAACCTAATTTAGGGAAATGTGATGCAAAACCCTAATTGGGATGAATAGTAAACCCTAATTATGGGTAATGGAACATGATACCCTAATTGGGATGAATAGTAAACCCTAATTGTGGATTATTGAAAGTAGACCCTATTCTGGGGTGAAATTTATGTGAAACCCTAACTTAGGGTGATTTTATGAGAAACCCTGATGTTTGAAGTGATGTGGAGCTCAAATCCAGAGTGATACTATGTAATGTTTTATGAAACCCTAATCTTGGGCAATATGGTGATAAACCATACCATTGATCTGGGTAATGGGATGAATGTTCCCAAATGACATGAAATGGGAAACCCTAACCCTAGTAAGGGGATAGTGGTGTTACCCCTGAATAGTGAATCCATATTTGTTCGGAATGGTACTGATATGTAATTGAAGTTATTGTTATCATCTGCACTAACAATGCAGGTATTCTGAAATGGTGATCATGGCCAGATATGAGCTATGATGTTTTATTCATTATTGTTTATTGGGCCTTGTGTGCCATAATATGCGTTGTTGCCTGATAAGAGGTAACAAGAGAGTTAATGGGCCTCAAGTGCCATGAGTAATGCTTGTATAGCAAGTACCATGTTTACCTTGGTCAGATGACCTGAAGGTGATAGTTACCTGGAAAAGTGGTAACAATGCTCAATGATGAGCTAAGGGCTTGAATACCCAGAACCATATGATTATGTTAATGAGATTGTGAAGGGATGAGAATTCCTAGTATTGAAATGTGGGATTGAGTTACCAATGTATTTTAAAGACTGATAAGTAATTGATGAAAATAGTACATGTTTCTTTATAGCATTTTCATAATAAGTTATGTTTAAAAACTTGGCTGATGCTAAAAGAATATGATAATGTACTTAATTAATCAAGTGAAATCTGTTCATGTAGTGCTCCGACCATAGATCCATCATCGTCAGTAGTTGGTGATGGTGAAACAGGTTTTCCTATGGGAATTCCTGGAATTCACATATTTTAAATATGTGGGGGTAAATGGGCGAAAATATCCTTACGTCCTGGTGAAGAGATTGATGGAAGGTAAACATTAAGCCTCTCAATCCTTCATGTGTAGGGATGGATGTATCATAAAATATGCCGATGGTTGGGATGGATGTATCACTAATCTCCCAATGATATTCAATGTCGGGTCAATGGAGATAAACATTACATCTCTCGATTGCCGATGAGAGTGCAGTTGACGCTGTAACTCTATAGAGAAGTTTCCGGTATACCCTAGAAAGCTATTTTAAATAGTTGACATAGTCCTGCTTGTGGTCCCGTACTGACTGGGATGTGGGAGGTCATGGGAATCCAGCTCTTCCATTGACCTATGTATGGTATTGATTTTGATTTAGCAATGGTCAGTTGGAGTATGAGCGGTATAGCTCATCTCCTTAGAGCTTAAGTATGTTTGTAAAAATGTAATAAGCCGTGTAGCGTATTTGCATAAGATTGAAATATGAGAATCACTGGTTGATGATTATCTTGCTTAACATATCCTAGATGGATAAATGTTATACATGTCCTATAATTCTTTATTGAATATTAGACATGCTTCTTTATCAAGTTACAAATAATAAGCTCAAGTGGGAATGTTGCTCCAATCTGCTTTAAATAAGTGAATTATCTGATGTTGATTATTTTGATTCCACTGCTCAGTTTATTTCTATTAAACTGCAATAATAATATTTTTGGCGAAGAGTTATATCTCTCGCTGGGGCAATTTCTATAATTGTCTCACCTGCGTGGGATCCAACATTTTTAGGTAGACGCAGACAAAAAGGCAGAAACCATAGTAATCAAAATAAAGAAAATAGAAAATAAAGAAAGTGAAAAGGATTAGTTTTAAATTCTAAATTGCATAAATAAGAGGAAGCCTTGCATATGAAGAAAAATCCCTTTTCTTTTCAAATGTTGGTCTCAAATTGAATACATGGTTAGATAATGTCTTTGTGGTCTTTCCTTTAAGATTTGGGAGCAAGAGGATTAAAGTACTAGTAGATATGAATTTTTATAGAATCCCTAAAGTGGAAGAATTCACACTAAATGACACATTTTTTCCAAAATCAAATAATCATATTTTCACCTTTTTATTTTAATGCATGAAATGACAGTCATTGGATTTGAGATCCAACGATGGTTGTGTCACCACCTATCTCGAATAAGAAAGGAAATCGAGAATAGAGAACAAACACCCTCCAAACTTCTTTCTCAACAATCTAATGCATGAGCATGCAACTTGCTCATTAGTTCTATGAGAACAAGACAAACACACCTACCCCAAATTTCACCTAGTGTTGAGGCTTCTAGGAGTTTCACCCAATTCCCCATCCAAGAGAAGATCTTTCCGACTTCAGATGATATATATATAAACCCCAGCCTCTCTACATGGACACAAAATCACACCCAAAACTCTACTTGATCTCACGCTTCATCCTCTGCTCTTAATTTCCCTCAAAACCATGTCCTTCACCTTGATATCTCCCTGCCATCTTGCCAAAGATCCTCCTCTCTATCCCAACAACTCTGACTCCCCCGAGGGAATTGAGGCCCTCTGTGTGTTTGTCTAGGACAAGCGGAGGTTTTAACATCATCGTCGGTTGCTCTAGAGGGTTGAGGAACAAAGTCAACATCCTAGTTGATTCGATTGGAGGAAACAATCTGCCAGTGAGAGGTAGAAGATGATTCGCATGGATAGGACCACTCTACCCTTGCACGAGTGCTGGAGAGGTAAGGGCAAACTATACCTTCCCCATTTTCTTTTTCGATCTGGCTAGTGAGTGCTACGTGGGTAGGCAGTCCAATTGGTGAAAGTTGATTGGTTGGCCCAGCCGCGCTGGTAGTGCTGACCTGGGGTCCTCTGCCTAGGTTGCAGTTTGTGCTTGATGCATATGTTTTTTTTTGTAAAAATAATTATAATTCATAGGATTGTCCAATAAAGGCAAATAATATATGAATTCTAATAAAAAAATGCAAGTTATTCAATAAATATATAATCTTGTCCTATATTTGCATTTAGTTTGAAAAGTATTTAAAATTGCTTCCTTTAATGTGTTAAGGTGAAGGAAACCCCTAATTTTTAGGTCTTAGTGTCTTTGAGGTGTTCAATTGTTCTTAATAATCAAAGTTTGACCTTTATGGATAAAAAATTTAACTTGGACCAAAATTGAGGTTAATAACTCATTAAATGATCAATTAGGGTTTCCTTGAGATTTAAAAGTGTGATTAATGTTAAAATTAGGGTTTATAACTTGAAGGAACATGAAAAATGATTATTAGGGTTTAGAAAGAAAAAACCCTAACTAAACTCTATGTTGACCCAAAACCCTTACTTGGAACCCAAGTTAGTCATTAATGGTAGGTTTTGGATAGAATAATAATACATTATCATTATGCTTTAATTTCAGGGTAGTTTCTTGCTTACATGCTTTCTCTTTTTATCTGTACTTAGATATCAACATGTTACTTTGCAACATGTATATGGTTATGCCTAAGCAACTCAATTTAGTTTCTCGAGGTTTTTTGAAGTTTTTTTATGAATTGTAGAGTAATTTCATGTTTATTTATTTCCTGCAAACTATAAACCACTATGTGTAAAGAGGCGAGATCACCTCCTTACTAAAATTTAAAGAAAATACAAAAAAATCCACACATTTCATAAAAATAGAGGATTTGGGATGCTTGCATAATACTCCAAATAAATAAGCATGATTCTAGATATATTATAAAATGTCAATAGCAACGGAAATAAAAATATTAAGCCTTTACATGGCTTTCATTGTTCACTACCTGATTGATTCCCAAAGAAATAAATAAGAGAAATAGGATCTAGCTATAGCAACCTAGTCATCCTTTCCAAAAGCTTGAGATCAACTCCTGAGAAAATTTCCTTCAAGCTTGTCCTACTCCTTGCAGAGCACCAGCACCTGGGTGGTTGGGAAAGCACCCAGCAAGAGGGAAAAGGAAAAAAAATTATGTGTAAAGACAACTAGTCTAGGATAACAAGATAAGTAAATCAAGTAAAAATAGTCTAGGGTTCATCATAAGATGAAGATAACAAAAGTATGAGGCTACATATCAAGAAAACTTGCCAATAACAATTATATTAAAAAAAGAGGTTTTGCATGTAAGATATTTATGTCTACCTAACTAAGTAGGGTTGAGGCACCTACAGGACTTCTAACCTTAGGTGAGGAGAGAATAATACATTCCCATTCACCTATAATACTATAGGGAGAATAAATACATTCCCTAGAGCGAATTAATACATGCCCTCTGTGGGTGGTTGTACTAATGTATCGCTACTTTAATTTAAATAGAACATAATTCTTCATGCTAGAAAATAGTTATGGAAAGAATAATTTTATAAACAAATAAGCATGGAAGTGGGGTTTAAAACCCAAGAAAAAAGAGACAATAATCTGATTTGAGGCATTAGCAAATTAGGGTTTCAAGAATAGAAGATTAAGGATCAATTAATCCTCATAATGGAGAACTAGGTTAAGGCATAAATATTCCCAACTTAAGGTATAAATGCACATACCTTAGCCTCAGAGTTCTAGAAACCACTTTCCAACCCTTTAAACAAAATCAGAGTCCACTTATCCTAATATCATCATTATGTCAATGTATTAGAACTACGTATATTCCTTAAAGCCGAAAAACCCTAAATTTACTAACTTATTCCACAAACCTTCGAATTAGACTTTGAAAATATCATTATTGTCTGATTTAGGGTTTTTTTTTATCAAAATGACATATAATTTGGTATGATTTGAAGATATGGAGTTTTAGATGTATTTTTAGTGATTTTCAACTAATTAATTCGTTCTCAAAAATACCTTGTCAAAAAACTCAAAACCAGGCTTAGAAAACATTTTAAATGGATAGAGGGGATTTTACCAAGTTTAGAACATATTTTAGATTTATTTTTGGATGCACGGTTTAAAAGATATGATTTTTTTAAGATCGACCAATCATATGGTGCCACGAATGAACCTTGTCCAAATAGAGAGAGCAAGAGAGTAAGAGAGTGGGGTCGGGTCCGCCACATGGCCCAATGGGTAATGGAAAACTAGGTGGCCCGCCCTTGCTACCAACCTGCATGGCCAGGATCAAAGCCAGGTCAAAGGAAAATAGAACAAAAGCAAAAGACTGTAGTGCCCTTGCGTGAGACAGAGAGGAAAAGAGAGGAGCATGAGAGGGTAAAATAGTAAAAACACCATGTGTTGTCTCCTTCCGTCACTCACGCCATGGCATCAAGCTTGGAGAAGCTTGCTCAGGGCAAGTTTGGGCAAAACCAGCACACAAAACCAAATTCGATGTTTAGATATGCGAAAGAAAGAAGAAGAAAGGTTGAACCTGATGGTGATGTCAATTTGCTCAAAGATGGAGAGAAGAGAGGGAGAAATCCTCCGCAAGCTCCTGCTCCTTCAATTGTTGCCAGGGGGTCAAAACATGATGAACCAAGCAATTAAAAATCACGACGACTTGCAATGGAACCCAAGAAGCCTAAGGTAGGGGTACATATAGGTGAGGAGATGTGGTTTAGGGTTCGTGTAAGTGTGGTGAGAGGAGAAGTTTTGGCTAGTTTGGGAAGATCAGATAATCGATAAAAAGAAGAATAACTTGGGATAATGTCGTGTAAAATCTCGCAAGGAATCCAACGAGCCTAAGAACTCATGATTTGATTGAGAACCGAGTGAGATAATGCCAATCAAAAATCGCACATATCTAGTTTCTATTTCCTAGTCCAAACCAAGGTAGAAGATAACCGACCATTGTTGGATCCAAGATTTATGGTCAGTGATCCATGCAAATAAAGCCAAATCTCGCACATTTAAATCCTTATCCAATTATGATTTCGACTATAGTGGCATATGAATTATTTAATGCATTTCTTCTTTTTGAGGGCTCAACCAATTTCCAAAATTAACCAAAATTGACACCTTGACTGATTTTGATGTGTAGAATCCAAAAATGAAATTAGTTTTCCCTTTTGGGGACTTTTCGTAGGTTAAATAATTCAAATCTCATTTTCTCTTTCCTCCTTCATTAGTGGTGATAAGATTCCTCAAATATCATGAAACTTCACCCATAAGTCTCTCTAAGTGACTTGGATATGATTTTATTATTAATATCACATGTTGAGATTATTTCCTTATTTATTTAATATACAGAAGATTCTACACCCTCTCTCCTATTTTTACTCATTTCCAAACATTATCCAAATTAGTTGCAAATTTTCCCAAAGTCTTATTTCCATATTTATATTACGAATTTGGAGTTAGTTTTCCAATTTGAGGATATAAGATATTTTATTTCACTTTATTGGATTATCTCCTATTTTCTTTTAATAAAAACTTTCAAATATGCATTTATCTTCCAAATTAGGTAATACTTGGCCCTTAAGTTTCTTTTATGTCAAGAAAACACGATTGAGTTCCAAATTATCTTTGTGGATTTTCATTTATGATTTTTGGAACAATGTATTCCTCATTATCTTCTTTTATCTAATATATCCTATATTATTTCCAATTATTGCATTTATCATATCCTTTATATATTTTTTGGGTTTCCTTTTCTTTTTCATATTCCAAAAACTACTAGAAAGGTCTAGGACGAATTTTTATTATTATTTTTATTATTTAGTTGACAATTTGCACTTCAGGCCCATTACTTAAATCCCTACTAAGGTATTTGTGCATAAAACCCTATATTAAGAATATATGGGAAATATGTATCCAATAGCCATCATAGTTCTACTAATTAGACTCCAAAGACATAAAGGACAAAATTAAAGAATAAAATCATAGAAAAAGAGTACAAAGGATTACCTAGTAGATTTCAGTATGTTACAACACTCCACCCCTTAAAAAGGATTTCATCCCCGAAATCTCAAACAAAGAGGGAAGGGTGAGTACATAACATATGATCTCTCAACTCCCAAGTGGTTTATTCCAAACCATGATATCTCCAAAGAACCTTCACCAGCTCTATCTCCTTGCTCTTCAACTACTTTACTCAGGAGTTAAGGATCTTCACATGTAGCTCTTCGTTAGTCAGATTCTCATGAATCTCCATAGGCTTAATTGTGAGTACATGACAAGGATCTTTCACATACTTCCTCAACATAGAGACATGGAACACATTGTGAATCTTATCATAAGTAGGAGGTAAGGCTAAGAGGTATGCATAGTCTCCAACTTTATCTAAGATTTCAAATGGTCCAAAATAGTGGGGACTCAGCTTGTCTTTTACTTTAGATCTCGCGATAGAACGTATAGGCTTGATCTTCATAAATGCATAGTCACCCACTAAGAAGCTAACATCAGACCTCTTTTTATCAGCATACATCTTTTATCAGTTTTGAGCACCTTTCATCTATTTCTTTATCTACAGTACCTTCTTGAGCATCATCTGCATGTCATCGGTCTTCACCAGGGACCGTTCACCCACATCATCCCAATGCAAAGGTGAACGACAAGGTCTACCATAGAAAGCTTCAAAAGGTGGCATACCAATACTGGCTTGGTAGCTATTGTTGTAAGCAAACTCCGCTAATGGTAGATGTTGATCCCATGCACCACCCCAATTCATCACCCAAGCATGTAGCAAGTCCACCAGAATCTGAACTATTCTCTCAGACTGACCATCGGTTTCTGGGTGGTACACAGTACTAAAATGCAGATCAGTACCCATCTCTTCCTGAATCAGACCCCATAAGTGAGAAGTGATTTTTTGGCCTTGATCAGAAACTATCATAGTAGGCACACCATGCAGACATACTATCCAGTCCAAATATAACTGGGCCATCTCAACAACTTTATACATGGTTTTGAAAGGCAAGAAATGAGCAGATTTTGCAAGCCGATCAATAACCACCCAAATAATATCATAACCTTTCTCAGACTTAGGAAACCAGTAACAAAGTCCATTGTGATCTTCTCCCACTTCCATTCTAGAATTTCAAGAGGACAAAGAAGATCACTGGGTCATTGATGTTCGATCTTGACTTGCTGACATGTCAAGTAATTTGCAACAAATAGAGCTATATCATTTTTCATGTTCTTCCACCCATACACTTCACTTTAAGTCCTTGTACATCTTTGTTGTGTTAGGATGAATTGTGCACTTGGACCCATGATCTTTGCTCAGAATCTTCTATCTCAGATCACCTATGTCGGGAATCCACAACCTTTTTCTGAAGCGGATAGCACCATCCACTCCGATAGATAAGTATGATTGTGGTTTCTCAGTCAAGGTGTTCTTCTCATCCAGCTCAAAACTTTCCAACTGTGCATCAATGACTTCCGAGATCCAGGTCAGTGTAACAGTCAAACTAGCCATATGAACACACAACTTGTCTTCATCGACTGAATCGATAGGCTGTGGTATCCAACTAGTCACATGTTCAAGGTTTTCCCACACTGAACATCTCAGAGCAACACAAACAACATCCTTCTTGTGACTTAAAGCATTAGCTATGACGTTAACTTTACTAGAATGATAGGTGATGGCGAAGTCATAATATTTGATATATTCCATCCACCTACATTTTCATAGATTCAGATCCCTCTGAGTCAATAGGTATTTCAGGCTCTTGTGATAAAAAAAACACTTCAAACTTTTTGCCATAAAGGTAGTGTTGCCAGATCTTCAGAGCATGAACTATAGCAGCAAGCTCTAAATCACGTGTAGTCCAATTAGCTTCATTAGGTTTCAATTGGTGAGAAGCATAGGCGATCACCTTCCCATCTTCATCAAGACACATCCTAAGCATTATTTCTATGTTTCAGTGTAGATGACATAGGGTATGCCCTCAATAGGAAAAGTAAGTATGGGAGAAGAAGTCAAACACTCCTTCAATTTCTAAAAATTGTTCTCACACTCAGGTATCTATGAGAACTTGACCTCCTTTCATGTCAGATTGGTCAAAGGCAAGGCCAATTCAGAGAAGCTCTTGATAAACCTCTGATAGTAACCGGCTAATTTGAGGAAACTAAAGATTTCATATGGGTTCTTGGGAGCCTTCCACTTTGTCACAACTTCTACTATGGCGAACCTATCACGAAGACAAGATTAACTAATGCGGAATCAAATTATTAGCAGCAAAATTACTGAAATTCACTAAAAATTAAAACTTTTTGCAATGAGATCCACAAACTATAGAACTCTTTCATAAAGAACCAAAGTAAGTTATTTACATTCTGATTCATCAGTACATCTCGAGAGTCACAAACATTAACTGCCCTGTTAAACTGTACATACGAAGCATACAAAATCTCGAGACATCAAGCCAAAAATCTCAGATATATATCAAACTATCTATTGACTCCTAGGACCTGAGAGTACAGAGACGACACATAGGACTTTCTATATACATGACTTGACAAATAGTGTCTCCACCTGAGGATCACTGATGTCCTTGTTGTTGCTACTGCTGGTGTTGTTCACCCTCTGTAGGGTTTCTGCCTTTTCCTCGGTGTCTACCTAAAAAGTTGAATTCCACGGAGGTGAGACAATTGAAAATTTGCCCCAGTGAGAGATATAACTCTCCGCCAGAAACATTTTTATTGCAAATGATAGAACAACACTGAGCAGTACAATCATAATATTCAGCAGCAGGTAAATCATTGATTAAACTATGTAGAGAAGTATTCTCTATGCATTTCATTTCAATTATAACTTGATAAAGCAGCAAGTCATTTATTCAATAAGGAATATGAAGAACATGTATAACATTTATCCAACTAGGACATAATAGACAATGTATCTTCAATCATTGATTCTCGTAATTCAACCCTAAGAAAATATGCTACATGGTTGATTACATTTTTCAAACATACTTATGCCTCAGGAGATGAGGTATACCGCTCATACTCCAACTGACCATTGTGAAATCAAAATCGGTACCATACATATGTCAATAGAAGAGACGGATTCCCATGACCTCATCCTCCTCAGTCAGTGCAAGGAACAACTTGCAGGACATCTCGTGTCTCTACTAAATAGCTTTCTAAGGTATACTGGCAACTTTGCTATTAGAGTTACAGTGGCATGTTGTACTCTCTTCGCAATCGAGAGATTTCATGTTTATCTCACCTTGATTCAGAATTAACATCATCATCGGGAGATTAGTGATACATCATCCTGGTATATACATATAATGAAGGATTGAGAGATTTAATGTTTATCTCACATCAATTCCTCCATTAGGGCGTAAGGATATTCACACCCATAACCCCCACATACTCAAAAGTATGCCCTCCATGAGTTCCCTTAGGAAAACCTATTTCACCATCACCAAGCTACTGACGATGATGGATCTATGGTTAGGGCTCTACATGATATCATTTCACTTGATTATTTAAGTACATTACAACATTCTTTTAGCATCAGACATGTTTTCAAACATAAACCATTATAACAATTGCTATAAAGAAAGAGTACTATTTTTATCAAGTTCATTTCATAGCTTTATTAACATTGGGATCTCAATCCCTCATCATATCATAATCATGATTCAAGAATATGGGTGTTCAAACCCTTAGATCATCAAAACACTTGTAACCACTTTAGCAGGTAACTTAATGCCATCAAGTCATCTGACAGTGTAAACATGATAATTGCAGTGTAGATATTACACATGGCTCTTACAGCCTAATAATCTTTTTGGTTACCTCTCACTAGGCAACATAGCATATCACTGCTCACAAGGTTCATAAAGTAATTTCAATAAATAAGGCATCATATCTCTTACTTGGCTATGTTCACTATTTCATAAAACCTACATGATTAGTACAGATGATAACAATTACATCAATTTCATATCAGCACAATGCAAAACAATTACAACCTCATTATTCAAGGGTTACACCACTATGCCCTTACTAGGGTTAGGGTTTCCCTTTTTATTTCAATTAGGGTTAATCATCCCCTTAGCTCAATTAGGATCAATGATTTATCATCTCATTATCCAAGATTAGGGTTTCATGCTATATAGTATAATCCAGAGTTAGGGTTCCACATGTACCTACACCTTAATTAAAAAAATAGGGTTTACTATTCACATCACATCACCCTAGATTAGGGTTTACTATTCACATCACATCACCCTAGATTAGGGTTTACTATTCACATCACATCACCCTAGATTAGGGTTTACTAATCACATCACATCACCCTAGATTAGGTTTTCTGCCCAACAACCCACAATTAGGGTTTGTACTCATAATTAGGGTTTATGATCTCCCTATCAAGAATCATACCCTAATTACACATTCATTCATGTTGAAAGTGTTAGTACTTAACCATTAAAAGATTATCATTCATGTAGGAAGTCCTCCCTCTCCCATCCTTTAAAATATGATCCTTACTTTGGACCTGATTAGATCATGTCAACTTTACTTGGATAAAGGTTGACTCAATATATATTATGTTATTGTTTCCTTAATCATTAAGGATTAATCATTAAAAGGTACTAATCAACCTATATTACTAAGATACAATTACTATAACCATCCTTGATTACATCTTGTATTATTCAATTAATCAATTTGTCCTTTAACCACTTTAAGTATCCATGTGGTTTCAATTAGTTATCTTCCAAACGGTCTTGGTCACATAGACCCGAAACGGTCTTGACCAAATCAAATCTCAAACGGTCTTGCTTGATATACCTCCAAATGGTCTTGGTTGCATACTTGAAACCATTTAGTAAAGTTGATGTTGAAACTGTTTGCTAAAGTTGATGTTGAAACTGTTTGCTAAAGTTGATGTTGAAACTGTTTGCTAAAGTTGATGTTGAAACCGTTTGCTAAAGTAAAATTTTGAAACCGCATGAGACTCAACCGGTTTGGGATCATTTGGTCCCAAACGGTCTTGACACCTTTTGGTCCCAAACGGTGTTGATACCGTTTGGTCCAAACCTCCTCAAAACTGAATGGACCAAATATGGTCTCCACCAATCATGTTGATTTAGGGTTTCCAATGTTGATCCCCTGATCGTTTGAATTCATATAATCATCCATCAATTGGACCTATCACCATACTTCAATTGAGATTAGTAGGTCATCCTTCAGCTGTTTTAACCCCCAATTGGTCATCAATTAGGGTTTTGAATCAATTGGATTAAGGATTGAAATCGATGAACCTTCAATGTTGATCCTTGTAGAACTAATTACTTTGAAACCATTGGACCACCATCCAAATTGAACATGACTGGACCTCAAACGGTCTTGAGGTCGTTTGTATGACCTCTAAATGGTCTTGGGACAGTTTTCCCATGACATGATCAAAATCTATGTCATCCAATTAGAGTTTGGATCAATAGATTGATCATAAAATCGATTATTGATTGTATTCCACTCTGGTATCATTGGATCTTCAATTTCTCAACCATGATTAACCCTAGACCTCCAAACGGTCTTGGGTGACCCCCAAATGGTCTTGAGACCGTTTAGGTGATCCTCAAATGGTTTTGAAACCGTTTGGGTCAATCAACCCAAGTTTCCAAATTAATCAATTCAGAAATCAGCACTTAACCCGATTAGGGTTTGGTGGTTGATTATCCTTCAACTCATGAACCAATTGGAACTAATCAATTATAATTAGTGGGTCATTAACAAAAATTATTATCAAAAAATCCCCAAATGGTCAACCATGGTCAACGCCCCCAAACGGTTTGAAAATATTTCCTTTTAAACGGTTTGATGAAACTGTTTCCTCTCAAACGGTTTGAAACCGTTTGCTCCCGAACAGTTTGGGAAACCGTTTGAGAAACTTACGGAAACCGTTTGGCCTAATAATTTATTGGGAAACGTGTCAAGATGATGTAATCATCATCTTCCTTCATGCATCCAAGAACAACAACCATTTTTCATGGGGATTTCAGCAATGAATCATAAAAGTTCCAAATAGAAGAAAATAACCAACAAATCGTGGAGAATTGAATGAAATACTAATGTTTAAGGGTTAAAGTTATAAAACCCACCTTTGAATCTGATCTCCAAGATCCACGCTCCACGTCTCTAATGGTGGATGAAGTTCTAGCAACTTTCCAAGCTCCATTCTTGAGCTTTTGGATGAACAAGTTGGCTAGGATTGGAAATCGAGTGAAGAAAACCAATAATCAAGCATTGATTTAGGGTTTTCACCATGAATCCAAGGTGGAAGATGATCAAAATCTTACCAACAGGTTAGAGTCTTCCTTCTCCTGATACTGAGCTCTCCCATGGTCGTCCAAAGCAAATGAGAAAAGAAAATCCAAGAAAGATCCTTAAGTGGGTTGGAAAAAGGATATGTATAAGGATTTTCAAGGAAAGAGAAAAAGAATTATTTTCTTTAAATTACGAAATTATTTCCACCACTTCCCCCTCCATTCCTTTGCCACGAATACACCTTCATTTCCTTGCAAAACCTCTTCTTTATCCAAGAATTAATGGAAAAGAAATTAAGCACCTTAATGAATTTTATACTAATATATCTAACTTTTAGTGGATAATACTTTTTATTATGATAATGTGAGTGGGCTTTCACTCAACCAAGATCTTTTTGTGCCATAGCAAGGCACAAGCTCGTCCAACACTTTGCTATTTCATCCCTTAACTTTTGGTTGAATGGCTCCTCAATTAATTTATTTCTTTTAGCATTAAATTAAATTAAAGTTCCATTTATGCTTAAACCTTGATTATTTTAATGTCAAGATTCTCTCTCCTCCAAGATAATTCAAATGAGGCGCCCTTATCATTTTCTTTGCTCTACTTGATGCCAAGAAACATGAGGGACCTTCTAGAGGTGATATTTTGCATTTAGAACCCTAGATTTTGGGTAATTTGCACATTACACCAAAACTAGGTTTTAATGCACAAGGATTGCTTTACAAGCTTTATCTTGGTGCCCAAGCTTGTGGAAACCATACCACTACATCATATTCATTATTATAGTGTATCAATATCAGAGGAACATTTTATCAAGTGCAATTTTCAAGCTAACCCCTCAACTTCGGTAATTTGCACTTTAGTCCAAAATTAACAAAACAATGCTTCAACATTATTCAAAAAGGACTGAAATTGAAATATAAGTTCCTCTTAAGCCTTAATTACATTTCAAAAGATAAGAGAAAGCATATAATCAACTTTATTAAGCAATAAACCTAGGGTTAAAACATAACCAAGGTCAGGGATGTTACATCTACCTTCACATGATCAATAGCTATATGACCGACACTAATCACATGACCAAGAAACATAACTTCCTTTATCCAGAACTCACACTTTGAGAACTTTGCATAGAGTTCATTTTCTCACAATGTGTTGAGTACAATCCACAGATGCATGTGATGTTGTTCTAATGTCTCGGAGTAAACCAAAATGGCATCAATAAATACCACCACGAACTTGTCAAGGTATGGGCAGAATACTCAGTTCATCAGGTCCATGAAGGCAGTAGGGGCATTCGTCAAACCAAAAGGCATGACCATAAATTCGTAATTCCCATAGTGAGTTCTGAACGCCGTCTTCGGGACATCATCATTCTTCACATTCATATGGTAGTAGACACTCTGTGGATCCATCTTGGAGAATACGATGGCTGACTTCAGTTGATCGAATAGGTCATCGATGTGAGGTAAGGGATAATGATTCTTCACCATCACTTAGTTAAGCATGTGGTAGTCCATACACATCTGCATCGATCCATCCTTCTTTTTTATGAACTGAACAGGGGCTCCCCATGGAGAAACACTAGGGCAGATGAAGCCCATTTTGAGAAGCTCCTCAGACGGCTTCTTCAACTCAGCCATCTCGGCAGGGGCCAAGCAGTAAAGAGGCTTTGATATCGGTGAAGTTTTGGGTACAAGCTTGATGGAGAATTCCACCTCATGAGTTGGTGGCAACACGGGTAATTCCTCAGGGAAGACATCCGGGAAGTCCTTCACCACATCAATGTGGTTGAGACCAGGAGGTGTAGCATCGAGGACTATAGAATCTAGGAAAGCTCTACACCCTTGTGAGACAAACTTTTCATCTTTAATGGCAGAGATGACAAATTGTCACTCCTCTCACTTCTTACCCTTGACACACATTCTTCCTTCAACAAGATGAATCAATCTGACCTTGGATTCCTCATAGTACCAAACCGCTTTGACCCCTTCAACCAATCCATTCTCAGGATGACATCAAAGGCGGTCATATCAAGTAGGACGAAATCTGTGGGAAACAGTATTCTAGATATACAGAGGTCCATGGTTAGAGTTTGGAGGTATGAAGAACAGATCTTACCACTAGGGGATTTTACGTCTAACACATAATCCATATACTCAGATTCTATCTCTAACATAGAAGCAAACAGATAAGATATGAAGGTATTGGATGGGCCAAAATCAAACAGTGCCTTTAAAGGATGCATATTAAGGTGTAAGTTACCTTCTATCACTTCATTGTCTTCACCTTCTTCCTCAGTAATGAGAGCGAACACTCTCCCATTCTGCCTCTCCACCGGCAGACGCCTCAAGTTCTGGTTATTGTTGTTGTTGTTGTTGTTGTTCCACAAAGGTAGATTCTGCCTTGATGTTGCTGCTGCTAGGCCTTGTTCTGCTGAGCATTATTTTGTCCCTACTAGAAGCGAGGGCAGAATGGTAGGATGTGCCCAACTTGGCAACAGTCATGGAAGGTTGGTGGAGGTTGGTTGTCTTTCTGAATAGGTGCATTACCGGCAGGGAATCTCCCTCGAGGATGGTTGTGAGAGCACCTGATGCACCAATCACGTCCACGGTTCTCATTCTAGTTCTGGTTCTGGTTCTGGTTCTTCCTTTTGTTGTTGTATCCATTAGAGGGTTGGAATCCTAGATAGGACTCGATGGCCAGGGCCTTGTCCACCATTTTCTGTAATGTAAGTGGAAGCTGTGGGACGAGGGTTCAGCCCACCTGATAGTACATGCCCTCTAAGAACAAGGTTTCTCTTCTATCGGCTCCAAGGTCGGTGGCATAACGTTCTAGTAACAGAAATCTCTAAACATAGTCGGCCACACGCATGCTTCCCTATTTTAGGTTGTAGAATTTGGCCTCCTTCTTCCTTAGGAAAGCAGGGAAGATGTACTTTTCCCTGAAGAGCTTCAAAAACTGGTCCCATTCCATGGTAGAGGTGTCCCGAGTGCAGGAGACACCGTTCCACCATACACGTGTCGATCCATCCAGCACATATGATGTGAACCGAACCTTATGGTGAGGAGGGCACACCATGCCCTTGAAAGTTCGATCCAAGGCCAACACCCAGTCGTCGGCTTTGTCCACCATGTTGGGTTTGCTCTCACCCTTGAAGTAGGGTAGCTGCATCTTTATGAAGTCAGTGAGGGTGAACTCCCTCGGCTTGTTGAAGTTGGTGGCCATTGTGTTGAGATACCCCATCAAGGTGGTAGACGGCACCTGGCACAACATTTCCATCTCTTACTCTAGTGTGAAGGTGGGGGTACCCGTAGTAGTATGGTTGACCGCAGGAGTTACAGGAGTGTTAGGGTCATTATGGTTTGACTCCTTCTCCTGGTTCATGTTGTCCAACAAGTCATCTCTCCTAAAAGGTAGGGTTATCATTTTAGGTTCCCAGAATCATAGATGCAAAGAGAATAGAAATAGAGATGAGAAAAGGATATCTAGAATGCTATTGCCTAAAAGAATACTATTTCGGGCAATTCATATCAGCTCAGGCCAGGCCGGTACCCTATGGGCATGGGAGTCCTCGTAAACCAAGCTAGTGGCACAGAGGAAAATATTGCCAGCCCCAAAAACTCTGATCCTTTCTAGACACCCTTGCTTCAACTTCATAACCTAATAGTCGCCTAAAGTATCTGATACCATGTTGTGAAGAGGCGATATCACCTCCTTACTAAAATTTAAAGGAAATACAAAACATCCACACATTTCATAAAAATAGAGGATTTGGGATGCTTGCATGATATTCCAAATAAATAAGCACGATTCCAAATAAATTATAAAATGCCAATAGCAGCGGAAATAAAAATACTAAGCCTTTACATCACTTTCATTGTTCACTACATGATTGATTCCCAAAGAAATAGATAAGAGAAATAGGATCTAGCTATAGCAACCTAGTCATCCTTTCCAAAAGCTTGAGATCAACTCCTGAGAAAACTTCCTTCAAGCTTGTCCTTCTCCTTGCACAGCACCAGCACCTGGGTGGTTGGGAAAGCATCCAGAAAGAGGGAAAAGGAAAAAAATTATGTCTCAAGACAACTAGTCTAGGATAACAAGATAAGTAAAGCAAGTAAAAATAGGCTAGGGTTCATCATAAGATGAAGATAACAAAAGTATGAGGCTACATATCAAGAAAACGTGCCAATAACAATTATATTAAAAAAAAGGTTTGCATGTAAGATATTTATGTCTACCTAACTAAGTAGGGTTGAGTCACAAATCGGACCTATAACCATAGGTGAGGGGAGAATAATACATTCCCAGTCACCTATAATATTATGGAGAAAGTAAATACATTCCCCTAGGCGAATTAATATATGTGCTTTGTGGGTGGTTGTACTCATGTACCGCTACTTTAATTAAAATAGAACATAATTCTTCATGCTTGAAAATAGTTATGGAAAGAATAATTTTATGAACAAATAAGCATTGCAGTGGGGTTTAAAACCCAAAAAAAAAGAGACAATAATCTGATTTGAGGCATAAGCAAATTAGGGTTTCAAGAACAGAAGATTAAGGATTAATTAAGCCTCATAATGGAGAACTAGGCTAAGGCATAAATATTCCCAACTTAAGGTGTAAATGCACATACCTTAGCCTCAGAGTTCTAGAAACCACTTTCCAACCCTTTAAACGAAATCAGAGTCCACTTGTCCTAATATCATCATTATGTCCATGTATTAGAACTAGATATATTCCTTAAAGCCATATGACCCTAAAAATACTAACCTTTTCCACAAACCTTTGAATTAGACTCTGAAAATATCACTACTATCTTAGTCAGGGCTATTTGATCAAAATGACATATAATTTGATATGATTTGAAGATATGGAGTTTTAGATGTATTTTTAGTGATTTTTAACTATTTCATAACATATTTTAGATTTAATTTTGGATGCATGGTTTAAGAGATATGAAATTTTAAAGATTGACCAGTCATATGGTGCCATGTATGCACCCCTTCCAAACAGAGAGAGCGAGAGAGTAAGAGAGTG
Organism: Alisma plantago-aquatica; assembly: GCA_963693085.1. NCBI lineage: Eukaryota > Viridiplantae > Streptophyta > Magnoliopsida > Alismatales > Alismataceae > Alisma > Alisma plantago-aquatica. The sequence goes on from OY856409.1 coordinate 1,779,806,363, forward strand.
GGATCGGGTCCACCACTTGCCCCAATGGGTAATGGCCAAGTAGGCGGCCCGCCCTCACTGGCAACCCGCGTGACCAGGGTCAAAGTTGGGTCAAAGGAAAACAAAATAAAAGCAAAAGACTGTAGTGCCCTTGATCAAGACAGAGAGGAGAAGAGAGTAGCGTGAGAGTGTAAAATAGTAAAAACACCACACATTGTCTCCTTCCTTCACCCGCACCATGGATGCGAGCTATGAGCATCTTGCTCGGGGCTAGTTTGGGCAAAACCAACACACAAAACCAAATTTGATGTTTAGATATGTGAAAGAAAGAAGAAGAAAGGTTGAACCTGATGGTGATGTCAATTTGCTCGAAGATGGAAAGAAGAGAGGGAGAATGCCACTGCAAGATCCTACTCCTTTAGCAGTCTTCAGGGGGTAAAAACACGATGAACCAAGCAATTAACAAGCAAGACGAGTGGCAATGGAACCCAGGAAGCCAAAGATAGGGGTATACATAGGTGACGAGATGTGGTTTAGGGTTCATGTAAGTGTGGTGAGAGAAGAAGTTTCAAACAGTTTGGAAAATCTCGGATAATTGATGAAAATATGAAAAACTTGGGATAATGTTGTGCAAAATCTTGCAAGGAATCCAACGAGCCTAAGAACTCGTGATTTGGTTGAGAAACGAGTGAGATAATACCAATCGAAAATCACACATATCTAGTTTATATTTCCTAGTCCGAACCAAGGTAGAATATGACCGACCACCATTGGATCCAAGATCTACGATGAGAAATCCATGTAAATAAAGTCAAATCTCGCACATTTAAATCATTATCCAATTATGATTTCAACTATAGTGACATAAGCATTATTTAATTAATTTCTTTATTTGAGGGCTCATATGATTTCCAAAATTAACCAAAATTAACACCCTAACTAATTTTGACGTGTAGCATCCAAATATGGAATTAGTTTTTCCATTTAGGGACTTTTAATTGGTTAAATAATTCAAATCTCATTTTCTCTTCCCTCCTTCACTAGTGGTGATAAGATTCATCAAATTTTGTGAAACTTCACCTATAAGTCTTTCTAAGTGACTTGGATATGATTTTATTATTAATTTCACATGTTGAGATTATTTCCTTATTTATTTAATATATAGAAGATTCTACACACTTTCTCTCTCCTATTTTTACTCATTATCTAAACATTATCCAAATTAGTTGCAAATTTTCCCAAAGGCTTATTTCCATGTTTAGATTACTAATTTGGAGTTATTTTTCCAATTTGAGGACATTAGATATTTTATTTCACTTTATTGGCTTATCTCCTTTTTTTAATAAAGACTTTAATATATGCATTTATCTTCCAAATTAGGTGATACTTGGCCCTTAAGTTTCTTTTAGGTCAAGAGAATGAGATTTAGTACCAATCTTTCTTCGTGGGTTTTCATTTATGATTTTTGGAACAATGCATTCCTCATTATCTGCTTTTATCTAATATATCCTATATTATCTCCAATAATTGCATATATCATATCCTTTATATATATATATATATAAATATATATATATATATATATATGTTGGGTTTCCTTCTCTTTTTCATATTCTAAAAACTACTCGAAAGTTCTAGGACTAATTTTTTTATTATTTTTATTACTTAGTGGACAATTTACACTTCAGGCCCATTACTTAAATCCCTACTGAGGTATTTGTGCATAAAACCCTATATTAAGAATATATGGGAAATATTTGTTCAATAGCCATCATAGTTCTACTAATTAGACTCCAAAGACATAAAGGATGAAATTTAACAACAAAACTTATAGAAAAAGAGTACAAAGGATTATCTAGTAGATTTCAGTATGTTACACTATGGGTATCACATTATATAGACATAACTAGCTCGAATCCTAAGCCACCTCTGGATCTATGATATATAAGGAAAATGATGATTAAACCCATGTTGTAGAGGATCATCAAAAGTCATCCGCCTGAATAGGGGAAGACTCATATGGCACCAAGCACTCGTGGGGAAAAGGTGGCATATGTCCACTGCACGGACAATACCCCAGAGGGGTTCAAGAGAGGTTGGATAGATCAAGGTTGAGTAGTGACCGGCCTAAATCGCGCATCCCAAAAGGAGCGGATTTGAAGTAGTCAGACGTTTAAATTACCCGACTCTTAGGCCCCCATAACGATGATGGGGTCCGAAGTAGCGATCGGGGTCGAACCACAGGGACAAGGAGGGTAGTGTCAAGAACACGAAATCAACACATTACACTCCGACAAGGGTAAGATGAGGATAAAGTTCCCGGAGAGAACAACAGGCTAAGATCGATAAAATAAAAGAAAACTATCTCCAAGTGGAGTTACTAGGTAAATTAAGGTTTTAAGCATTTATCGGTTTTTAGGGGTTTTTGCGCAACAGAACCAAAGGAGATAAAAATATTGATTTGGTAAGGAACGAAGGAGGAAACTTTGGTAGAACAAGCAGCAGCAGGAACATCCAGTACCCCTTATCTCAAAGAGGTACCTCTAACTAAGCACCAACACCTCTCTCGAGGTTGTTGGACCTTGGGTTAGAGTGGAAAGAAAACTGAAGCAACTCCGATCCTGGGTACTCTCGTACTCCCTGATCGGACCAAACACTAGAGCTACAACACCTCTCTCGAGGCTGTTGCAGCGGGAAACACGATTTGATAGCTAGTAAAAACATGATCCAAGCATGAAAGCTAGAGTTCGGATGCTAAACAAAGTAACCATCCAACAAAAGGAACCAAACATAAAGCAACAGATATTTAAAACTTCTCTAATTCCATTAGCATAGTCATTATATAAAAGAGGTTTGGTTACAATGTGTAAGTAAAGAAAGTAAATGACTGAAAAAGAAAGATAAGTATCACCTCGTTGATGTAGAAGAGCGACACGGAGCAACAGATCCCTAAGAGCTCTCTAGCCCGATACCGGTTGGGGCTCTGCCCGATACGCCCGTGTCGGGTAGTACTCCCTGTCGGGCGATAGGCCATGACGGGTAGACATACCGACCAAAGCTCCCTTGCCCGATACGGTCATGTCGGGATGCCACCCTCTCGGGCGACACATCATGACGGGTGATTCATATCGGGCTTGGTATTGTGTCGGGCTAGAGACCGCTTAGGGTGTCGGGTTACTCATATCGGGTGTCCTTGTTGGTTGATATCAGGCTGTTGTGGTGATCGGGACAGATTCTAAGTGAACCATTCCCGCCCTCTCGGGTCGGGGAAGTGCTCACCTAGTATCGCCTGGTACACCTCTGGGACGTGACACGCTAGCTCTAGGTTCTTTCCCAAGTTAGCTTTCACGAGATTCTGACCCATCCCATCGGAGTCCTGTAGCTGCTATTTATAGGCAGCGGTTGGGGGAAGTTGTGGTTCTCCGAACGCCACGTGTCCTCCATCATCTCTATCATCACGGATTCAGGGATGCCCGATATGCTTGTTGCCCGGCATAAGGATATCGGATTGTAAGCGTGTCAGTCATCGTGACGGGTGGCACCTGTCGGTGGGTGGCTTGTATCGCGTGACACACTTCAGTTTTCGTGGCGAGTACAGCTCCCTATCGGGTAAGTGGCGTATCGCCCGTCAGATCCTCCTTGTACGGTACCCCCGTGTCACTTGGTAGGCGTGCCGTGCTGCCATATGTCAGGCAGTGAGTGTGTCGGCCGACTGGTAGGAAGGCCGATGTAGGTAGAACACGTTCATGGGTCGGGACGGGCCTTTTTGCTGACAAAATAGTCAAAAAATGAGGAACACTCTGCAAAAGATGATAAAATTGAGTTAAGAGCATAGTGTGACCTGTTTATTCAGAAACATGACAAAAAGGATAGGAAAACAGTTTAAAAGAGGAGTTTTGACAGTGAAATAAGGGCCAAAAACATCACAAAAGTTGGTGTTATCAAGTAGTTATGATTAAAATGTTAATCTTATTTTTGTAAACAATAATTGTTATACTGACCAAGTGTTATTTTCTCAGCGTTTTAGGATAATCTATTATCATACTTGCAAGAATAATGGAAAATGGACATCTAGAGAAGAATGTACCAAACAAATGAGAAGAAATGTATTCTGGAGGATTTAGTTAGTTAGCTTTATTTCATGTTGCAAACTCTAGACAATCATATTATGTAATCCATGGAGAAAATTTATTAATTATTTTTGGTTATTTGATAAACCTCAATCATGTATTTATGTTAATGGCCCTTGCCCTCTTGGTCTACCTAAATAGGGGATAACAAGGGGAAGGGGTCGTTACACTTACTCTATCCATACCTTTCTACTGACAACCCAAACAATAAGTCTAGTGAGCCTAGACATTTAACATAGTATTAACAATGTTTACATTAACAAATAGAAAAAAGGAGGTATACTTGGTTGGATATAGTTGACTATGTCATACATATTTTTTATTTGAGAAAAAGTTTATTGTATTCATCTAGTTTTCTAACCAAACTCCATATAGATATAGCACAATCATAGAGTTTTTCTTTCAAAGTTATAATTTGTAAGGCTATTAGATTGACTTCACAACGCTTTTAGCTCCATAGTAGCAATATATAATAGATTTGGATACATGAAAGATTTAAGGATTTTGAAAAGAAAAAAAAACTTGTACTTCTATCTATTTTGCTCTGATTTTTCTATTATAAATATCCATATTGTGGAATATATCACCCCCTTTATCTATAATATTTTTTAAGCCTATATCTATCTTTCTTTTTTTGCATCGTGGGTCTTTTCTACTTGTTGCATCCACTGGTAGACATTTGATATAACACAAAGAATAAGTTTATGTATTTATTAACATAGAGAAGAAAGTTGGTTTACTTGGTTGGGTATGGTTGAGTATGTCATACATTTTTGGACTTGAGATATAAGTGTATGTATTCATCTAGTTCCCTACCCAAAACTATCAGATAGAACTCCCAAAAAGGGGTTTCCTTAAAGTTTATGATATGTTATGATTTTTTATTGATTCTGCAGTACTTTTTGCCCCAGAACTGCAATATACAATTGGTGCGGAAAAAAGGACGGATTTCAAAGAACATTCAAGATATTTAATTGTTTTCCTGGGTATCCATACTCTAGATGGTAGAACTCCCTTGGCCAAGCTTTTGAAGCCTTTTTTTATCTTTTTCTGCATAGTTAGCCATTTTTCATGTTGCTCCCAGATTTTCCCCTACCTAATAGACTTCTGATGAAAAAACAAACAAACGATAAGTTTCTATGTTAAGTGACATAGAGATTACATGTAGTATTGGAAAGTACATTATATTCACTACATTATCAAATATAGTATATTTCCTATCGGATTTCAAATTTATATAAAGTTTTCTAATAAATTTGATGACCATTTAAGATACTTTCAAAAGTTATAGTTTCTCCTATTATGTTTGATGTATAATATTAAGTTTTATAACACTTACTATATATTAACTAATTAGATCTACATAAAACTGAACTTGTACTTTTCGTGTTGACACCACATGCGTATTTACTACTTCCATAAAGACACAAATGTGTCTATTGTGTAACATTCACGCTCGCTAATATTTTGATACCAGTCAGCGTTGTGTTCGTTTCTCTTGTTGAGTTTTCTATGTTATTTATGGGGATTGATTAGGACTTCGGTGTGTTCACAAGTCAACTTTCAATTTAATTCTATGTGTAATCATTTACTTCCTACCATCCAATCGCCACCTAGTCCCTTCTATCCATATCTAGCTGCCTATGGCCAGACATTTGATGTTATTATGTAACAAGAATTCCAACGCTTGACTCGGTACTTGATACTCAACGATGAGTTGTCCTCCTCTTGACTTATCGAAAAACACGGGGGTTCAATTATTTTGATGTACGTGGTGTACAATGCTGGGTGGGCTCAATATAGAATTTATGTTTATCTCCAAAGTGGCAACCTGCATTCCAGTCTCCACCTAGAATCTATTGACGTAGATGGTAGATACTTTGCACCGGACACGTCTTGGTTAGTAAGGTTACGGAAAATCTCGCATGTAGTCCTTCTAGTCAAATATTTAAATTCTAAAAATCTAGTAAGCCGAATTTATTACTTGATATGTTAGATTTTGTAAGGCACAGGTTTATCTTGTATAGCCCATCAATAGGACGGTATTCGATATTGTTTTACATTACCATTGGTAAGAGTTTATGGTGAAAGTCATTTGTGGATAACCGCACTGCATTTGACATTACATAATCGTACCGCGTGGTCATGCTATCTATATAGTTTTAAAATTTTAAATCCGTTGGTTTTGTGTGGCCATGGTTTTAAAAAAATCATGGATAAAACACACTACAAATAGTTCATCTGAAATAGATATAGATATATATGTACAATATTATTCTAATTACATTTTTTTTCAAAGAGATAGTTAAATTCTCTTTTCAAATGACATTTTATGTATTCAGAAGTACGCACTTTCGTTTTTGCAATTACTACTCTTACAGTTGTCTTTTTTATACAACTACAAAACAAACATGTCCCTTTGTACTTGAAAATATAACCAAATATATTTTATTTTTATATATATTTTCACTCAATATCTATATGTGTATTCTCGCATACTTGTATAATTATATGTATAATGATGGCAAAATGAGTTGGGGTCAAAAACTATTTTTATTACTTAGTGGACAATTTTTTATTATTTTTATTACTTAGTGCACAATTTGTACTTTAGGCCCATTACTTAAATCCCTATTGAGGTATTTGTGCATAAAACCCTATATTAAGAATATATGGGAAATATTTGTCCAATAGCCATCATAGTTCTACTAATTAGACTCCAAAGACATAAAGGATGAAATTGAAGAACAAAACTCATAGAAAAAGAGTACAAAGGATTACCTAGCAGATTTCAGTATGTTACACTATGGGTATCACATTATATAGACATAACTAGCTTGAATCCTAAACCACCTCTGGATCTATGATATATAAGGAAAATTATGATTAAACCCATGTTGTAGAGGATCATCAAAAGTCATCCGCCTGAATAGGGGAAGACTCATATGGCACCAAGCACTCGTGGGCAGAAGGTGGCATATGACCACTGCACGGACAATACCCCAGAGGGGTTCAACAGAGGTTGGATAGATCAAGGTTGAGTAGTCATGATTAAAATGTTAATCGTGTTTTTGTAAACATTAACTGTTGTGATTATGTTATTACAAATAAATATGAATATTTTGTTTCCCCCACATACCTGTATAACTTGTTATACTGACCAAGTGTTATTTTCTCAACGTTTTAGGATAATCTATTATCATACTTGCAAGAATAATGGAAAATGGACATCTAGAGAAGAATGTACCAAACGAATGAGAAGAAATGTATTTTGGAGGATTTAGTTAGTTATCTTTATTTCATGTTGCAAACTCTAGACAATCGTATTATGTTATCCATGGAGAAAATTTATTAATTATTTCTGGTTATTTGATAAACCTCAATCATGTATTTATGTTAATGGCCCTTGCCCTCTTGGTCTACCTAAATAGGGGATAACAGGGGGAGGGAGTCGTTACACTTACTCTATCCATACCTTTCTACTGACAACCCAAATAATAAATCTAGTGAACCTAGACATTTAAAATAGTATTAACAATGTTTACATTAACATATAGAAAAAAGGAGGTATACATGGTTGGATATAGTTGACTATGTCATACATATTTTTTATTTGAGAAAAATTTTATTGTATTCATCTAGTTTTCTAACCAAACTCCATATAGATATAGCACAAGCATAGAGTTTTTCTTTCAAAGTTATAATTTCTAAGGCTATTAGATTGACTTCACAATGCTTTTAGCTCCATAGTAGCAATATACAATAGATTTGGATACGGGAAAGATTTAAGGATTTTGAAAAGAAAAAAAACTTGTACTTCTATCCATTTTGCTCTGATTTTTCTATTATAAATATCCATATTGTGGAATATATCACCCCCCCCCTTTATCTATAATCTTTTTTAAGCCTATATCTATCTTTTTTTTTTGCATCGTGGGTCTTTTCTACTTGTTGCATCCACTGGTAGACATTTGATATAACACAAAGAATAAGTTTTTGTGTTTATTAACATAGAGAAGAAAGTTGGTTTACTTGGTTGGGTATGGTTGAGTATGTCATACATTTTTGGACTTGAGATATAAGTGTATGTATTCATATAGTTCCCTAGCCAAACTAATCAGATAGAACTCCCAAAAAGGGGTTTCCTTAAAGTTTATGATATGTTATGATTTTTTATTGATTCTGCAGTACTTTTTGGCCCCAAAACTACAATATACAATTTGTGTGGAAAAAAGGATGGATTTCAAAGAACTTTCAAGATATTTAATTGTTTTCATGGGTATCCATACTCTAGATGGTAGAACTCCTTTGGCCAAGCTTTTGAAGCCTTTTTTTATCTTTTTCTGCATAGTGAACCATTTTTCATGTTGCTCCCAGATTTTTCCCCTACCTAATAGACTTCTGATGAAAAAACAAACAAATGATAAGTTTCTATGTGAAGTGACATAGAGATTACATGTAGTATCGGAAAGTAAATTATATTCACTACATTATCAAATATAGTATATTTCCTATCGGATTTCAAATTTATATAAAGTTTTCTAATAAATTTGATGACCATTTAAGATACTTTCAAAAGTTATAGTTTCTCCTATTATGTTTGATGTATAATATTAAGTTTTATAACACTTACTATATATTAATTATTTAGATCTACATAAAACTGAACTTGTACTTTTCGCGCGGACACCACATGCGTATTTACTACTTCCATAAAGACACAAATGTGTCTATTGTGTAACATTCACGCTCGCTAATATTTTGATACCTGTCCGCGTTGTGTTCGTTTCTCTTGTTGAGTTTTCTATTTTATTTATGGGGATTGATTAGGACTTCGGTGTGTTCACAAGTCAACTTTCAATTTAATTCCATGTGTAGTCATTTACTTCCTACCATCCAATCGCCACCCAGTCCCTTCTATCCATATTTAGCTGCCTATGGCCAGGCATTTGATGTTGTTATGCAACAAGAATTCCAACGCTTGACTCAGTACTTGATACTCAACGATGAGTTGTCCTCCTCTTGACTTATCGAAAAACACGGGGGTTCAATTATTTTGATGTACGTGGTGTACAATGCTGGGTGGGCTCAATATAGAATTTATGTTTATCTCCAAAGTGGCAACCTGCATTCCAGTCTCCACCTAGAATCTGTTGACGTAGATGGCAGATACTTTTCACCGGACACGTCTTGGTTAGTAAGGTTACGGAAAATCTAGCATGTAGTCCTTCTAGTCAAATATTTAAATTCTAAAAATCTAGTAAGACGAATTTATTACTTGATATGTTAGATTTTTAAAGGCACATGTTTATCTTTTTTAGCCCATCAATAGGACGGTATTAAAAAAAAGGTTTCTAGAAGTGGGAGAGCTTTGCTAGGGTTATGAGAGGCGGAGCGCATGGCGGCCGTGGAGGCCGCGGGGGACGTGGAAGTTTTGGCAGATCAAGGCCGCCGGAAGCAACAGAGGGAGTCGAAGGCTCTGTGTACGTCGACATGGAGGGACTGGAAGGCGGTGGAGGAGATATAGCGCAAACTGTAACAGCATCGAGGGAGGTAGTAGACACCCACGCGGGGTCTGCGACGCAGGGAGTCCAAACGCAGACAGTGGTTGCACGACAAGGGGAGTCGACAGGAGGAGGCATGGCGGAGGGAGGGACGCCGGAAGTGGAAACCCTTGCTAACAATCCGCTGATTGTAGCGGAGAAGGCCAACAAAAGACAGGCGCAACAGGAGATTCTGAGGAAACTGGGTATAAAGTTAAACTTTAACAACAAAGGCGCTGCGCCAGGGAAAGGAGACATGCCACTGGCAGGAAGAACGGAGGGTTCCACCCTGCCGCCAAGTCAAGCAGACTTTCCAGAACTGCAATCCAAGGCCGTTGGACAATCCTTGCCGGGGCCGGAAGTTAGGAAGATAGTATCATACAAGGACGTCATGGGGGAAGGAGACGAGGTCCGCAGGCTTCCATTCTTGGGATTTGACGACCCAAACATTAAACTTGATAAGAAGGACATCACCATGAGCATGGTGGACGGCACACCGAGGTTCGATATCGTCGGAGACAGATATGAGGAGCTGGCTAAACCATGGACGTTCGTGGTGGTCGTGAAGGTGATTGCGAGGAACATAGGATTCTTAACCCTACAAGATCGAATCCGATCGATGTGGAGGCCTGTAGGAGCTTTCCACCTTATTGATCTGGAAGACAATTACTTCATAGTGCAGCTAACCAGGGAGGATGACTATCTTACGGCGCTGACAGGGGGACGTTGGCCGGTGATGGGATCGTATCTCAGTGTCCAGCCCTAAGATATGTCTTTTTCCCCATCCGAAGCGAATCCCAAATACATGGTGGTATGGATACGAATACCGCGATTGCCGATATTCTTGTATCACTCTCATTTTTTGGAGGAAGTCAGGGATGCGATCGGTACCACGATCAAGGTCGACACCAATACGGACCAGAAGAGACGTGGGAAATTTGCCCGCATTGCGGTGAAGTTAGACACAAACAAGCCACTGGTTCCTGAGATCATCGTCCAAGGAGAGACGTATCGGGTGGAGTATGAGAACTTGACGAGCATATGCATGTTCTGCGGTAGGATTGGGCATGGTGATGAGACCTGTATGGAAAAAAAGAAGGCCATTGTAGCCCAGAAGAAGGCAGGCAAATAGAAGGAAGGGGAGGAGATCACATTGCATCCTATGGGGAAATTCACGGAGAACTTATATGCGAATGCGTTTACTCGGAGACCAAGGAAGGATGATCGAAATGAAAAGAAAGGTGGCGTCCCAACACATAACAAATACGGAAATCTCGATGTCCCGGAGGAAAGCAACGCAGATACGGCCACGGTGGAGGCTGCAGGACCAAAGCCAGGGTTTGAATGGCGTCAGTGGAAAGCAGTGAACAAGAAGAAGAGGCCAGTGGAGGAGCAGCGATCATCACAGACACAGGCATGGCGTCCCAAAGGGGACGCGTCGGCAGCAGCGCAGAAAATACAGAACCATCAAGCCGTAACGATCGATGGGGAAGACACGGTGGTCATACCAGTCGACGCAGAGGGAGGCCAGGAGGGCCTGTGTTTCAGAATTGGAGGAACGTCGAACCGGAAGGCAGCGGGGTTGTCGAGTAGTCCAACCAAATCAATAAGGTTTGGGGCATCAGCAGGAGTCCATCTCAGGAATAAGAAGATTGTGAACTCAAAAGACCTAACTAAGAATGGCCCAAGGAAGAAAACGAGGTGTAGCGGTCCTGAAGAGGAGACTATACCGGGCAGTACAGACCCGAGCCCCTCCGACATGGTTACCCAATGATCTTAGCCGCATGGAATGTTCAGGGTATTTGCGGAGGAGATACCCAAAACACCATTAGAGACATTGCTCTGCTGTATAGAATCGATATGCTAGCAGTTCTAGAGACAAGGACCAGTGGTCACAAAGTGGACAAGATCGTCCGATCGCTGGGATTTGATCATTCGTTTCGAGTTGAAGCTACGGGGTACTCTGGGGGTATCTGGGTGTTATGGAGAAGAAGAGTTGGGGAAGTGGAAATTGTCGCGAGCCACAAACAATTTGTGCATTGTCGCATGAATAAGGAGTTCAGGGTGACGTTTGTATATGTGAGTACAATGCAAGCGGGAAGGAGGTTACTTTGGAGTCATCTTCATACTATGGCCACTGCGTCCGTTTCACCATGGTTGGTGTTGGGCGACTTTAACGCAGTACTGAGTGTGGACGAGAAGGTGGGCGGGGAACCTATTATACTGAGTAGCTGTAGGGAGTTCGCGGAGGGTCTCCGAAATGTTGCACTTGAAGACTTGGGTGCATCCGGTCCCAAAATGACTTTCAGAAGGGGATGGCTTTCGGAAAGATTGGATAGAGCGGTCGCTAATCAGGCTTGGATTGATGCTTGTCCAGCTACGGTTGTCACCAACCTACCCCGTTTAAACTCCGATCATGCGCCGGTGTTAGTAACAACTCAGTGACGAGCACAGCAAGTTCATCACAGACCGATGACGAGTGTACGGTGGAATACTAGGGCCACATTCCCAGAATTTCTATAGCAAAGCTGGAGTAACTCACTTCCTTTCCATGAAGCAATTAATATCCTGATGGAGAAATCAGTAAGGTGGGATAAGGAGGAAAGGAGGAAAGCCACACTCAGGAAGCATAATATCTTGTCAGAGATTGAGCGTTTGCAGGAGGCCGATAACCTTTCTCTATGGGGAGGTACTGACAGCAGATTGGGCGAGTTGCAGCTAGAGTATAACGAGATGATTCAAGTTGAAGCGGAAGAGTGGAGACAAAGGGCACGTTGTGACTGGATGAAGAAAGGAGATGCTAACACCAAGTATTTTCAGGCCCTAGTTAAAGCTAAGAGGCAGAGGAATACAATTACCAAACTTAGAAACAACCAAGGAGTTTGGGTTGAGGAAGACGAGTTGAAGGATACTGTGAGGGAGTATTTCTCTGATCTGTTCATGGGAGGGACAAGAAAAAGGAGCAATCATGCTGCGATGGAGTATGGGGGGAGTTTTCCTACGTTGGGGGAGATAGATAGAGCAAAAATAGGATGGATACCTTATAAGGAGGAAGTAAGGGAAGTGTTGTTGAAGATGAATCCCATTAAGGCGTCGGGGCCTGACGGAGTGGATGCGGGTTTTTTTCAAAAGAACTGGAATCGCTTGGGCGATTTAGTTTCACTAATGATATCTACGTGTTTTGCAGGTGCTCCGATCACTGATGAGATGGCAAATTCAACGCTTATCTTGATCCCCAAAATGAAGATGCCGGAGAGTTGAAATAACCTGCGCCCCATTGCTCTCAACAATGTAGGATTGAAGCTCCTATCAAAGATCATCGTGGAAAGAATTAAATTGTTCCTTCCGGACTGGATCGCACCGGCGCAAAGCAGCTTCGTGCCGGGAAGACTCATCACCGACAACATTATTCTAGTGCAAGAGCTCGTCCACTCGATGAAGGTCAGAACAGGGAAGAATGCAGCAATGGCAATGAAGGTGGATCTTTTGAAGGCGTATGACAGAATGGATTGGGGATTCATCCACGAAACGTTGAAGAGGACGGCTATACCCCATCATCTAACGGCGGTGATCATGAATATCATCACGACAGGGAACATCTCTATATTATGGAATGGGTCTACCTTAGCTCCGTTCAAAGCATCTAGAGGAGTGAGACAAGGGGATCCCTTGTCCCCTTACATATTTGTTCTCTGTCTCGACAGGCTAAGTCAGGACATTGCAATGGAGGAACTACGAGGAAATTGGGTTCCTTTACAAGCTACAAGGAATGGGGTTGGCATCTCGCATGTATGCTTTGTCGATGATTTGATATTGTTCGGAGAGGCATCTATGAAGCAGGCGAAGATCATGATGAAGGTTATGTGAATATTTGCGAAAGCTTCTGGACAAATCTTGGCGAAGGAGAAATCTGCCATATTCTATTCAAAGAACACAACGCCTCAAGTAAGAAGGGTGGTGACCAGGATCACCGAAATAAGGCAGACTGCAGATCTAGGGAAGCATCTGGGTGTGCCAATAATTCATGAACGAACTTCTAAAGCTATGTATTTGGACCTCATCAACAAGATTGAAACAAGGATCTCATCGTGGGTCAATACTTCTTTGTCTTTTGCTGGTAGGATTACGTTGGATAATTCCGTCCTAAATACCATTCCTATATACACCATGCAATCCACGAATCTTCCTATCGCGATCTGTGATAATATTGATCAGGTGATCCGGACGTTCATCTGGAAGGGAGTTGCGGGGCAAAAGGGCACCCATGCCATAGCATGGGACAAGATCTGTGCTAGCAGAAACGAAGGAGGGCTTGACATTAAATCTGCAAGGCTATAGAATGAGGCACTGCTTCAAAAAACATGTTGGGACTACATGTCACAACGTCAGATTCCATGGAAGACTGTTATGAAAGAGAAGTATCATCACAGGGCAAACCAGGGGGTTGCGGGAGCTTCACAGTTATGGAGGATGATCATCAAACTTAAAGCTAATCTAGTGCCCGTCGTTGGTAAATCAATGGTGTTGGGAGAACTTACTTCTGCCTGGTTCGACAAGTGGGTGGGAGGATCACAACCTCAGCTCAGGAGTCCGCTTCAAGTGCCAGAAGAGCTACGAGAACTCACAGTCAATTCCATGGTGAATATGAACGAAGGTCGGGACGTTGAGTTCCTGAATCATTGGTTCAAAAAGGAGTCCTTCCGCCAGATACTGGAGATGCCACCGCCGGATCCAAAGGCAGGAGAGGACGATATTATTTATCTACAAGACAAAGGTGGACAATTCTCTGTTAAATGTGATTATCGTCTTCTGCAGTAGGAGCATACTAGGAGATCGCCTGGCAGGTGGAAGCAGCTTTGGCAGCTCAAGGTGCCCCATAGAGTCAAAACAACACTGTGGCTCACACTACATGGTAGCCTCATGACAAATGAAAAACGAGCTATGCGAGGTTTCACTGAGGACGCTGGGTGCCCTTGGTGCCACAGGGCGACCGAGTCTGCGATGCATGCACTATTCGAATGCTCCGCGGTCCGTGAGGTGTGGGAGCACATCCATCATACCACGGGACTACCCCTGAGTCACGAACGCATGGTGGAGAGTTGGCTCAAGGCAAATCTAAAGAAGAGGAAGGAACAGCAAGACTGGAACACCTGGATTGTAATTGTCGTCTGGAAGCTATGGGGGTTTCGGTGTAGCGTCGCCTTCCAGGAGCTTAGTGTCAATGCTATCGGCATGTTCAGGAGTATACAACAGGAGGTCACGCTATGTAAGATGGCTTTTGTGGAAGAGGCAGGACGTGAAGGAGATCACAACAAGAAAGCTTGGTTCGCTCCACCAAGGAATCAGGTTAAAATCAATGTCGACGCCGCTGTAAAAAGGAAGAAGAAGGAGATGGCTACTGGATTTGTAGTCAGAGACCATGATGGTAGATGGATAATGGGAGGCTGTGATAAGGGAGATACGACGAACATACTGGAAGCTGAGCTACGAGCTATTGAACTGGGCTTACAGGAATGTCGACTGCAGTTCAAGACAGTACTATTGTTGGATCAATGGGCTCTAGAAGGGGGGTTGAATAGAGCTTCACAAACTTCACAAAATTGATTAGACCACCAAATTATATTAAGTGCAGAACTTAAACCAAAACAGCAATTTGATGTCCTAAACTAGCATACAAAGCAAGGATAAGAGACAAAGAATAGCATGCACTTGGACAGGTGGTTTAGAGTGGTTCCACGTCCTAAACTTAGGAGCAATGTCAGTCCACTACCTAGAGTTGGTTAGGCTCTAGGATTTGTAACTTGGTTCTCTTATATATATCACTCAATAAGATTACAAGCTACAACAACCACACATCCAAGGACTTATGTAATCAAGCTAAGATCTTCAACCTCACCAAGGACTTACACACTTGCAAGTAGTCTTCTGCCTTGCACACCAAGGACTTACCTACTCTTGCACACGTCTTCCGCCTTGCAGGAATTACCCATCTTACTTGATCTTTGCCTTGCACCTCTCCTTCTCTTGGAGAGCTTTAGCACCTTCCTCCTTCACTCGGAGGCCTGGAGCAGCTAGCCTTCTTCTCCTTCACTCGGGGAAGAACAGCATCCTTCTTCTCTTTCACTTGGAGAAGAAGCTTCAAACAATCTTCAAAGGGAATGGAGGTAGGAGAAGAAGAATGGAGAGCTTTACAACATTACAAATGATAGCTCTCATACATGGTGACCTAACTCACTCATACTCACGATTTTGCTTTGAAGGTAGAGAGAGAAAGGGGCTCAAAGGATTAGAAAACACTCAACTAAGGCTAGGACCAAGCATATGTGAATGAGCAACCTTGGAATGAAGTCCAAGAGGTCCTATTTATAGTTGAGGGTGTCCCTTTGAACTTGGGAGAGATAAGGGACACAAAATAGCCGTTTTACAACTTGCAACGGATCTATTTTGAGTTCCACCAACTTCTCCAACGGTTGGAATTGCTTTTTCTGCATTCCAGTACAGTCTGATCGGCCGAGTTTATATAAAGGTAACTCGGCCGAACCACTAAAAGACAAGGCTGAAAGCTAGACTGTCGACCGAGTTCCTTTGGAGAAACTCGGCCGATCGGTCGACTTTCATCTTGGACCGATCAGTGGATCGGCCGAGTTTCCTAGCTAGAAACTCGACCGAACGGGAATCGGCTGAGTTTGTAACTCGGCCGATTGCAACAAAAATTCCAGAATATATGGATCGGCCGAGTTTGGAATTCGGCCGACCAAATCCCTGTTATGGGTATTTTGGAATTTTTGTATAACCGTACAAATGATGGTTTTTGAGTCCCAATAATTTTATCCATCTTAGTTACAATGCAAAACATGAGTATAAGTGATTACATCAATTGTTCTAAGCCAATAAGGGCTATTTCCCAAAATGGTCAAAAGTCACATGTTTTGCATGTGCTGGATGAGAAGCTTTTGAGTTGAATGTGATTCTTTTCTTGTACCTAATATCTGAAACAATCTCAAATAGATTTGTTAGATACATATGAATGGAATGGTTAAGTCATTATCAAAATATGGGCAATGTGCGACACCTAGGTCAACATTCTCCCCCTTTTTGACAATGACAAACCATTCCTCAACATATTGAAAAGAATGTGAAAGTTATACCTTTTCTTCGGGAATTGCAAGGGGATGCAAAAAATGATCAATTTGAAGTGCTCCCCCTCAATTCATGCTTACTTATGCCTGCATGGTTAGTTAAACAACAAACAACCAATGCACATATATATACTATATGATTCTAAGCAAGTCTAGATGCATTTCAGTTAATAGACAAGAAAAGAAACATATAAGCAATAAGTTCAATATGATTGAGCTTTTTCTCCCCCTTTGTCATCTCAAAAAGGCATGGGGGGTAGAAGAGCATAAAAGCAAAGGTCTTCTCCATAGAAAACAAAACACTCAATCAATCACAGTAAGCTCACAGAAACAGAGGAAAACCAAGATAAACAACCAGAGCATGTCATAATCAAAATATGGAAAACAGTGCATATGAACCCATAAGATATAACCAGATCAACGAGTCATAAAAACACTAAAAGATATAACATACAAAGTGTTCCCATAAAATAGAAAACAAGACGACACGGAAAGCATAGAGCAGAAATAGTACAACTCAGATGATGTGCCTAATGTATATAGTGCAAACATAGTCCAAAGAGATACAGCATGGTCATCTAAGACTAAGACTAGATACATCAGACCACTAAGCTAACTACTCTATATCTATGTCATCAACAGCAGCATCAAGATCCTCTTCTGGATGGTAGTCCTCATCTCAGTCGTCAGAAGGATGAGCAGCTGTCTGAGTAGCCTCGTCAGCAGGATCAGCATCGTTATCATCATCATCGTCATCAGCATCAGCAGCAGCATCAGTAGCCTCATTGTCTTCATCAGCATCAAGATCAACATCCTCCTGGTCAGGCATATCCTCATCTGTAGGACCAGATGCACGCCCGGGCCACCTAGCACTCTGCTCGGACCAAGACATGCCTAGAGCGTGTAGCTCATAAGCAACCTCAAGGGGAGGAGCAGAAGAGGTATACTGGGCCAGAATATCAGACAAACGACCACCAGGAAGTGCAAGAACCGGGGAAGGGTGTCCACCTGTAGAGGGCTCAGCGGAAGCAGAAAAAGGTGGAGCAGGGTAAAACTGACTATACGCATAAGAAGCGTAGTCACCACCGGGATATGGCTGGTAGGCGGGATAAGGCTGAGGGCAAGAGATATTCATGGAGGACATGATATGACAAAGGTCCTGATGAAGATGTTGATGGACATTCATGTTATACTCTTACTGATGCATGAGATACCCCATGAGGGCCTCATTGGAAACATGAAAGTCAGCAAAGCCAGGCTGAGGAGGGGGCTGAAAGGAAGGCTGAGGTGGAGGAGGTGCAACTGAAGATGGTGGAGGTGCAGCTGAAGATGGTGGAGGTGCCTGAGAGGAAGATGAAGCACCGGGGGTAGGAACACTCTTCTGGAGAGTGGTCTCACTGATGTAAACACCTTTGCGATCAGGTCGGTAAAGGAGATCGGCAAAAAGTGATTTACCAGTGGCATGTTGGAAAAGACCACAAATGAGGGCAGGATAGGGAAGATGAGTTCCCTTTGTGTTCTTTCCATAGTCAAAGCATGTCATGTGGTGGAGGATATAATGTTCCCACTTGACTCCTTGATGCTGCAACAAAAGATACATAATGACAGCAGTATTCTCAGCAATGTCCGTCTGATTTTTCTTGGGATGGACATTGCAACTTAAGATAAAAGCCAGGACACGGCAAGGAGCAGAAAGAGCAGAGGAGGGCAGAGTACCCCTTTTTGTGTAAGGAAAATTTGGTCACTTGAGAAATTTATGGATATCAGTCAAATCAACCTCAATTTCCTTATACAAGTCATCAGGGTAGAGAAGATCAAGATACTTAGGATATACAGCGATCCATGATGCCGTACCGACATTACCATGAAGATAAAGATTTAAGGAGCGCTCGGTGATATGAAAGGGTTGACCGGCAATCATGGAGGTCAAAACAATAGAAGTGTCCACAGTTGGGACCAAAGTGTCATAGTTCCAACGCAGATTTGCGTAGAACTCTCGGACAACCTTGGAACTGGATTTCAAATTGTGAAAGCGAACATCTTCTATGCAAAAAGGGTCAAGATGATGAGTTCGGAGGAGTTGATAAGCTTCATGAAGGTCAGGTGGATGGTT
The DNA here is from genome assembly GCA_963693085.1 of Alisma plantago-aquatica. Lineage (NCBI taxonomy): Eukaryota > Viridiplantae > Streptophyta > Magnoliopsida > Alismatales > Alismataceae > Alisma > Alisma plantago-aquatica. The sequence continues at coordinate 1,779,825,267 of OY856409.1, forward strand.
GTTAGGTTGATGGAGAGCTCGAAACGGAAAAGGAGTGTGAGGGAGGAGCTCTTGATATCGAATAACAGCAGCTTGATCAACAAAAGAGATATTATTGAACGAAATATACCTCGAAGCAAGAGGGGATGCCTGAGCAGGGGAAGGGACAGCTCTCTTGCGCCTTTGGGACCTCATGGAGATGAGATGGAGGAATGAGATCCAAACTCGTGGAGAAACGAGGCAGACGTAGCCCGGAGAGCCACAAGGATGAAGTAGCAAGGTCGAAAAGAGGTAGAAACGGCTGGAACGAGGTGAGAAAGGGAAAGGGTTAGAGAGGGGAGGGAGCTAGAGTTAGGGTTCGGTCGACTTATCTCTAGTTGAGAGGGAGAAAGTTGGCCGATTCCTATATATAAAAACCAGTCTGCCGCCGATCGGTCGAGTTTAGGAAATGGGAAACTCGGCCGATCGGTCGAGTTTAGGAAATGGGAAACTCGGCCGATCGAGCGCACAGGCCCCCAAAGCCCGACCGATCGGTCGAGTTTGAAACTCGTCCGACCAAAACCCTGAAGACAGAATAACTGAAATCCTAGCCCTAACCTCAAATGACCTATTGCAAATTATCTTTCTGGTCTAGTTTGTATATTAATGATATTTAGGCACATTCCCATCATCATAGGGTACTATTTGTCGATTAAAACCCGATTTGTGAGAAAAAAAGCCCGAAAAAGAGATAGAAACATGATTTTAGCAAAAAAACAAGAAAGACATGAGCAAACAAAGCATCTTAAGCAAGAGCAACACATATAAGATGTAACCAACTAATTAGAGAGCAATTCAATATCATCAAGAGAGATTATGAGCAATTTTGATCTAATAAAGTTAAATTGTTCTCTAGCAAGTGGTTTAGTGAAAATATCGGCCAATTGATTTTCCGTATCCACGTGTGATATAAATATCCTTTTTGACAATGTGGTCACAAAGAAAGTGATGGCGAACTTCTATGTGTTTAGCTCTACTATGCAAAATAGGATTGTAAGAAAGATTGATTGCACTAGTATTATCACAGTAAATAGGAGAAGCATCAAAATGAATGTTGAAGTCTTGGAGCATTTGTTTCATCCATAGGACCTGGGCACAACAACTTTCGGCTGCAATGTACTCAGCTTCGGTAGTTGATAATGCCACTGTGCTCTGTTTCTTGGAGAACCAAGACACCAAGCATGGTCCCAAGAGGAAGCAAGTGCCACTTGTGCACTTTCTATCAATCAAGCAACATGCGTAGTCAGCATCACTATATGCCACAAGAGTAAAGTCCCTTGACTTAGGGTACCATAGTCCAAAATTTGGAGTTTTGGCCAAGTACCTCAAAATCCTCTTGACAGCAATAAGATGTGATTTTCTAGGGCTTGATTGAAAGTGAGCACACAAGCCAACACTAAACATTATATCAGGTCTAGAGGCAGTTAAATAAAGTAAACTTCCAATCATACCTCTATAGAGCTTCTCATCTACCTTTTCACCTTCTTCATCCTTGTCGAGTTTGGCGGTGTTTGACATGGGTGTATCCATCGGCTTCATGTTCTCCATCCCAAAGTGTTTGAGTAGTTCAGTTGTGTATTTTCCTTGGTTGATGAAGTTTCCTTCCTTTGTTTGTTTGATTTGAAAGCTGAGGAAGAAGGTCAGCTCACCCATCATGCTCATTTCAAATTCACTCTGCATAAGAGAACTAAACTCCTTGCAAAGATCAAGATCAGTTCTGCCAAAAATGATAACATCAACATATATTTGAATTATAAGAAAATGGGTAGAAGTGTGTTTTAGAAATAAAGTACAATCAACTTTGCCCATGATATACCTGTTATCTAACAAAAAGTTCTTTAGTTTCTCATACCAAGCTCGAGGTGCTTGTTTGAGTCCGTTGAGAGCTTTTTGTAAGAAATATACATGATTGGGTAACTTATCATTTTCAAAGCCTGGAGGTTGAGCAACATATACTTCCTCCTCGATTGTACCATTTAAAAAAGCACTTTTAACATCCATTTGATAAAGCAAGAAATTTTTATAACTAGCAAAAGCAAGTAGCATACGGATAGATTCTAATCTAGCAACAGGAGCATAAGTTTCATCAAAATCAATACCTTCCTGTTGATTGTAACCTTGTGCTACTAACCTTGCTTTGTTCCTTACCACTCTTCCTTGCTCATCTAGCTTGTTGCGGTAGACCCACTTGGTGCCAATGATCTTTCTATCACTTGGTCTTCGCACTAAGGTCCACACTCGATTCTTCTCAAATTGTTCAAGCTCTTCTTGCATGGCAAGGATCCACTCATCATCACCAAGGGCTTCTTTGATGTTCTTTGGCTCAAGTTGGGAGATGAAGGCACTGTCTGCTTGTTCTTTGTTGTGAGTAGCTCTTGTCCTCACTCTCTCAAACGGATTGCCAATGACCAGCTCCTTAGGGTGATTCTTTGCAAAGCGAGGAGTTGGATCCTTCTTTTCTTCATCTTCTTTTTCTTCTATTACTTGCATGCCTTTGTCTTTGATGTTGAGATCTTTTAAGATAGGAATTATTCCTTCTGCAACATCATCATCACCAAAATGCTTGCTAATAGCAGGGTTAGTTTCAAAAAACTTAACATTAATAGATTCTTCAATTTTAGACAGTTCAATGTTAAATACTCTATATGCCTTACTAGTAGTGCTATAGCCTAGGAAGAAAGCCTTAAAAGATTTCGGATCAAACTTGTCAAGGGAATCCTTCATGTTCAAAACAAAACAAGGACATCTGAAAACATGAAAGAAATCAATAGACGACTTCCTACCACGCCATATTTCATAGGGGGTTTTCTTAAAAGTCGGATGTGTGAAAACTCGGTTTTGCACAAAACATGACGTGCTAACGGATTCGGCCCAAAACTTCTTAGGAGTTTCAAACTCAATAAGCATGATCCTAGCCATCTCTTGTAGCGACCTATTCTTCCTCTCAACAACCCCATTTTGTTGAGGTGTGCGAGGAGCAGAAAAATTGTGCGAATAACCCGATTTTTCACAAAAGCGCTCAAAAAGGTCATTTTCAAACTCTCCCCCATGATCACTACGGATAGAAACAATATGGCAGGAAGCTTTGTTTTCAACCCGTTTACAAAAGCTCGAGAAAACATCAAGAGTATCACTTTTATAAACGAGAAAGAAAGTCCAAATATATCTAGAGAAATCATCGACAATGACAAGACAATACTTGGAACCACGAAGCGTTTGAGTTCTCATTGGTCCGAATAGATCAATATGAAGAAGCTCAAGAACTCTCTTGGTACTCATGACTCCTTTGGATTTGAAGGAGGATTTGGTTTGTTTTTCTTGTGTACAAGGTTGGCATTCCTCATCCTTATCAAAATCCAATTTAGGAAGTCCTCGAACCAAGTCCTTTTTGTTCAACTTCTTCATTTGATGCAAATTCACATGACCCAAACGACGATGCCAAAGAGAAAGATCATTTTTATCCACAACTAAGCATCTATTTAGTATGGGCTTTAGAGCATCAAGAATAAGAACATAAAGATTACCATTTCTAGTTCCCTTATATAAAACATTGTAGGAGAGGGAATCTAGAAGCAAGCATTCTAAAGCAGTAAATAACACAAGATAACCATTGTCACATAATTGGCTAACACTTATCAAATTGTGATGTAGGCCATCAACAAGCAATACATTTTTGATGCATAGTTCATTTCCTACATCACCCTCACATATAACCTTACCCTTTTTGTTGTCCCCGAAGGTTACCGATCCTCCTTTCTTCTTCACAAATTTGTTGAAATGGCTGATTTCTCCAGTCATATGCTTAGAGCAGCCACTATCAACAATCCATTTCTTTTTATCCTGCAAGAAAAGAGGATGTCGGAACCCAACTCAAACTTTGGGATCCGGAGTTAGCTTTGGGACCCATTTCATGTTTGGGTTGGTCCCCTTAGGCTTATAAGGACAATAGGTAGAGTAATGGTCATCACCTTTGCAATGAGTACAAACCATAGGGTTTTTAGAGCCGGAAGACTCTCCATGGAAAATTGGAGATTTGAAACTCTTTTTCTTGCCCTTCTTCTTCTTACCTTTATTGCCTTTGGGAGAAGTCCCATCATATCCTAAACCACTCTTACCAATTTGTTTGGTAGAATGCTCTAAGACATCATTTAGGGATTTTTTACCTGATAAAAACCTTTGCAAAGTAGATCTAAGCTTAGCATTGTCATCACTAAGGGTTATAACAGTAGTAGAAAGACTAGCAAGATCTTCTTTAGCATGCAACAGGTCAGCCTCAAGACAGAGGGCTTTAGTAAGAAGAGAATCTTTTTCTATAGATAAGCTAGCAACTTCATTTCTTGGAAAAACAGGCCTAGAAGATAAATCACTAACTTGAGCAAGTAATCTAGCATTTTCAGATTTAAGAACAACAATTTCTCTTTGATAAGCATATACCTCATCTCTCCTAGCATCATCAATAAGCTTGAGTTCTACATTTTCAGTTTTAAGGACATCAAGCTCATCAAGGCAATTTTGGTTATCTATCTTAAGATTTTCAATTTGTTTAAGATAAGCATCATTTTCAACCTCAACTCCACGGTATTGAAGTTCAAGGTCAAGGTATTCCCCTTTCAAGGAGTCTATGATATCAAGATGCAATTTTTCATTTTCATCAAGAATGTCAATTTTTGCATAAAGATCATCAACTATTTTTCCTAATCTTTTTTCTTTTAGATTTGCATTTATCAAAAGATGATTGACATTCATTAAGCATATCAATGAGAGTTTCCTTAGATAACTCAAGTAAATTTGCATCACTTACCTTGCTTACCTCACTTACCTCAATTACATCTTCACTAGTAGATGCCATGCGGGCAAGATGACATTCTCCATCTTCGAAGCTTGAGGAGCTTGAAGTAGAAGACTCCTCCCATGTCGCATGAGCTGCATCTTTGGATCGTCTCTCCTTCTTGTCCTTTTTCTTGTACTTTGCTTCTCTTTTGTATTTTTCATCCTTCTTGTGGCTGCTCTTATGATAGCCCTTCTTGGCCTTTGGGCAGTCACTCTTGTAGTGGCCTTTTTGACCACACTCGTAGCACCTAGGAGTTGAGGAGGAGGGCTTGCTCTTGAAGTGTCTCCCTTTTGAGTAGTTTGCTTCATGATCATTTCCACCTTCATCTTCACTTGAGGAAGGGCAGGGAGACTTCATGGCAAGTTGTTGTTGCCGGACCATTTCTTCAACTTGGGCTTTGAAGGCTGTGTCCTTCATCTTCTTTGATTCCTTCTCTTCTCTTTTCTCCTCTTCCTCTTGCTTGTCGAGCCTAGGTTCATGTGCTTGGAGGTTACCAACCAGCTCCTCGGTTGACAACTCGCTCAGCTTGTAGACTTCTTCAATTGAAGTGACCTTTGGCTCCCATCTCTTTGGAAGAGATCTCAAGATCTTGGCATTGATTGTACCTCTATCCATGACACTCCCAAGGGCTGCAAGGCTGTTCAAGATGACATTTAACCTTGTGTACATATCTGCAACTCTCTCATTCTTCCCCATCTTGAAGTTCTCAAGTAGACCACCAAGCATGTAGACTTTGGCCTCCTTGACTTGCTCGGTCCCTTCATAGGTGACACACAACTTGTGCCAAATCTCATGCGTCGTGTCCCAAGAAGAGATCCGGTTGAACTCGGATGGAGTGAGAGCGGCGTAGATGATGCTCACGGCTTTGGCGTTGAGTTGAGCACGCTTCATCTCATCTTCCGTCCATGTGGTGATGTTCCCTTTTGGATCTTCATACTTGAGATGGACTATCTTCCACATTTCGTAGCTCACCCCTTGGATGTAGAATTGCATTCTTCTCTTCCAATATAGGAAGTTTGTGTCGTCGAAGACCGGGGGTCTCATGGAGAAGCTTCCTTCAAGATTGAGTGACCCAAGAGCCGAATCGCCCATCTTCTCCTACTTGTTGAAGTAGCTTGGAGAAGACCTGCTCTGATACCACTTGTTGGATCAATGGGCTCTAGAAGGGGGGGTTGAATAGAGCTTTACAAACTTCACAAAATTGATTAGACCATCAAATTATATTAAGTGTAGAACTTAAACCAAAACAGCAATTTGATGTCCTAAACTAGCATACAAAGCAAGGATAAGAGACAAGGAATAGCATGCACTTGGACAGGTGGCTTAGAGTGGTTCCACGTCCTAAACTTAGGAGCAATGTCAGTCCACTACCTAGAGTTGGTTAGGCTCTAGGATTTGTAACTTGGTTCTCTTATATATATCACTCAATAAGATTACAAGCTACAACAACCACACATCCAAGGACTTATGTAATCAAGCTAAGATCTTCAGCCTCACCAAGGACTTACCCACTTGCAAGTAGTCTTCTGCCTTGCACACCAAGGACTTACCTACTCTTGCACACGTCTTCCGCCTTGCAGGAATTACCCATCTTACTTGATCTTTGCCTTGCACCTCTCCTTCTCTTGGAGAGCTTTAGCACCTTCCTCCTTCACTCGGAGGCCTGGAGCAGCTAGCCTTCTTCTCCTTCACTCGGGGAAGAACAGCATCCTTCTTCTCTTTCACTTGGAGAAGAAGCTTCAAACAATCTTCAAAGGGAATGGAGGTAGGAGAAGAAGAATGGAGAGCTTTACAACATTACAAATGATAGCTCTCATACATGGTGACCTAACTCACTCATACTCACGATTTTGCTTTGAAGGTAGAGAGAGAAAGGGGCTCAAAGGATTAGAAAAAAATCAACTAAGGCTAGGACCAAGCATATGTGAATGAGCAACCTTGGAATGAAGTCCAAGAGGTCCTATATATAGTTGAGGGTGTCCCTTTGAACTTGGGAGAGATAAGGGACACAAAATAGCCGCTTTACAACTTGCAACGGATCTATTTTGAGTTCCACCAACTTCTCCAACGGTTGGAATTGCTTTTCCTGCATTCCAGTACAGTCTAATCGGCCGAGTTTATATAAAGGTAACTCGGCCGAACCACTAAAAGACAAGGCTGAAAGCTAGACTGTCGGCCGAGTTCCTTTGGAGAAACTCGGCCGATCGGTCAATTTTCATCTTGGACCGATCAGTGGATCGGCCGAGTTTCCTAGCTAGAAACTCGACCGAACGGGAATCGGCTGAGTTTGTAACTCGACCGATTGCAACAAAAATTCCAGAATATATGGATCGACCGAGTTTGGAATTCGGCCGACCAAATCCCTGTTATGGGTATTTTGGAATTTTCGTATAACCGTACAAATGATGGATTTTTGAGTCCCAATAATTTTATCCATCTTAGTTACAATGCAAAACATGAGTATAAGTGATTACATCAATTGTTCTAAGCCAATAAGGGCTATTTCCCAAAATGATCAAAAGTCACATGTTTTGCATGTGCTGGATGAGAAGCTTTTGAGTTGAATGTGATTCTTTTCTTGTACCTAATATCTGAAACAATCTCAAATAGATTTGTTAGATACATATGAATGGAATGGTTAAGTCATTATCAAAATATGGGCAATGTGCGACACCTAGGTCAACAACTATTAGAATCAGATAGTGCTATTGCGGTGAAGATGTTGAACAAGACAATCGCCATTCCAGCGAAGTACAAGTCAAGGTGTCATCGCATTAATAGGATGTGTAGGGACTTTGATGTTATCGTCTTTACATATAACAATAGAGTCTGTAATAAGGTGGCGGATTCTGCAGCCAAGTGGTGTATGAAGCAGAAGACTGCTAGCTGTCGGTGGCTTCAATGTCCCAGTTTCCTCACTGATATGATTAGGGAGGAAGCTTCATTGAGCCACAGGGCATGTAAGGAGTTTACGGATACCTGGTCTGTGGGAACAGGATGAATAAGATTTTCCCCAGGGTCTCAAAAAAAAAATAGGACTTACCATTGGTAAGAGTTTATGGTGAAAATCATCTGTGGATAACCGCACTGCATTTGACATTACATAATCATACGAGTGGTCATGCTATCTATATAGTTTTAAAATTTTAAATCCGTTGGTTTTGTGTGGCCATGGTTTTAAAAAAATCATGGATAAAACACACTACAAATAGTTCATCTAAAATAGATATAGATATATGTACAATATTATTCTAATTACATTATTTTTTTTCTCAAAGAGATAGTTAAATTCTCCTTTCAACTGACATTTTATGTATTCAAAAGTAGGTGCTTTCATTTTTGCAATTACTACTCTTACAGTTGTCTTTTTTATACAACTACAAAACAAACATGTCCCTTTGCACTTGAAAATATAACCAAATATATTTTATTTTTATATATTTTTCACTCAATATCTATATGTGTATTCTCGTATACTTGTATAATTATATGTATAATGATGGCACAATGAGTTGGGGTCAAAAACTATTTCATGTATTCTATTTATTTTTTATTGACTTGTTTTATGAAGATTTTGAATAGAAACATTAAAAGAAATGGCATAGATTTATAAGTGAGAATTAAATTCATTACTGTAAGTGAATTGTTATTCTTTGACTAAGAGATATACTTATTAGTAGAGATAAAATCAATTTAAAAAAATAAAAAAATGTGAAAAATATGAAAGAGAGCAAGCATCAAGAACAGATAATTACATATATTACTATTAACCATCTTTCTTTATAATTAACTCAAATATTCTACTACCCTTACATACTAACAATTACAACTTAGTATCTCTCTGATGAAGAGATAATCACTACTCTAATTCCAAATATCATATTACTTCTCTCTTTATAAAAATAAGAGCTAGCCGTGATGCACGTAACACAGCCTGACCCTTACATAGAACAAAGGCAACACATACAATTATAGCCATCGCTAATCTCACCGCCAGCTAGCCACAACAAACAACACCCTCGACCTGTCAACTATTCACTACTAAACATTACTTGTTGTTCTACAGCTAGATTACACTCTATAGGGGATTTTACCATCGGACTGCATTTATTTTGTGCTCGGCCAAGGCCCGCCATAGTCTACAGTGGGCCTAATTCGGTGCGCGTGGGAGTTTGATTTTACCCGCCGATTAGTTCTGCCTGGGTCTTCTAATTTCATGACCTCTTAATTTGTTCTTTCACCTTCATTTCTCTGAAAACTCTCCCGAAAGTTCCTCCGTTGTCCATTGCTGAGCCCTAACTGTCGCAGCGAATGCGGGCGACCCTTCCATATCCCCAACTGCGTGCCAGCTGAATCATGTCCCTGTGGCAATTTCACACTTGCGAGTTGCGATTGTTCTCAGTCTACTCGTTGCTTGCTGGTTCCTTGACATCCTGTTCTTAGCCTCCGCAAGCACCCAATCCCAAACAATTCGTCGATTACCGCAAGACAGGCAGAGGTCGAAAAAGACATGCACACACACAGGAAGAAGTCAAAGAGTTAGTCCGGGCACAGGTTTAGAGGATCTGGCCCTACATAATTACCTTGAGTGAAGTTGGGCGTGTCTTCCGACGGCTACTTTTTATTTGACGAAAGTTGGCAGTAACACTATGTATTTGTTCACCCTCCTTCATTTTATTTTTTTATTGTGTAGGATTCATTATTAAAAAGCACAATGTTTGGTACTAGAAGCTCTACATACGCCCAATACCCCATCGCCCCCTTCATTTCTTTATTTTGTTCCATGTTACTGGGCACAAACACGAGACCATCGTTCTCATATTTCCCTGCTTACGCAGCTAATGTTCTTCACCTCTACCTTGAATTTGTTTGTGTTGTGATGGCTTTGTGCCTTCAATTGCTTGACATAAATCATGTCTCCATTACCACTCCCTAGTGAACATACCCATATAGAAACTTCTTGAGGACATTGGCAACTAACAACACGTTTATAATTATGTTGAGTAGCAAAATGTGTCCTTGTTTGACAAAAACCTCCTAGCAGGAGGCAAATAACCAGTAGGCGGCCTTTCCTCTCTGAAGCATCCCAATACTTGCTGATTGATTTACCTCCAACTCTACCAAACACCAGACATCAATCCAGATAGAAACATTATTCTTGTAGATTGGAAGACACGAAGTGTCATTGTCTTCTTTTAGTGTTGCACACATTATATCCAACATCAAATTTATTTCCCCAACTAGGATTTACCACTTTCATTAATGGCTGTATGACAACGTCGACTAGATCAACTTCCTATTACACAAGCAATGTACTTAATTGTCACAACAAACATTAAATACGATGGATATTACTTTTTCATTTTAATCACTATTTTTATAAATTATTAATGTCGTTTGGGATCATTGCTCCCTCACAACTAAAAAGAAATATTATGTTGTGTACATGGGCCGGACTGCATGGGGTTTATAATCCACCCCCAACTAAACCAATTAGATTTTCTATGTTAGCTATGCTAGTAGATAGTGTAACAAATTTTTGATAGTAAAATAAAATCACTATCATGGATGAAAAATGTCATATAAAAATATAGCCTTCATGTATGCATGCATCTATTTATATTTAACCGAACATTAATATAGGTTGTATTTGTTTTTTCATTTTAACAAGCAGTACAAGTTTATGATTGACATCAACTAATCATAATGCTTAGATGACTATACTCATATCGTTAAGGCATGTACTAAACATATCATTTAAACTAGATTAGACTTGTATGTATTGATATCATTAGTGATTATATGATACACCACATTAATTAAGAAAAAGACATGGTGTAGAAGATGAACGAGTTCCTTATATTTGTGTTGAAACATGTTGAGATGCAAGGAGTTTAACATGAGATATTAGTATCACTATATAAAATAATTCTTGTTCTCAATCTAGATTCAAAGAAAGATATTAATTTCAACAGTAGACCTCAAAAACTATTTGAGGATGGTTATGTAGAAATTTAAGATAAAAGTGTTTTCAGTTGTTTAATATTGATGCTATTGATATTTCATTTCGTACTTCAAGTGAGATGATGTATTTTTAATTAGGAATATATATAAGGCTGTACTATCTAAATTTTAACATGCACTTGATATGTGTGTTGTAACATCTTGATGTAGGTCAAAGCTTGTGCACATTTTCTTAATGAAAGAATCTCAAGGCATCATAAGTATCACACTAGGAAGTGATATTCAGGGTACTTGGATCATATTCCACTTGTGGGATAAAACAAGTATGCAAGTCTTGTAGTATTATTTGTCCAAACACTAAATGATATCTCTTGGCAGACATTTTCTATATTTTAAAAATTTATTTTCAATGTGCTATGTGTATGCAATGGCCACAACTTGTTGGATTAGATACTCGACTTCATATCTTATTTATAGAAACACTATATGGTGAAATATCATTTGATTATGATGAAAAAATTAATTATCTTTCCGATTATTATGTTGAAAGATAGATGTTGTAACTTAGGTCTTGCAATATGTGATTTTGTTGAAATAGTGACTATTAAGTTCTCTTCGTATAGTAATTTTCATATCTCCTATTGAATATTACACAAATGGATTTTCAAATTTTATTTGGTTTTCCTATAGGATAATGGTAGCAACATTTTGAAAGATTGTATATATATCAACATACAAGCTCATGCATAAATTACATGATTTCATTTCTTTTTCTATAAAAATGGACTTACAAGATCTTATTATATTCTTCATTTTCTTAATCTAAATCTGGTTTTATTTTCTTGTAAGGTTGTTTGACTTGTTTCTTTATGGAGAACTATTATGCCATGCATATAAATTGGATGTATAAGCCTAAAACAAGATTTTACCGTCGTCGGGATGAGGATTTTCTCCAAGGGATTGATTATTTTCTTCAATTTGCTATGAACCATGTTAAGACTACAAACATGCTTTGCCCTTGTATGAAGTGTGAAAATAAGTTTTTTGAGGAGCCCAAATTTATTAAGGAACACTTGATATGTTATGGGTTTTTCGCTCGATACATGTATGGACATACCACGGTGAAATGTCTCATTGTCATAGGCCTACAAAACACTCAACACTTCCGTCAAATAATGAAGTGAATGACTTAATAATTGATGCAATCATGAGGTATGGTAACAATGATGTAGAATGCACCAATGTAGATGATTACCCAACTCTTAATCAAGAAACAAAGAAATTTGAGGAAGTAATAAAACAAGCTAACAGGCCACTATATGAGGGTTGTCTATATTCAACTTTCTACTTCATTTCTGTTCTTTTTTATGTGAAGTGTGATAACCATTGAACCATCAAATCAATAACAGACCTTCTGAAGTTACTTTGTAAGGTATTTCCAGAAGGAAATAATGTTCCAAAGACATGGTGTGAAATTAAGAAAATTGATATCTGCCTTAGGATTGTCTAAGGAAGTGATACATGCATGTCCAAATGAATGTATATTATATAGAGGTGACAATTCAAACCTAGATGAGTGTTTGAAGTGTAAGACATCTAGATGGAAGCATACACATCATAGTATGAGAAAGAAATCAAGAAACCAGCAAAGGTTTGTCACTATCTTCCACTCATTCCTCGACTTAAAAGGATGTTCAACTCTACCAAAATGGCTAATTTAATGACATACCATCATACTAGTCCAAAGCCACGTCATGGTAAGACGAATCATCCTAGAGATTCAGAACTTTAGAAGGATTTTGATAGAAAATATCCAGAGTTTAGTAGTGAGCCTCGTAATGTGATGCTTGCACTATCTACAGATGGAATTAGTCCCTTTAATATTGGATATGGTGTCAACCATAGTATCTGTCTTGTTGTGATCTTGAATTATAATCTACCTTCTTGGTTCATAATGAAAAAATCATACTTCATGATGCCACTTCTTATTAATGGACCAAAGTCTTTGGGAAATAACATTGATGTCTACTTAGAGCCATTAATTGAAGAACTAAAGTTGTTATGGATAGAAGGAGTGTCGACATATGATGCTAAAAAATGTGAAATGTTTAGGATGTGGGCTGCTCTATTGGGCACTATTGGTGATTATCCAGCATATAGAATGTTGTATGGTCAAAAAACGAGTGGAACATATGGATGTCCTGAATGTCACATTCATACGACTTCCAATTACTTGCCATTCAGTCGTAAAATGACATACATGAGACACCGCATATTTCTTCCAATCAGTCATCCTTGGTGATATGATGAATGCCACTTTGATGGGACCATTGAACTTGATCCTTCCCCAAAATTTCTATCTAGACCAGAAATAATAGAGTTATGGTGTGGCTATGATAATGTCATTTTTGGAAGGGATACATCTAGTTCATTAAAACATAAACAACGGTTGCCTCTTGGTTGGAACAAGAAGAGTATATTTTTTGAGTTGCCATATTGGAGTACACTATTAATTCGGCATACTTTGGATGTAATACATATTGAAAAAAATATTTGTGCTAACATATTGAGTTGGTTGTTGAATAAGGATGGGAAAAGTCAAGAGAATATAAATGCATGATTAGACATGAATAAGTTGAAAATTCAAAATTCATTGTGGATAAAGAAGTCTCAAAATGGCCAGAGTGTATTTATACCACCCTCTTCATATTGTATGACTAGCGAGGAGCATGAAGCATTTTTCATGGTTTTAAAAGACATGAAACTTCCCTATGGATATTCTTCCAACATCTCATGACTAGTTCAACTTGATGAGAAAAAATTCATGGGTCTAAAAATCCATGATCATCATGTTCTGATGCAACAATTACTTGTATTATCTCTAAGAAAGACAATTTCAAAACACGTAGAGCATTGATGGAATTGTCTTTATTTTTTAGACAACTGTGTGCTAAATCTATTAATGTTGAGACTATGGAAAGACTTGAGCAATCAATTCTTATTATATAGTGTAAGTTTGAGAAGATATTTCCTCTGGCATTTTTTGATGTCATGGTCCACTTAACTATACATCTTCCTACTCAAAGTAAAATATGTGGACCTGCTCCATTCTAGTGGATATATCCAATTGAAAGATATCATTACACCTTGAAAAAAATTGTGAGAAATAAAAGCAAACCAGAGAGTTCTATTGTTGAAGGTTACTTGAGAGAAGAGATAGCTACATTCTGTACACGATATCTGTCTGACACGGACTCCAGAGAGAAAGGATAGGTAGTATATAGGGGTGAGCAAATAATGGCCCAAACCGAAAAAACGGACTGGATTGCTCAATTCGGTTCGGTCCGGTCCGGTCCATTTTGAGTTCGGTCTGGTCCGCGATCCGGGAATTTCGATGAGTTCGGTCTTCGGTCCGGTCCGGTCCAGACCGCAGACCAACTTTTATATAAAATTCATGTATATTTGAAGGTGTATTCTATAATAACTACAAATAAAGTACATATTTAAGCACTACTAGTATAAATGTTTTTTTTTTAATTCGGACTAGTATAAATGTTTGATACTAAAGTTATATAATTGTTAGAAGTGACTAAAATTATCAACTTGTACAATTAAATAAGTTATAAAACATATAAAAAAGGTTGATTACGGTCCAAACGGTCCGGTCCGGTCCTGTCCTAGCACAAAACGGTCCGGTCCCGGTCCGGTCCTACCTCAAAACGGTCCGGTCTACGGTCCATATATTTGTCAAAATCTGGTCCGCGGTCCGATCCGGTTCGGTCCGGTCTGGTCCGGTTCTAGACCGATGCTCAGCCCTAGTAGTATATGAAGATGGGCCCATAGGAGCTGGGAAAATCATTGCTCTTTCTAAGGAAGAAATTCACCAAGCACATTGTTTTATCCTTTATAATGACGGAGACATCTATGAGTACCTAAAGTAAGTATGTATTTAATTTAATATATTATTTTAAACAGCATATATAACATATATTTATTTTGAGGTATCATGTTGACCTCCTGAGATGTAATCATCCATCTTGGTCTGAAGATAACATCAAGCCAGAGCAACATCAAAATTTTGTTAATTGGTTTAGATACTATATGAGTTTCTCTCCTTTGATCTATATTTATTTTTAAAATTTATAGAAACATTTCACATTTATTTTCGCAATAGGTCAAAATTTTAAGAAACAATAAAGACTTACCACAAAAGGTGAAGTACTTATCAGAAGGGCCTTCTATAAAAGTTGTATCTTATTCTGGTTATTACATAAATGGTTATAAGTTTGAACCGAAACACATGGAGAGAAATCGAGTGACTCAAAATAGTGATGTTGCAACTGTGGGTCCTGATAACAATTCATTTTACGGAATGATTCTGGATATTTATTAAGTATAATTTCAAAATTTAGATTCATACTGTCTTTTTAAGTGTTTATGGTATGATAGTGAGAAAAAAATAACATATTCCCTAAATTTTACCATTGTGGATACGACAAAGCTATCATATGAAGATGAGCCTTTCATTCATCCTGAACAAGCAAAACAAGTATTCTATTCCTTAGATCCATAAGATGGAAACTTGAGTGTAATTTGCCCATGGGTTGCTAGAGATACATATGGCATACCAAATGATACATCATATGTTGAGACCACTTCTGAGAATATTGAAATTTTAGTAGAATGTACATCTGATGATGACAATGACTTGTAGATGAGGCCAGACTTAGATCCTGAGATAGATCAAGTGGATGCAAATGTTGTTCATCAAATAACAAATACAAGAAAATGCAAAAGGTTGTGGTAAGAAGTAAATCATTACATTTGTTACTTGTAGTGGTTTTTTACTTTATTAAATTTTGAACATTTGATGATAATATTTTTCATTAGATGTTTCTAAATATTTCTCACACTACACATTTTTATTTATAGCAATGCCTCCTAAGCTTGCCTCCCTTAGTAGCATAATGAAGAAGAGCCCCACAACTAACAATACTCACACAAATTCATTGGATGGTGGACTAGGTAATATAGTTTTGCAAATAAAATGTTAAGTAGGTATTTTTTTTATACTAACAAATATTCTTATGATTAGTTCATATGTCAAAGAAATAAAGAGCAATACATCTTCCCATTCAAGATGATAAAGCCCGCTTGTTAGGAGGTACTAAAATTTAAACGTAGTTATATGATTTCTTGATCTAGTGTCTATTTGTATAATCTTAACTCCATTAGGTTTTATCTTGTTAGGAAAAGGAGGACTAAGGGTCAAATCTACATCAGAAAGGGTGAAACTTCATTGCAACCATCAATGGATGACAGACTGCGCCCTCCACCAGGTATTTTTGTTTACCTAAGTTAAATTGTGGATTGAGCTATAGTTGATGATAATGATTCCATTAACAATGTAAGTTTCTATCATGTATATAGCGAGTGAGCAAAGGCAACTCATGGGATCTTCAATAGAGACATCTCTTGAAGGGGATTCCTCTTTAGGAGGTACATTTCTTTCAAAAGACATCACACTTACAATTATGTTGATGATTTTTTAACTTTGTTGCCTTTTGTGGTAGTGAATGAGAGGAGATAGATAGTCAGAGATACACCTCAAACCACTTTTAGGGATGATAGAATCTCCCCTTTAGAAGGTATTTATGTTTTATGAAATTCTGCTCTGCATTACACTAGAGTGTATGGTAGTTGTGTCACTAACAGTGTAAGGATCTATTATAAATAGCAAGTGAACAAAGGGAGTCTGGGTTTCTATTTCCCACATGTCCTACACTTATAATAATTTTTCTATTAATGAAATCTTTAACTCCATTGTTTTTGGTAGTAGAGAATGGACAAGTAAAGAAAATTGGATATGAACTACAAAAATCTCTTAGGGATGCAAGACCTAGCCCAATGGAAGGTATGGTTGTTCAAACTACATTCTACATTTACAAGTAAATGGACTCACCCACATTAAATTTTAATATAGTGAATGTACAAAGACAAAACTTCAAATGTTCACTAAACACATCTCTAAGGAATGATAGAATCCCTCCTCTAGAAGGTATTTTTGTTCAAAATCAACAATTTTGTATTCTATAATAGAATTTATGTTAGTATGTCATTAACCCCATGTGTCTCTATTTTAAATAGAAAGTCAGTGAATGCAAAATTCCAGATCTTCACTACATTCATCTCTTCAAGAGGATGGACTTTCCCCTTTAGAAGGTATTTATGTTTTATGAAATTCTGCTTTGCATTACACTAGAGTGTATGGTAGTTGTGTCATTAACAGTGTAAGGATCTATTATAAATAGAAAGTGAAAAAAGGGAGTCCATGTTTCTATTTCCCACATGTCCTACACTTACAAGAATTTTTCTATTAATGAAGTCTTTAACTCCATTGGTTTTGGTAGTAGAAAATGGACAAGTAAAGAAAATTGGATATGAACTACAAAAATCTCTTAGGGTTGCAAGACCTAGCCCAATGGAAGGTATAAATGTTCAAAATACATTCTACATTTACAAGTAAATGGACTCACCCACATTAATTTTTAATATAGTGAATGGACAAAGATAAAACTTCAAATGTTCACTAAACACATCTCTAAGGAATGATAGAATCCCCCCTCTAGAAGGTATTTTTGTTCAAAATCAGCAGTTTTGTATTCTATAATAGAATTTATGTTAGTATGTCATTAACCCCATGTGTCTCTATTTTAAATAGCAAGACAGCAAATGCAACATTCCTGATCTTCACTACATGCATCTCTTCAGGAGGATAGACTTTCCCCTTTAAGAGGTAATTTTATTGGAACATACATGTACATTATACCCGAGTTTCTGTTGGTACGTCATTAACACATAGACCAATATTATACATAGTGACATATAATGTATATTATAATATAATTTATTTTGATATGCCATTAACCCCATATATCTTTATCATATATAGCAAGTGAGAAAAGACAACATTCCATATCTTCATTGTGTGCATCTCTGCATGAGGATACACTTTCCCCTTTCAGAGGTAATGTCATTAGAACATAAATTGTATACATACAAGTATGCCTATGTCAAAGACTTCTCTTAGAATCTATCATTTTCTATAGTGAATGAACAAAGACAAAATAAAAGATCCTCAGTGCAAGCACCTTTGCAGGATGATCAGATCTCCCTTTAGAAGCTATTTTTGTTTAGAATAAGCTTTACTGTAAATTATAATAGAGTTTATGTTGGTATGCCATTAACCCCATATGTATCTATCATAAATATCAAGTGAGCAAAGACATCATTCTAGAGATTCGTTGCATGCATCTCTGCATGAGGATACACTTTCCCCTTTCAGAGGTAATTCCTTTGGAACATAAATTGTATACATATAAGTATGTCATGTCAAAGACTTTTCTTAGAATCCATCATTTTCTATAGTGAATGAACAATGACAAAATATTAGATCCTCAGTGCAAACACCTTTGCAGGATGATCAGATCCCCCCTTTAGAAGGTATATTTGTTTAGAATAAGCTTTACTGTATATTATAATAGAATTTATGTTGGTATGACATTAACCCCATATATCCCTATCATAAATAGCGAATGAGCAAAGTCAGCATCCCAGATCTTCATTGTGTGCATCTCTGCATGAGGATACACTTTCACCTTTTAGAGGTAATGTCATTGGAACATACATTGTATACATACAAGTATGTCTATGTCAAAAACTTTTCTTAGAATCCATCATTTTTTGTAGTGAATTAACAACAACAACATATTAGATCCTCAATGCAAACACCTTTGTTGGGTGATAGACTCCCCCCTTCACAACATGCATTTTTTCATGATGATACACTTTCTCCACCAAGAGGTAATACTACATTGGAAGATACATGGAACACTAACAAGCATGTATATGTTCAAGACTTCCTTTAACCTCAATTATTTTTTCAGTGGATGAACAAAGACTAAATATTAGATCTTCAATGCAAAGACCTATGCTGGATGAAAGACCTCTCCCTCTAGAAGGTATCATTGATCGACTAAGCCTTCAATATTTATTAACCTAGATTTTATATTGACACACTTCTGTGTGTAAAAGGAATATGTGTTCATACTTGTAATAAATCTAGTCTATGGTTATATTACTTTCGTAGCTTTATGTTGATAATCTTTAGATGTTAACACATATCACATGAAAAAACATTCTACAAGGGGGAGGACTACCTTGAAAGCAGTTGCTCCTATGAATGGTAAAAAGCACAAGTGCTATGTTTTTTATGATGGAAGAATTGTTGGTCCCGGAAGGAGAAAATTGAGCAGCTTCTTAGGAATTTTAGCACGCAATCATTGTCTATTTTGTTGACTCAAGGTCAATTAGGTCAATGTTGACTCACGTCTAAATTGACTAAACCCGTGTTTTGACGATGACTAACCATTCCACATATTTGTGTCTAATGTCTCTACTTGAGTGATTTCAGATTAGGTATAGACACACTCCAAATGCCCTAGCTTGCGTATATCAAATTGGAGAAAAGACAAGTCAAAGTCAATAAAAGTGCACATTTTTGTAATATGATGTAAATCCATTAGAATAATGTTGTAAATCACTTGTAATGATTGTATGACTTATAATTAAGCTTGGAAAAAATCAGGAGCACTTAGATCGAATGTTTAAGCACTCAAAAGCCATTTTCCAAAATTCACATCACACTGTTCATCGGTCGAGTTGCAAACTTGACTGATCCTGATTGGATCTTGAAAATGACTTTTGATCGGTCGAGTTTACACTTCATAGAATTTGACCGATGGAGTACCTGACCAATTCGATTTTCATTGGTCGGTCGAGTTTCCCCAGGACAAACTCGACCGATGCTCTGAATATCGGCTTTGTCTTTTACTCTATCGGTCAAGTTGCCTTTATAGAAACTCGACCGATTGCACTGTACAGAAAAGTGTAGAAAAGTGCTTCTAGTCATTGTGGAGTTGCAACAAGTGAAAATATATCTGTTGCAAGCCACAAATGGCTAGTTTTCGGCCCCAAGTGTTCTCAAAGGCTTCTAGGCATCCTCAACTATAAATAGGACCCCTTGGGCTTCATTTCAAGGTTGAGCATTCAATACAAGCACTATGAAGGTCCCTATTCTATAGTTGAGTGATCCTACAACCTCCTCTCTCTCTCTAAGCTTAATCATTTTCTACATCTATTAGAGTGAGTATGAAATTTGTAAGATAGTTCATCCTACATGTATATCTTGTGAGGCTCTCACTTCCACCACCTCCCTATCTCTCTTTTCAACCATGAAGATGAAGGTTCTCTCTCTTGGCTAAGAGAGGTAAAGAAGAATAAGGGAAGGCATCACTTGGTAAAGATCAAGGCTGAAGACTTGGAGCAAGAGTGGGTAAGCCCTTGGTGAAGGTAAAAGACTCCTTGCTTAAGTGGGTAAGTCCTTGGTGGAAGCTACTCCGAGTGAAGGTGAAGTCAAAGGCGGAAGATCCAAGAAGAGTGGGTAATTCCTTGAAGGCTGAAGACTTGTGCAAGAGTAGGTAAGTCCTTGGAAGAAGGTGGAAGACTCTTGCAAAGTGGGTAAATCCTTCGTAAGGTTGAAGACTCTTTGTATTGGATAGGTAAGTCCTTTGATTGGTCATGTATTATAAGTCTTATGAATGAATATATGAGTGCAATGGTTAAGAAATCCTAGAGGTTGACCTCTCTAGGTAGTGGAATGACTCACTTCTAGTTTGAAGTGTGGAACCACTCTAAATAGCTTGTCAACTTGTGTATGTTCAATCTCTCTCTCCCTTGCTATGCATGTTTTAGTTGCACTCAAATTTCCTATTTAGCAACCTTATCTTATAATAAATCTTGAAGGTCTAATGAATTTTGTTTAAATGCATTCAGCTCTATTCACCCCCCCCTCTAGAGCATCTTATCACCCATCTAGGATCCAACATATTTCCTATACATAAAGAATGGGAATTATAGCATGAGTCAACAATTAATCGTGTAATGGTTGATGTTCATGTAAGTAGACTTTTCTTATTTATTTTTTACATGCTCATAATATGGCTATATTTATAACTATAATATCAATTTTTTTACATTATTGTGACGTTGTCATTCATATTTGTGTTTTTCCATGAAGCATGACTATGACTTCTTCAATATGGATGGGACTCCATTTCTTTTATTTGGGGATGTAATAAATTTTGTTAAGAAAACAATCAACCAACAATTGAGGGATTTTTGTGCATTGCTAAAAAGCAAACTAGACCCTCATATCCCCATTGTTGAACAAGTGCAACCCTTAGACAATAGAATTCCTCCAGATCATTGGCTATCATTAATAGAGCTATGGAGTAAAGAAACAAAGATGGTAAGAGGATGTGAAATTTTTTATAACTTCGATAGTCAATTCATAATTGAAATTATTCTGTTGAGATTAATATTGACATTGAATGATATGTAGGTTTAAGCTTGTAGAAACAAAAGAAGTCGGAGTGTTTTACATGCAACACATATATCGGGACAAATATCATTTGGTGAAAGACAAGATAAAGTGGTATGACCACTACCATCTTATACAAGCTCACTAGAATGTGTACTTCTATTAATCAGGTTGTCAATGTCTTTTTAGGAGAAAGATGGTGTTTTACTTCCAATTGTAGAAACATATCTGAATTCTCACAAAAAGAAGAATGGAGAGTACATAAGTGAGAAGATGAAAGAGATTTGTGTAAGTATCATGTTTATTAAATTTGTCAATGTATTACAATACAAACTTGATTTATAAATTTATATTGTAGGAAAAGATAGAACTAAGGAGTAGAGAGTTGGGTGCTGAAAAAGCAAAACAACCATTGGAGTTCATTTCAATTGTCGATGATGCACATGGATCCCATCATGGAGGATATTAAAGAGGATTTAGTGGAGGTATTACAAGAAGGAACTTAAAGAAGAAAATGCTAGTTGAAGAATCAAATAGGATTGCAACAATAGCTTAGAAATCACAGTTGGAAGACAAAGACAATCAAATTAAAGAAAAAGACCATCAAATCAAAGAAAAAGACCATGAACTTAAAATTTTGTGTGCTAAAATCAAATCACTTGAGTGCCAAGTAAGATGATATTTCTTTACATCATTAACAATGAACTGAAACTATTTTTATTTATTGACAATTATATACTTCTGATTTTTAGGGAATGTATGCAAATAATGAGTTTAATTGTCATACAACACCACATGCTTTGGTATGTTGATGGTGTTTTCTACTTTTCCTGCAAAATATCATTTCTTATCATTTAATTTATCATTTTCAAATCTTATTTTAGGATGGGACAAATTATGATTCTCTTATAAACGTGCAAATTGATTCTGACTTGGTAAGTGTAACAATACTTCTACAATTCTAAAGTTATGAAATCTAATATGATTTTTTGTTAGGATGAACCTTATGATCAATTAACATCTTATCAAATTCAGAGATCTCCTACACATGTAAGTGCTACCATTTTGACCATGAGGCTATATTCGGATGTTGTCAATAATATTTCAACATTTTAACCTTTTATTCTAGTATCGAGCATCTGGAATGAGTAAAAGAGTGTTAGGTCCCAATATGGGGACATAATGCAAGGACGACATTGGATTTTTTCTATCATCATCTTTTTGGGTATGAAAACTTTCTATTTCTAAATTATTATATAATATAAACCAAAATTTTCCATATTCAGCCGTGTATAATCTATGTTACAAGCATTGAATTTTATTCCCATTAGGAATTTCGGTGGATATGGAATGACATGAAGTTCATGCACTTGGAGGGATTGGTCATTTTGGGGGAGAAGCATGACATAATGGAGAGGATCTCCTATTTTCATGGCTTATTACAATCAACTTTTTTTGGGTATGAATTTAAACTTCTCTTTGATGAATAACGATATAGTAGAAAGAAATATTGTACATGACAAATATCGAAATTCCTATTTTTCCAAAGGCACGTGGCTGAAGGCACTACTACATAAATGTCTTATAACGTCACATTTACAGGCATCAGTTGTATATAAGAAACTGACGCCTAAATACTACAATGTTGGTTGAATATAGAAACTGATATCTATCTGTGAAGAGCGGCCAGACACGGATATCACTTTTTATTTAGCGTCGGTTCCTCAGTAAGCAACCAATGCCTAAAATTGCCCGCCAAATCCAATTTTTCCAATGCAAAAAAATTACCTCCAAAATTTCAGATACGACGTCTGGTTTTTACCAAAGAATCGACGACTAAAGGTTTTTTGGGAGACAGAAACCGGGCCCACTTTTGGGATGCTTGCCGCTGCCTCTGGTCACCACCGTCGTTCTCCAGCTGCTCACCGCCGCCTCTGCTTGCCACCGTCGTTCTCCAGCTGCCGCCGCCTATGCTCGCCAGTGTCGTTCTCCAGCTGTGCACCACCACCGTTCTCCAGTTGTTCGCCGCCACCTCTTCTCACCACCACATTCTCCAACTGCTCTCCACCATTGTTCCCCAGGTATATTTTGTCCTTATATCCTTGTCTTGAATACAACAAAATTATGTGATCCAATGTATTGTATGAATTTTTTCTTCAGTCAATTGATCAAGTCATTTACTTGGTGAGTTTTATTGATTTCTACTGATTTGTGGTTACTTGGTGATATATATATTTCCATTGAGGTTAATCAGTAATGTATATGTTTCAAGATTCTGTAGTTGATTAATATTGGTTAATGATGCATGAATGAACTAACCCAAATAGAAGAATGAATTAAATTAATATTAGTTTCTCTAAGATTGTGTAGTTGATTAATATTGATTAATTAGGATTAACGATGCATGAATGAATTTAATTAATTGATAGTGCTTTCTTCATTTTTTTCTTTCCAATGATGATGATGATGATGATGATGATGATGATGATGATGATGATGATGACGACGACGATGATGATGATGACAACGACGACGGCGATGACGATGATGATGATGATGATGATGATGATGATGATGATGATGATGATGATGATGATGATGCTCCAGTCGCCGTCACTGGCCACCGCTTGCACCTCCAGCACCAGCCACCTTCACCTCCAACCCGACCACTTCCACCTCCGGCCGTCGCCACCACAGCTTGCTCCATCCACCAGTGCGGTGAGTGATTAATTAATCAGTACTAGAAGAATGAATTAAATTAATATTAGTTTCTATAAGATTGTGTAGTTGATTAATATTGATTAATCAGGGTTAATGATGCATGAATGAATTTAATTAATTTATAGTGCTTTCTTTATTTCTTTCTTTCTTTCTTTTTGATGATGATGATGGTGACGACGACGATGATGATGATGACAATGACAATGACGACAATGACGATGGTGACGATGATGATGCTCCAGTCGCCACCACTGGCCACCGCCTGCACCTCCACCTTCAGCCACCGCCACGATAGCCTACTCGATCTACCAATGTGGTGAGTGGTTAATTAATTAGTACTAACTTTGAACATAGGAATAATGATGCCGCCAAATAGTTGATTACTATTGAATAATTAGGATTAATGATGCATTAATGAACTTAATTAATTATATTTGTACTCAATTTCTCTAAGATTATGTAGTTGATTAATATTAATTAATCGAGGTTAATTATGCATGAATGAGGATAAGTGGTATGGTGGGAGGAGGGTAGGGTGGGGTAGGGTGGAGGGCTAGGGGAGGGTGAGGGGTGTGGTAGGGTGGGAGGAGGATAGGGGTGGGGTAGGGTGGAGGGCCAGGGGAGGGTGAGGGGTGTGGTAGGGTGGGAGGAGGATAGGGGTGGGGTAGGGTGGAGGGCCAAGGGAGGGTGAGGGGTGTGGTAGGGTGGGAGGAGGATAGGGGTGGGGTAGGGTGGAGGGCTAGGGGAGGGTGAGGGGTGTGGTAGGATGGGAGGATGATAGGGGTGGGGTAGGGTGGAGGGCCAGGGGAGGGTGAGGGGTGTGTTAGGGTGGGAGGAGGATAGGGGTGGGGTAGGGTGGAGGGCCGGGGTAGGGTGAGGGTGAGGAGGGAGGGTGGTGTGAGGAGGGTAGGGGTCGGATAGGTGGGATCATTAATTGAAAATAATGAAAGGAGAGGGCATACACATCGCGCCATACCTTTTTTTTCTCATTGTAGAACCATCTTCATTTCAATGTATTTGTGTGAATAAAGTTTTGCATCAGTATCATTAGTTTGATTATGTGCCTTATTTCAAGACACAATTTGTCAAATAAAAGATAAACCATCCCTTCAATCAATTTCATTGTATTTCTGAAGATTATGCAAAGTTGTATGATGTGCTTATCATTTTTGACGTGCTTATCATTTTCTTTTCAAGATAAACCATTAGGACTTATATTTTTAGTATCTGTCTACTACTTGTTTTTAAAATATATAACATCATTATATATACTTACAATTATTAGTACTTATATTTTTCAGTCGATGTCCACCCACAACAGTCACTATGAACTGGGCCTCTATGCCAATGTTAACATTCCCTAATGAAGAACAATTGAATATCATCCTAGATGATCATTCCTTAAACCAACTAACCATACCCGAACATTGGCATTTTCTAAATGGAAGACACTACAGGCCTGGTGAAGTGACCCTAAATTTTAGAAATTCTTCACATGTAATCGAGGTTGAGTATGATTTGGCGGGAAATCTTGTATCAAAATTCAGTTGGCATGATTGGATTAGAAACATGCTAGTGGGTTGTAGTGAAAAGCTTTTTCTCCATCCAGTTGGCCATAATACCATCAAAGTTTGGATAACCAACGTCAACAATGAGACCCCTGATCATCTACGGTGGTATGAGCGCACGATGGACAATATTAGCTCAGATGAATCTGATGATGATGCCCCTATCAGTTCAGATTTGTCTAAATATAGTGAGGAGCTCCGTGACACAGTACAATCATCAAAAAGACCACGGTAGGTCCAATTAACAAATATAATTGTCATGTCATGTTTTGTGTTTACACTTTTTGTCTTAAAGTAATCAATCCTCATAGCTACTTTCTTTTCTGAACTTTAGGAGAAGATTGCCACTATGAAAAGGCCTTGAAGTTACTGATGTCGGACCATTTTGGTGTAGTATTTAGTTGTCTATCTATCTAGACTTGTTTGTATTAATAGATGCATGTTGTTTGTTTTTCTAAATTTGCTTTGTAGTTGCTTATGGAAGCTGCATATGATGGGTATATACTACTTAATTCATCAACTGACATTCTATTTTGTAAGGGTTTGTAATGCTACAACCTTTCTTTTATGTCTTTATCTATCATTAAATACCATATATCAAGTTTAACATGAGGACACCTACAATGTGAAACTTTTATATATACATGTCTGAATGAATTTTCTACATGTGTCTGAATGTGTGAATGTGAAGATGAATACATGAATGTTTCTACATGTGTCTAAATGTGAAAAGAGATGAAATGAATGGAATTGCAGGTTGCTAAATGTGTGTGAAAATGGAGAAAATTTGAAATGGAACTATTGGTTTCTACATGTGTGTGATGAAAAATTAAATGAATTAAATGTGGTTATACATGTGTGTGAATCACATATATATAATAGTGTCCATCGATCTTGTTAATTTTGTAGGTTTGTGGCCTGTTGTTGGCTGATATCAATGGATGTTGTAAACCTGTAGTTCAGAACTGAACTGCAGGTTCTGCATCCTGCTGACCAGCCATACTGCAGGCCTACAAACTGATAAGAAAAAAAATCAAAACATATGTGTCAGTTATTTGAATAATAACTGACAACCAAGACATACGACGTCAGTTGTTAGCCAAAAACTAACGTCTTTATCCCTTCCTGGCGTCGGTTGTCGGATGGAACTGACGCCTATTGTGGCTAGGTACCACGGTCGTGCTGGGAAGCACAGCCGTACTGACAGGGATATGAGCGTCGGTTTTTGTTTAATAACCAACGTCTGTAGTCATTCTATAGTGTCAGTTTTCATAAATAACCGACACCAATAGTTCCATTGCTGGCGTGTTTTTGGTGGCGGGAAGCATTTTAGCATCAGTTGTGGAACCGATGCCGAAGGGGTCGACCTTTAGTTGTGCCCACTTGAGCGTCGCTTAGAAACTGACACTAAAGGCCTTAATTAACTGACGCCAAAGGCCTGTTCTGTAGTAGTGAGGGGATAGTTAGAAGTCCATTATTCTTTGAGGGCATGGTCATTTTGGGTGGAAGGATGACTGGTTCAAGGTTCGTTGTCTACTCATATTAAGTATTTTCTTCCATAAAGTTTTGTGCATTCCAAATTTACTTTTTCATCAATGTAATATAGCTATACAAATCATTAATCTACACATTAACTCAAGTCTGGTCTGAATAATAACAATTCAAATTATTTTAGGTTGGAATCTAATCTATTTCGGTCTGTAATAAACATGCTTTTTACACATGCACAACTCAAGTCCATTATTCTTTGTGCATTTTTGGAACTATGTTCCTTTTACACAAATGGACAATGAATATGTATACATGTTTGGTTTTATTTTTTCTTTTCCCAGCTATGTTCAAATTTTATGTGTTTCCTTTTAGTTTATCTTTTTTTGATTTATGCCTATGGAGAAAAACTAGACCTCAAGAAGACCTAAATAATACATACTTTGACTCGAACAATCCTAATTTGTTGTGAATGCCAATTGATAGTTGAATTCAACATTGATCAAAATGAACATGTCATGTTTTCCCTACAAATGAAAGAGTCCTTGTTATTAGTGTATAGTTATTGTTCCCCAATTCCTCTACTATATTTCTATAGGTTTCCTTCATGACCGTGGGATGTAAGACACAAATATGTTACATATTTTCTATTGATTATATACCTTCTTCTCTTCACTTGTTTCCTCTGGTTGATGAGTTGGGGCTTCAAAGAAATAAGATGCATGATTACTCATACAAAAGGGTAGGCCAAGTGCTGCCGTGAATGTTGTGAAGACTTCTATAATGGTGCATAGAGAGGTTTTCTAAGCTATAGGAAATTGGATCATGTAATCCATGGATGCCTTCTGGGAGATGATTGAACCTTTACGATAAGCTTTACATGGTTTCCACCTACCTTCTTCGACTTTGATTTCATTTAGCTTTTTGAAATGTAGGATGAAGAATTATGGGTAGATAACATCTCCCTGTTCTAATCCCCTTCTTTAAATAACAAAACCTTGCTCTAATAGTGACACACTCCTCCAATAACCATATGCATCATGTATAGTACATGGTTGGGTAGCTATTCATATTAATTGATAGTCTATATAAGACCACTAAAGGAAACCATACTTATATTTTGGATTTTTTGTAAGCATTAGTTAAATATACCTTGATGGTTATGGTAGTGTTTGTTCTCATGTTATGTATCACCTCCAGAGCTAAGACCTGAACTAAGCTAATTTATCCCTAAAGTGACATAGTTTGGGCCTAGAAAGTCATGTACATTTATTTAGGCAACTGAAAGATCATGGCACATACAAATAGAACCCTCCTTCAATGCCTAGGGTATCTATTTTCTTGCCTAAAGAACGTAGATGCTTTGTTACTTAGGACATATTTTGTATTTCAATGAAGATTAAGTAGATCCTAAATTTCTTTTAACAATATCAGTAGTTGTTTGCTTCTCCAACCCATGCTTGAGAGATCTTGTATGAAGATCTTGGAAATACATTGTTGCCTCACGTAATTTCTCCCTTATGCTACATTTGACTGTATTGTACTTTAGGTAACATAGAATGCCAGATTATTTGGTCCCTATAATTCATGTATCTACTAGTTTAGAACTTCTAATGCATATTTTATTATTTATAGATTCCTAAAATGCATAATTCAATCCCTCATATACGTTGCAGTATGATTCTCCTCTCATAAGTCATATTTAATGCCCTATCCGTCAATTGCATATGGTGTATTTGGGGTTATTTTCAATGAATTTTCTCGGTATGTCTGTTTACTTTGAAGCAATTTTCTAAGAATACCGTTTAGGATCTTTTATATGCATTTCGTTTCTTTGAGTTTAGATTTCATACATATAAAAGAGGGATCCGTTCGACAATTTGTATGGTGGTTTGTTGGACGGATAGAAGGAGAATAAGAATAATATTTGCGATGATGGATAGGTATCGTGCTTGATAGCTTCTCGAGGATGTGCTATCGTTCGGTCTGGTTCTTAGGATTTTTCATTATTTCTGGAGACATTGTTGGCAATGATGTTGATTGGAGTCTTTGTGGTTGTACAATGTGGTGTGTGGTTGTACAATGTGGTGGGTTCTAGTTTTTCATGGTTAACTGATAGGTGGTTTTTGGTTATGTAGGACCCTTGACTATGTCTTCCCTAGTTATGGTCAGTTTGGTGTTGGGTAGTGTCTAGTTTTCTTGGTAGAGGACCTCTGTGAATGGGGTTTGGCCGGTAGGATGTTATGTTATTTTATTGTTAAGATGGAGTCTTAGCTGATGCTTTTATTAGTTTAAGGCTCTTATATTTGTGTCTAGTATTTTGGAAGTGTGGTAGGTAAGTTTCAGGAAGGATAATAGGTGGTTTGAGAAGCTTGGGAGGGTGAATACATTCGCCTCATGGGTCTACCTTGTTATAAGTTTCCACCATGAGACAGACTTTTGTCCCTGTTAACTCAGGCCTAGAGATTCCGATAGTACGAAATTCATTTTTGATGAACAATATAGAGGTTCTCTTTTATTCTTTTCTGAGGCAAGTGATTTTCTTCTTTCTTTAGGGGTCTAGTAGATGAGAGGTCGATGAAGTGAGACTCTTTATTGAGTAGTAATCATTTCATGATGATCTGTTTTTGTGTAAGAGAATATGGCTGAAACCACTCATAACAAATAAATAAAAATATGTATACATATTCTATTTATTTTGACGAAACAACAATACACATTTCAGCTTCCTTTCAAAGCTAAAATCTGCTTGGGTTATATGTTGCAGGTGAAGGCTAGCATATCTATACTATTTTTTGACCATGATCTCAAAGATAGAAGGTTTCAAGATAGTAGGTTTTAAGTTGGGTCAGAGGTAACGTATCAACTACCAATTAGAAGAAATGATCAACTCTACAACATCAACCGTGCAGACTGGATGGATACCATATGTCATGGCATATAGTGAATGTTCAATTCTGATTTACTTGTATGGTGTATGACCATCTGTTACTTCTCATATATGTAAAAAGTTGCTGGTTTAGAGCAACAAAACAACGTCTTGTGTGTGGATAAAAACAACAACCTGAATGCAGTAAATCCTATTGTGAATCTTCCAGAAACTTTGTAATTTTCCCAACTTTAATGAGAATGAAATGATCCTTTTAAATCCTGCTTGTGTTCTAATTCTTTGTGTTTGTTGTAATTTTTCTGTGCGTTGAAAGATGGAGAACAGCAAAGCAGGTCCTGAATAATATGTTTGTTGTAATTTTCATATATCCTCTTGTTATATGAAAGGCATACGCTTATTTTTGTTCACAGTTCAAAGTGAACTATAATTCTTTATGTAGACCCATCTGTGCTATTTTAAATTGGTCATGTTCTACAGCTATTCAACTTATTACTGTGTAGATGCTGCACCATGTTCTACATCTGGTAAGACCACACGCACGTTCTACAGTTGAACATTATTTTACTTTATTGATTGTAGACGCTGGACCGTGTTCTACTTTTTGGAATATAGAATATCAATAGTTTTTCTATAGTGACGCTGATACCATAGGACCTTAGCCACATCGCTGATCATTATTCTTTAGTTGTACATACTGCAGTGGAACCCGGCAAGAAACGAGCGCGGATGGCTTTTACGTACTCCAACATCTTCTCCTTCGGCGGAGAGGTCTCTCTGACGTACTCGTGGTCGTTGAAATCGCGGTGCCACGCGTACATGCGCGGGAAGGTCTCCAGGTCCATGAGCTTCAGCCCGGAAATCTCCTGCAGCGCATGTACCCAGAACGACCCACAGCCGTAGACGATATCGAGAAAGCCGATCTGTTCGCCGCCGAAAAACCTACGGCCTTTGAAGAATCCATCACGGAGCTCATCTTCAAGAACCCCAAATATCTTGCGGACTTCCTCGGCAGCTGCCTTCTGCTCCTCCCCGACGGTTCCAATCATTTTCCTAACACAAGGGCCCATCTGCACAGGCACATGAGGGAAAAAAAAGAGTACAACTAGCTCTTGTACCACATATGTTTGATGAAATTCCTCGTAGACGAAACTTAAAAGATCGGTATCATGACCATACCTTGTCTTCTCGGAAATGGTTCCAGAACCTCGCGATTGCCCTCTCGTAAGGGTCTTTGGGAAGCAGAGGGTACGCGTCGTTCCAGACCTCATCGATGTATTCCAGAATGATTGCGGACTCCACAATTGGGCGGTCGCCGTGGAGGAGAACGGGGACCTTCTTGTACACAGGATTGTATTGCAGCAGTTCTGGGCTTTTGCTTCCGAACAAGTCCTCCTCCACGTACTCGTATTGGAGCCCCTTGAGCTTGAGGGCGAGATGAACCCGCTGAACAAAAGGGCTCGCCCACATCCCAAAGAGCTTCAGGCTTGGGTTGGGCTCTTCCATGATCGTGGATTTGGATTGGAACTACTTCAAGTCAGGGGTGGCTTGGCTATAGGCAAGCTGTGAGCCCGAGGCATATATAACAGTGGCCGTATAATATAAATCACGGAATTCTTAGAGATGTTGAAAGTGATGTTCATCTGTCTGATCAAGTTCTCCAAGGCATGTAGCTATCTTGCTACGTACTTTGAAAGAGTCTTCGTCATATATTGCGAAAGAACCTGGACAGGTGTCGATTTGAGTTCACCTACGGCATTACCCGTGGTAAATTTCGGTGGACTCTGCACAGCTTGGCTATAAAAATCTGTCTCAATCTTTGCTTGCTGCGCAAGAGTTTCGTTCTTATTGGCTGGCCGGAGTCCGCAGAAATCTGCGCCCAGCAGGACAAAGACAGTAGCTTTGAGGTTTTGGCTGCTTCTCTTCCTCGTTAAACTTCTGATGGATTTTGACCCAATTTATACCTGCTAATATATTCTACAATGACGCCCCTCTGCGGCGACAGTTTGGTTTAAACCTGCATAATATATTATGCAGTGACGCACTCTTCGACGACAACCTGGTACCTGGTGTTATTTGTGCATAAGGAAGTCTACAACATTGGAACAATAGAGCCGAGAACAAGAAAAGAGATGAGTTTTTGTTGTATATATGGCATTAAGAAACTAATTACTAAGTATGTGTTTTTAAATATTTAACACAATAACTACTCACGCCCTTTGGACAACATCCATTCATATAAATAATCATAACGAACACATGTATTTTCACATACAACTTATATGGCACAACCCTTTTTTGGGGTCGGGGGTCAAAGATGGATCATCTATATTCATCATGAGCCATCAGCATGCAAACAACATCGAGGAGACGTACAAAGTCGATCACAGCAGAAAACCCACCCCACCATCTCAAATAGAAAGGTAAAAAAAAACATCTATCGCTAAGTATCATTCGATCACTATGCTATTCATCAAAAAGGAAAGAAGAGACACGATGGAAGGGGGGTGTGGGGGTCGAGTGGGTGGCGCCGTGGCGGCGGTTGTGATGGTATCCATCGGGGTGTAGGGGGATCTGGGGAATAGAGACACAAGAGAACGTGTTGCGGAGAAGGAATACGTCCCATTCACTTCAGGCGAACCCTGGAAGGGTCCGGGGTTGCATGAAGAATCGGGAGGAAGATCTGGCAATGGAGTTAGGGTTTCGATCCCAGGAGTTGGGATTGAGTTTCAGTATGCCGGGATGAGGGGCGACCTGAACGAAAAATAGCCGGACTACATGGAGGAAATAGAAGCACCAAACAGATCTGATGCGGACCCGTTTCCCCCTTTTGGTGGATGGACGGCTGTGCATAATGGTGGTACGACAGATACCCTACTTCTAACAAAGGTGATGACGAAGGTCCAAGAAGAGTGGATTAGAACATCGGAGCTGCATGTTCACTAAACAATAGCGCTTATCCAACCAACACTGGTGTGGAGAAGACGTTCTTTCTGGAGACACTCTACGAAAGCAAGCTAGCCGTGTCTGGTGTAAAACTAAATTCGATCGACGGTCTCCCTGTTCTAGAAATAGAACCTGATGCAGAGAAGACCTAGCTCATCCATGGTTATCAGAATTGACGTCAGGTACAGGACTATGAGGGACCGGTTGAAAATGCTATGGAACCCAGTGGAAGATTCAATATGTATGAGGTTGATTTGGGGCATTACGTATTTCAATTCTCTTACATACGAGATTTTAACACTGCTCATATAGGTAGGCCATGGAAGTTGTTCGGCTGTTGTCTAGCCGTCTGGCAGTGGTGCCCTACATTTCGACCCTCGGAGGAGTTGTCCAAATACTTAGTCACGTGGGTAAGAATTTTGGGCCTGCCATTATATCTATACGTCCCTAGTATGTTTGATTGTATAGGGCTGGCTTTGGGAATCCTGGTGAAAGCTAACTCGTACACAGTGGCAAGGACAAGGAGTAAATTTTCCAGGCTGGAAATGGAGTGAGACACTATAAAACCATTAATACACACAATCTTGATCAATGAGAATGTCTACCAAGCACTGGCCACTACGAGGAGCTCCCAGCTCAGAGGGAAGAAATAAGTGGCAAACTCAGAGAAGGAAAGCTACCGTTCACAGGTCGTGCAACACGCAGAACACGAAGAACGCTGATATGTCACGTCACTCATCTTTAAAGCCCAACCCCTATAAAAAAATAAGGAGAGAGAAATACAAATTCTCCATAATAACGCAATCTGATTGAGTCTTATGGAGTTTTTATAGGACTTCATCCTATAGAAAACGCGTTCGAAAGTAACACAAAATAAAACACCAGAAAGAACTGAGGAAGTGTGGAAAAAGAAGAAACTAAACACTGTACACTACTGGAAAGGGGGGTCGGACTCCACGGGTGTAAAATATTACATTCAACGGTGGGTCAATTTGAACGGAGACAACTGTTAAGTCTGGGTCTACTAAAATCCAGTTACCAAAATAAAAATTTCCAGTTATCCATTACCAACAATTCAGCCCATTTCACAGCCCACTTTCATTTCCCCACGCCCGCTAATGGAAAAGTCATTTCCCTCCCATCTCTTCACTCCAGTGCCGACCCTAAAAACCAAAAAGGCCTAGCTTTGCAATTGCTCCACCTGTTCCGATCGCAGCCATCAGGTGACCTTGCAGTGTCTTAGCAATATGAAGCCATGCCAGGTGAGCAAAGGTCGGTCTGCAGTGACCAAGGTATATATGTTCTTGAAGCCCCCACGCCATCCTATGGCTTGATCTCACCGATAGAGCGCACAACAGAAAGAAGGGACCTTTGCTACGGTCCAAAATGGGTTTGAAGAGGATCGGAGGAGCGCACACCCATTTGTCACCGAGAAACATGTAGGGAGTTTCGACACACACTAGAATCTCTAAGGTGGCTTCAGGATGCCGTGGGGAAGTGCAAAGTATGGTCTCAAAACTCTATTTTCTAATCATTAATTAGATAAGTTTTATTTCTTATTCGATGGATCATATATTTGCTTAACTTGTCTCTTCTTATCTGTTATAAATTACTAGCTACTACAATCTGAAAGAGTGCATTCTAGTATAAGAGAATTTTTTATGATTATCTTTTTACTAGGTGTGTAGGTCGTCCTTCCTGTTGTACGTAGCATGCTCGAGAAAACATCTTAATGAAATGGGTCTTCTGGAACCAATGGGTATCTTGAAGTAAAGGCACAAACATGACTTTTACAAAAATAAAAATCAAACCATGAGTAGCAATTAGTGGTGTGCAAGTTTATTTTTTTTATAACTATTTTTAATCAATGGCTAAACAACTTTCGACATGTCTACTTTGTCTTTACTAGACCAAAATTTAATTATGTGTATGTTTTGCACTAGAATAAAAATATTTTGAGAAAAGTTTTTGTGTCGATGAATGCTAAGAAGAGAGACATGAGTGGTTTACAATATCAACATTTTAGATTAGAGATATGTTGAAAACATTTTGTAGTTATTTTTATCTTGCAATGTTTTTTCCTCCAATAAGTAGAGGAAGTTGTATTTCCATGTCTCGTTAGCTAACTTGAATTTCAATATTTGACTTTCTCAATGAGACCAATTTCAACTTCAGATAAATTTAGATTTTCAACAATTTATTGTGTTGATTCTACTTTTAGATGGACACTGTTCACATATTTTGTAAATATTTGATCTAAATCTATTAAACTTATTTTAGTTCCAGAATGCTCAACTAATAGTCTTAAAAATAGCATTTCTTCTATTTTCTTAGAGTCTATCATGTAGAACAGTGATAACTTCTACTTGCATGTCTATATTGAGATAGTAGTTTAAAATTCCATAAAAGATGTTTTATTGAATCTTTAATCTTCACATACCATGCTACATAGACATTGCTTGCGTCTTTGTATAATTTTCCCCATCGACTTATCCATTTCATTCTACTTAGATGCCACTCTTCTCGTTTTTGTAGAGTTATTGCTGCTTGGAACTTTTTATGGGATTTTGATGTTAGATTTTTCTTGTTAAGCTTGATGATGTCGGTGGAAATAAAACAACATGACTCACACACGAGGACTTGGCACTTGAGAAACACTGTGAGAAACTGGAAGTACTAAGATTTCTTTTTTAAAATTGGTAAGTTTTCCATTTTTATTTTCGTGTTTCATTTCAAGTGTAATTGGTTTCAATGGTATGTATCAAATTTTTATTTAACTTGTGTATTTGTTGGAAGGACATTTTTTATGTTTATTTAAATCCTTTCTTCCATTATTTATTACCATGATAGAAGTTGTTATGACTAAAACATAGGTAATACAATGAAATTGATGGCAACACTACATTTAGTGTGCAATTGAGACAAACATACATCATATGGACAATATTTCACTCGTAATGATAACACTGAGAATCAAAGATAAGCTAGACTAATTATGTTGTCTCTTACAAACAAAGAAATTAAGTATTATGATCCATAGTGTGCCATGTAACCTCAAGCTTTAGTACTTTGTCATCTGTCTACAAATGACTGAAAGGTGAGGTTTGTGAGGTGCTCCCTTTGGTGATGATGAGGTTGATACATTTCATATGATATGTGTGGGGTATATCTTCTGAACTTATAGGTGGTGCATAATTCTTATTAAATTCAAACAAGAGGGAGGGGAGGTATATGGAGAGCTTGAAGTGGCTAAGATATAATTAGAAATGGGGGATGGTTAGTGTAATAAAATGGTGACTAGATGCAATGGGTAGGGCAGGAGATGATTGATAGAGACATGAAGCCTATGGAATATGCATACAAAACTATCTGACATTGGATATTGTATAGAGTGAAGAGATTTTCTCTTAGAAGTTTAAGAGTTCAAAGGAGGAAAGGAAATGGCTTGGAACATGTAGATGTGGTGGGAATAATGCCAAAAAGGTTTTATGGTTTCATGTAGAGACTCTCATTTTTGTATCCACTATTATCCTATCACCATTTACATTCCCAACTCTCTCTAGTGTCTACTTGTGATACATGCATTGAAGGAGTTCTATAATATGTATCCATAATATCATTTACTTCAGTATATCTCATTCAAGTGATTAGTCTATATGTCAACATTGCAAAGTTTGGTAAGTGCTAAGCATTAACCATGGTCCTCCTACCAAAGCCATGATGTGGTTCCCCTTCATGCTCAACTGGACCATATAATATCCATCATACAAAATAAATGATTCTAAATTTTCCTTTAGGCCTTCCCATCAATCGATCATATTGTTCAGGTTCATGTAGCCGATTGCTATGCCATGACCCTCCCAACCATGTTGAATTTCCATGGTTTCACAGTCTTTGTAAGAGATTCATCTTTAATGTATAGTGATGGGACTGCAACCTCTTTGATGATATCATTGTCCTCATCTAGAAGTTTGATTTAATGATTATCTAGTTAGATGAGGCTCTCTTCACACCCTTCCTTGTTATTCATGCATATATTTTGCTATTAGGTTGGTCTTTCCTCTTTCCTCCGAAAGGCTTTTTCATGCCTACACATTGTTCTTCTGCTTCCTTGTGAATGCTCATTGGTCCCTTGGAGACACACTTCTCATTCAACCAACAGTATTTCGGGAACTTGGAAGGGGTTGCTGGCGACAAATCAATCACTATTTGTAGGTATGAGGATGAGGCTGATTGTCTAGGAGGAAGGAAAAATCACGGCGCATGCTGCCGCCCACTGGGAAGAGGAGAGGACACGCCGCCAGAAGTGCTGCGCCCAAGAGAAGAATTTTTCGGGAGAGGGTTCGATTGCGAGTCGGGGTCGATGAGTTGGGGTCTTCTGATGTATCCCAAGCAAATACTAGGGGGGTCCGGAACTGACAAGTCCTGACTCTTCATGACTATACTATCACGGATAACCCATCCTAATATGACTATTTGCACAACAAAACGTCGGATTAGGACTTGATTAGGATTGACAGTCCTATCCTTCTTGAGTCCTACAAAACAAACACGACCTTAAGATATAAAAACATCCCAACCAAAGAAGAGTTACCCATTCCGACAACATGTTTGACAGCCTAAACTAGAGATAAAAAAATAGATATACATATTAATCACTGAGAAATATAGATCAAACACAGTCAGATAGACATATGAAATAGAATAGTCAACTTTGATTGTTACAACATGTTTGGTAGAATGCTTGGCGAAGATTTTAAAAGAAAATGAAGAAAAATAGGAACAATTGAAACATCATCAAATCCTAGCTTCAGCCATATTTGTGAAATGTTAGTTTCTGCATATCAGCATGCATGTACAATGGCACCAATTTACGCAGAGAAATGATGCCATGCTGCTCTAAGGATGAGGTCTTGGTACATTGAAGACATGATCTATCATGAATGTAGGGTGGTGCGACGGTGCTTGGAGGAGTGCGTTCTGTGAAAGGAGAGAGACGACGCCTAACATTGTGTACAAAAAAGGGGCTTTGCCTCTGGACTTCATTGCTTCAGCTTTGGTTGGGTCGGTGGACACATCACCTAGGAATGATGGATGGCACTGGATGTGTGGAGAAGGAAGGATTTGCTAGAAGGAAAGGGGAGTCGCCTCCACGACAAATAAGTCGATAGTTAGAATAATGCCTCACACCTAGAAATAATCCATCCCAAAAGTGAAACCTTTTCTATAAATAATCAGAGTTGTTCATTTTGACTTAACGATCTACACCCTCAACTCATTGGACGACTTTTATAATTGGTCCCCATGTAAGCCTTTGTGCAAGGGTTAAGACCAATACACATGTACATAATGGTTATAACCCTCACTGCTTGTGCCTTGCAAAAAGTCTATTTTGTAGTAGTGTACATAAATTTGGTTTATCTAAGAAAAAATATTTAAGTCATTTAATCTAATTACAAATGCAGCATGTTTAAGCCAAAATTTTATAATCATAATTTTTAGCTTTCTTGATAAATTTGTTGTACCAAATGGTGGGGAGGCTAACTTTGTTTTTGGTAGGGAAAAGGTTGATGAAACTAATTTCATCATGGCAAGCTCTATGATCTAAGAAACCTGATTCTGAAGTTCAAGTGTGATTTCCAGTAAGTAGTTTCTTTGTTGGGTTTCTGTTCTTGAAGGTTTGGCTCATTTACAAAGATATATTTTGGTTCCATTCAGGTAGCTATGTGCTTTGGTTTGAACTCTTGTTTTCTATGTTTTTCTTTGTTATGGATTTTCATCTATTGCTTGCTTCTGGTTTGATGTCCACGTAGTCAATTTTCCTAGGTGAATGCCATGATGTTGGAAGCTTCTTTTTAGATGTTGAGTAGCTGGATTCTCTGAACTTCTATTAATGAATTAAGAAAAAGGTATGTCTTGACTCCATTCAGGTAGCTCTGTGCTTTGGTTTGAACTCTTATTTTTTGTGTTTAGCTTTTCTGAGGTTTTTCATTTATTTCTTGCTTCTGGTTTGATGTCCACATAGTCACTTTTCCTAGGCGAATGTCATGATGTTGGAAGCTTCTTTTTGGATGTTGACTAGCTGGCCTCTCTCAACTACTTGGCATTTTGATGTCGACTACTAGATGATTAATTTGCGATATTCGTGTTTTTATTTTTGAATAAAATTGGGTTTCATTGTTGCTTATATTAGAATCGGGCTCCTTCTATTTTCTCTGTTGTCTATGTTTTGAGGAGGCTTTAGCTCCTGACTTATTTGACAGCTACAAGATGGTTTTGCTATATTAATATAGGGTTGTAGGAAACTAGCTTGAAACTACAAGGGGCTGTTGTGTGCCTTGATGTAGTTTCATGTTGTTTTGGAGACTTGAAGGTCCTGCTACTTAGTATATGTGTTTGGAGGCTTGGTTAATGCCTTTGTAGTCACCTTTCCCGATTCAAGGCAAATGTATTTAATGTTTCCTTTTAGTTGATGTGCAGCTGCCTAGCTGGTTGTTTTTTGGCTTTCAATCAAGAAGAATGTATGTCTCCACCAATATTAGGGGTTAAAATGTGCTTTGTTTGCCATTTGTATCTTATATAAGTAGAGGCATTGTTGTTTGTGTATACTTGTCTAGTTTATGTGGAAATTAAATCTACAATTACTTGGAAATGTATTTGCTTGTTGTGTTTCTGGCTTTTGATTATCTTACTGCTCTCTGTTATGATTTTGCAAAAGTTTTCTACTATTTCAGAGAAACTTTAGTTGCTGCTCATTTAGCTGCAATAGCAGAATGTCCTTAGAAAAGAGAGTATCGTCTCAGGAAGATAGACATGAGGCAAGTATGTGGTTGTTGTGGTTGTTGAGGAAGAATGAATTGCTTGCATTTACACCATCTCAATGGAGCTATTGTAAATGTGAAGCAAATCTAAAAGCCCCATCCTACTGTAAAGCTTATTCAAGATGATACAATGCACTGAAGATGGAAGTCTATATTTTCATTATATCTTCTCTAATATATTGTGGGAGATGCACAAATTTAGTCATCTCTAGTTATCTTTTGTATCGTGCATTTTGTTTTCATGTATATGAAGAGTAGAATGTACAATAGATCATGCAAAGTATGCATGTCCATATCTAGAGGAAAGGAAGAAAAGCATGCATATGAAAATTGTATTATTTCCATAAAATAGAGGTGAAGCTTCTGTATAAAAAATGAGAACAAACACGTGGCTTAAGGCCACATGTTTGCTTTTTATATTAATATTATAAACTCAAGTTCAACGGTTGGTGTCATTGTTCATGTTCGTATTTTATAATTTTTTAATCGAATCAAGTTCAATGGCAAGGGATGATGATTCTGACAGGACCCGTTGAATTCTGAACCAAGATTAATAGATATAGGGAGAACGGACCGAGCTCAATGGTTCCTTTAACATTCACCACCTTACCCGTTGATTGTGCTGCAGATCAGATAGTAGTTGTCATTGAAGTTGGTTGATATTGTACTAATGGTAGATCACAAAAGGAAGGTTTTGAAGGAGATCATTGGCACAAAAACTTTGAAGCACAACAACGAGAGTGGGCACACAGTTGTTAACCTAGAGGTATTTGAGATAATTGAAGAGGTGATAAATGTGGAGAAGAATGAGGAACCCGAGGAGACAACTTTGAACATCCCCTCAGTTGTCAATTATGCAGGCATGAAGGAACAAAATGAGGAAGCTGAGTTAGCCATGATCCCTAAACAAGAAGACACTGCCAACACTACAGGGGATCCACCAGATGAAGTCGTTGATATGGCAGAACACACAAAACCAAGAATCAACCTCACAAATACCAATTCATCCACTCCGCTTCCACCAGGGAGAAAGATAAAGGGAAATGCACCCAAAATGAAGAATACTAGGCCCAAGCTTCCATATGAAAAAATAATGTCCGAACAAATGAATTGATGGAAAGGTAAATTAGGAAACTCCTACAACTCATTCCTAACTTTGGTGGTAATCTTAGAGATTTAAGATAATCTTCATGCTTGTCATGTTTTTGTTAGTAATATTTTATCTTGTGGTTTATCTTAACTTTGATAACCTTAAATACTTGTTTGGACAACTCATAATCATTAATTCAGCATACTATAAAGATCCGAGTTGGAGTAATATAACATTAACCCATACATGTATGAAACAAGAGAATTAATGACATTAGAGGAAATAATTAATCAATAATTTTTCATTTGATAATATTATCAAAATAATATTTTAGGATTGTAGAGAATTCAATTATAATTCTAACAAAAAAAGAATTATTCAAATCGAAGTTAAAATGAGAGAGTTATGCCTTTTTTAGTAAATGTGTATAGAGTGTCACGACCGCGATGCGAAGTGCGTTGGAACCACAATTCGATCCTCTATTATCTCAGACTCCTTGCTCAATGAGAGGGCAACCTGAAAGGTGATTTCTAGGGTGATTTTTGAGAAAGAACGTGAATAATAGTAAAAATCTAAAAGGGTTACCATAGATTTGACTTGGCAAGTAGTTTTAACCATTGATTCTACCTTATCTTCGTTTCCCCTTGCTAGAAACCCCTAATCCAATGAATTTGAGGTTTGTCTTAACCTCTTATTTTCATATTCTATGAAAATAATATTATAGAATAATACATAAATCAATTATGAATAAAAAAAAAAGAATGAACCAAATCGAAGTTAAAATGAGAGAGTTATGCCATTTTTAGTAAACATGTATAGAGTGTCACGACTACGACGCTGACAGATGCCACCTAAGATGGTCAATCGTAAAATGATCATATCTCGGGCTATACTTAACCATTTTTAACTAAATAAAGTGTGTTGAAACCACAATTCGACCATCTATCATCTCAGACTCCTGGATCAACGATAGGGCGGCCTGGAAGGCAATTTATGGGGAGATTTTTTGGGGAAGAATGTAAAGAATGACGGAAATTCAAAAGGGTTGGCATAGATTCGACTTGGTAAGTAGTTTTAACCATTGATTCTTTCTTCT
Organism: Alisma plantago-aquatica; assembly: GCA_963693085.1. Classification (NCBI taxonomy): domain Eukaryota; kingdom Viridiplantae; phylum Streptophyta; class Magnoliopsida; order Alismatales; family Alismataceae; genus Alisma; species Alisma plantago-aquatica. Next base: position 1,779,867,138 of record OY856409.1, read on the forward strand.
CTTCATTTCCCCTTGCTCGGAGCCCCTAATCCAATGAATCGGAGGTTTGGCTTAACCTCTGATTTTCATCTTCTACCTACAACAGACCTTCTTTAGGGTTGAAAGGAAGAAGAAACTGCTGACTTGTTAGGGTTTTGATATGGATTTGAGATTTTCAGAGATGGGATGTGTTTTTAAGGTGTTTTCACACCTTAGGGTGAGTGAGTACTTTCTTTAAACAATAGATTCCACAAAATTGAGTTAAATCATCAATAATATTCAATTGCTTAGTATGTGAGTACAAACCCTAGGTTGCATGTTTGATCTAGCTTTTGCAAGATGATATGAAATGGATTATTTCTCTATTGTGATGAATTTTAGATGATGAAATCACATTAGAAATGGTTAAAATCCATTTAACTGTGAATTCTTAAAGTAATTGTAGAGGACATATGAATATACTAAAATTTAGGATTTTTAGATATAATTGAAATTATTGTATAAATAAATAGAGAAAATTATCTATCTGAATATCATTGATTATGAATGATTATTTATCCGAATGTGTAGTACATACATGCCAGATACTATCTTGAATTTTTTTATGATGTGAATAATGTTTGCTTGATATCTTAGTAAAGAGGGTAAAATTCTAGATGAGTGGAAAGTTGTAAATTTGTGAATAGATATTGTGAAATTCATTTGAAGTGATTTTCTTGACATCATAGACTTTATTTATTCAATGTTATTTTTGGTACATGATATCTCATTGAATGGTGTGGAAACCCTAATTTAGCTTAATTATAGGATTTCATACATATGTTGATTGTATATGACTTATTGAAAGCAATCTTTATTCAGTGAATATTTTTGACACATTAAATCCTTATGCAAGTCATGTGATAAGTGAATGAGGTAAATGAAACCCTAAGGATATGGTGTTCAGTGAATCAAGTATTGTGATATCAATGTTTCTTTGTATGAGATGTGGTGATGATCAATAGTCCAATTTTCATAAATGTTATCAGATGATCAATGAAATGAACGATTTACAAAGCTGAACTAAGATATATTAATGTAATGATTAAATTGTGAACTTAAAGAGTAAATTAGACATTTAGATACCCTAAACACTATAGAATCCGCACAGGATGAGGCCTGTGCGGTGGAGAGGAAACAGTTTCTAGACTGGAGGTAGTCCAAATCGAGGTAAGCCAAAGCACACCAATAGGGTGCACGGGTCTTGACTAGTAGGGCAGACTCCTTACAGTTGTGTGTTACCCAACACCAATGGGGATTCCGGTGATACCTGAGTTACATGTTGTAGTGATCAGTGGTCAGTAGGTCCACTGATATCAGCTGCTAAACTATATATCTCTAATTATACCAGTGCTTTGGACTTTTTCTTTGAAGTACTCATTCACTGAGCGATTAGGCTCACCCCTCTACTCAAACTTTTTAGGGAAACCACATGGACTTGAAGAATGTCAATGCCAGAGTAGATCTTCCACAAGATCTATGCATCGGATTAGTTAAGTTTAGTCAGTCCATGTCACTCCAGGTCCTTGTATAGAGTTAAGAGCGAGTTCTAAATGATGAGTTGTGTCTTTGTGTCCTTAATAATAGAGTATATATCTAGTTATCATGTTGTATGTACATGGAAGTGTGGGGAACAAAATGAATGTCTGGTTGTGTATCATTAATGTTAAAATCATATTAGAGTAATCAAATTTTAATTCTTTTGTAAAGTTTGTTTATGTGATTGAATGTGAGAAAACAAAGAGTTTGAAATAAAGGAAAAAAAGTTGGGAGTGAACTTTTTATTAAGTATAATCCTCAAACTTATGCCCTAATTTAATGATTGGTGGTAATTGTGGGATTTGGGTGTAACAATTAATGTGCTTAAGGTTACCTCTATATACCGTTACAATCAATTATTTGATGCTAGATATTCTATGTTGGAACACTGGGGGGATCGACAACCTAGATACATGTTGTGTCCTCAAAGAAATGATCTCATAGAAGAAACTAAAAATTGTTTCCATTCTGGAACCTAGAATAAGAGGTAATGATGCTCTAAAAACAATCTCTTGTTTGGGTTTTTCCAACTCTCACTGAATTTAAGCCACGGGGTTTGTTGGATGTATCTGGGTCTATAGGAAAGAAGAGGACTGCAAGATTCGAATTATTAATATGCATAAATAATTTGTCACTTGCGTCGTCATTGACGCCACCTTCATAACATTTGTGTATGCCAACCCGCACATCTCAGTAAGAAAACTACTGTGGAAACACATCGTAAGTATGAGTAGGTGGTTTGACAAACATTGGATTGCGGTAGGTGATTTCAACATCGCCATCAATCCTAGTGAAAAATAAGGAGGGAAGCAGTATGACTTCCATGAAGCTGTAGTGTTTAGCAATACTTTACTTGAAACGGATATCTCAAATTTGGGGTACATGGGGATGCAATTTACTTACAAACATGGATCTCTCCAACAAAGGCTGCATCGAGTTGTAGCTAATATAGACTTAATTCTAAAATTTCCTCAATTTATTGTAGAGAACCTGCCTAAATTATGGTTAGATCATCGTCCCATTGTAATCCGATCCACTACGAGATCACCACCTTAGAACAGATTCATGATTAGGAGATCCTGGTCAAAGAATGCTAAATTCCATTGTATGCTCCAAAATTTGTTAACCCAAAACTTGATTTCAACAAGGCACTTGATAGCATAAAAGCAAAAGCCGCCAAATGGACTTCCAATTAGAATTCCAGACAAGGCAAAGAGAAGACAAGAATCTTGAGAAATTTGGATATACTACAAACAAACCTGGAAAACAACTAAGATGATGTTACAGACTGATGATCATTGAAATGAAATCAAAGTACAGTGATATTTTGAAACTCAAGGAGGAGGACTGGAAGTAAAAAATTCAGCTACATTGGTTAACATATGGTGACACCAATACACATTTTTACAATTCTTATATTAAACAACGATGGCGATCCAATACTGTGACCATGTTGAGAAATTTAGGGGTGAGTGGACCAATGAGGAACACGAAGTCCATACACTTCTAGTGAACCGTTTTAGAAATTTATTCACTAAGCCACAGTCTGTCGATGCCTAGAAGATAAGGGACTATATGGGTGTCTTTGAGAAACTTACAAAGGATCAAAGCAAAGCTCTTTCCAGAAAACTATAGCTGGAAGAAATGTATAAAGTCCTAAAGATGTTAATCCATGCAAAGCATGTCCAAATGGAATCGATGGATCCTTTTTGCTAGAAAATTAGCATATTGTCAAGAAATCAATTCTACTATCTATCACAAAGGCCCTAGAAGGGGAAGCTCTGGATGACACGCTATGTGATGTTAACATAGTGTTAATAGCAAAAATTTTGAAGTGTGAACAATTTGAACAATTCAAACCAATACCTTTGAACAACCTTACATTGAAGCTTGCATCCAAGGTGGTCATAGAGAGGGTCAAACAATTCCTAAATTCTTGGATCTCACCCTCGCACAGTGCCTTTGTACCTGGTCATAAAATTTCAGACAACATTGTTGTTGCATAGGAAATAATTAGCAAGATGCGAAGGAAAAGTGCTGCAAAATTGATGGCCACAAAGGTTGATCTATTGAAATCCTATGATAATATTACTTGACCATTCATAGTTGATACACTAGAGAATATTGTCTTTCCAAACTCCATCATCAACTACATTATAAACTCCATTTTTGGAGGACATGCTTCGATCATATGGAATGGCAAGTCTGTCAAAACCTTCAAAGCAACCAGGGGCTTAGGACAGGGAGGTCCATTATCTCCATACATATTCATATTATTCATTGATCATTTAAGTCAATAGATTGATAATAAGGTGGGCCCAATGGAGTGGACTCTTGCTAAGATAACAACAAAAGGCTCGTGTACCTCACATCTATGTTTCACAAATGACATGATTCTTTTTTTCCTAGAAGAGGTAAAGCAAATGGAAATCATACTCAAATATTTTAGGTAATTTGGGGAGGTATATGGGCAAGCAATATCCATTAGCATATCTTGTGTAAACTTTGTGAGGAGTGTTCCACAAAGAATAAGGAGAGAAGTATGTTGGATCAGTGGTTACTTTGAATCTAAAGACCTCGAGAAATACCTAGGAGTACCCCTAGTACAGGACATGGTCAAATATGACACCTATGGAGATATCTTAAATAGAATCATGGTGCATAAACTCCTGGGCAACTCAAAGCCTATCCATTTAGCAGGAAGGGTATGTTTGGCCAAATTGGCAATGTTTGCTATTCCTAGCTATGTTATGCAATGGCGGTTCCACCCTTAAAGATTTGTGACATAATAGATAGTAATATAAGATCCTTCATATGGGGCGACAATCATAAATCACACCTCATCTCACTCGTTTCTTCGAACAAGATGCCAACAACAAGTAGTTGGGAGGACTTGGCATCAAGTCAATGAAAGAATGGAAGCTATTGTTCATTAACAAGCACGCGTCGGAGGTAAGTACAAGAAGAAACTCTCTGTGGTGAGAAGGTATGCAATAGAAATTTTTGAGATACACGAGTACATATTCTTCTAACTTGTCAAGGCTTGGGAGGGCAATGATGTCATGCAAAGAATTCATTGAGGAAAACTCTATCTGGATCCTGATTCGAAGAAATGATATTAATATTTGGAAGAATAAATAGTGGAGTTTGAGTCCACACTGATAAATTGAACAAAGAAACCATATCCCTCCTTTCTTTCTTACCTTTAGGTCTCAAGCATTGTAAACCTAGAGCATCAATGGGACGTGAACTTTCTTACTGAATGGATTACCGATGAGGACATTGAAAGAATTAGAAGGGTACCGGTCCTAGAACACCAACATAGTAGAGATATGAAAGCGTGTATCCACACCGACTCAGGCATCTTCATTACTAAAAGCACATACGAGTAGTTGTGGGTCCCATCAAGAAATCATGACTCCAGGAAAGTGGGAAAAGAGTTGGAGGGTGAAGGTTTAAAAAAAGCTCAAAATAGTTGTGGTTGGTTGGGCATAATTCTCTCCTCACAAACAATTCAAATTCAATCATTACATGAGTAATGACAACAAATGCCCCAGATGTAGTGGCCACAATGAATCATGTTTACATGCTTTAAGAGATTATAGTCAGGCTAAACGTCTAGAGGGGCATCCCTGACCATCAACATTGGAACAACTCTTTGGAGAGGGTGAACTTTGGAACTGGTTGTCAGATAACATGAATATGGATCCACTCCACACTTTGACATTCATGATAGGTTTTTGGAATATTTGAAATAGAAGAAACATGTAACTATTAGAAAAGAAGAAGAAGAAGACTATACACATGACCAAAATTATCAAAGAAGAAGCCCTCTTATTTGGCATCGCTTGGCATAAAATGACATAGGAAGAGATGAAGAGTGATGTTGTCACCTAGACTAAAACCCAACAATACCAAATGAAATTTAATGCAGATGCTACCTTCAAGAAGAAGCATGCCTAGATTGCAGTGGTCTATCGAGATCACAATGGTCATTGATAGGGAGGAACAGGAAAGACAATTCGAGCAGAAAGTGTCGTGGAGGCGGAAGTAATGTCCATAAAGCTAGCAATTGAAATGGCAATGCACATAGATGCTCAAGACATCATCCTGGAGTCAAACTCTCTGTTGGCATGTTCACTGTCACAGAACCATTTTTACCCCAATCCCAATCATACTGCATAAACAGTAGAAAAAGGATTGAAGCACCCGTCCCTGAGTGGCCGATAGGATCTAACACATGGGCATATACAATAAGAAATAATAGCTCAAAAAGTGGATATTTAAAGATTGTACTAACCCAATTTAGGAGATATTGTAGATTAATCTTTGTCATTAGGGTTTATGAGTGTGGAAGCGATGTAGTCAAGGTTCCAATGTTTTGCCTAAAATCAAGACACAAAGTCAATGCAATTGCATGGTACACTATATAAAAATAAGTAAAATAGTTTATAAGAAAATTAGTGTACTTGGCAGGACTTATATTTCAAAGGTATAACAAGAAATTTGCAAAAAACAAATGTTATTCGACAAGTTTTTTCAAACGATTCGATTTTTATTACGAGTTCCCATTATGATGTGGTTCGAGAAGCATTCTTATATACTTTTGTGTGACTTTATCACCCCAAGACGATGGGGGAAGTCAATGGGATCCTTCTCTCATATGAGGTAGGAGGCCAATGTAAAAGTCCCACCTCTCAATGAGGGGGGTCACTTGCACCCAATATCAACATTATCAACATCATCATCATTATCAATATACGGACAGTCATAATGGGCATGCACTTTATGTTTTCATGTTTTTCAAAATATAGTATAGGAAAAATAGAAGAATAATCATAGGAATGAGTAGCTCATCCAAGTAAGTATCCAAGTATATGGTCAAGAGATACATAAAAGTATCTTCAATATAATCAAGGAGGAGTTATATAATAGTGTACCTTTCACCAAAGATTTAGAGTATAGATCAACAAATAGTAGGTAGACCCTTCGAGTAAGATCCTAAATCACAATGTTTGGATCAAGGGTTAGGATCAAGATATTTGTATATCATGTTTCAATATTTGAGTTTAGGGTTATACTTTTCCTATGTCAACCTTAGGGTCAGGTCATTCACTTAAAATAAACCCATATTTCAATATGTCCAACATTATTTCAAGTGCCAAGTATTTTTTAGTGTGAATGACATACCTAGGTTTTCTAGGATCATGAGTGTTAACCTGAATTTATGGTCATTATCCAAGTCATCATAAAATTTCTAGTTCATCATCATGATACTTACTATAATTGGAATTCAAGATCAGATTGATGGGTCAAAAGTACATCAAGGGTTTTGCAAGATTTAGATCAATATCCAGATTACTCCTTATTCATGGAGATCATATTCAATATTGAATTAAGTAAAAGATCTAGATCACTAATGATTCATTTTCAAGAGTAGATGATTCAACTAGATTAGATCTTGGTTACAAGATAATCATTGGAATCCAAATCTAGGGTTTCCAAAGTTAAACATCATTATTGATCCATTTGATAAACTAAATAAGTAAGAGACCAAATATAGAGATATCAGTGAAAAATAGGTAATTAGGCTCCACAAGTATTTTTAATCAGTTCATTGGATTCTGATCAAGATGGACTACTTATTTCTAATTTTTGGAGCTCAGATGCATTTTCTATGATAAACGAGATCTAGGCATTTAATTGAATATTTGTCAGAGAAGAGAATATAATACCTTAATTGCAAAATATGAGGGCCGCTGGATCCAAAATTGGATGGTCGTGATTGTACCACGTGGCTAACTTGTCCAGTGGATTAGTGGACTCAGTTCAGTGGCTAAATTGGCCAGTTCAGACTTGATTTCTTGGTTCAGACCTCGGTTCAACTAAGAATTGGACTGGGGCTTCCCTTCCTGGACCGGTCGGCCTAGTATCCTCTCTTCCTCACACAACATGTCCTCACGAGCCCAGAAGTAGGGAAAAGGGCCTTTCCGGTGAGGGGAGAGCTTAGGAGAAGGAGTGGTCGATGAGGGCAGGGAAGGCATTGCCCGACTTCATCGCACCATCGTGAGTTGGATGGTGGTGGCGCATTGATGCAAGAAAGGGTCGAGAGGGGACACCCAAATCACTGGGGCGGCAACACTATTGAACAACCAAGAGAAAATAGGGGAAAAAATAAGGTTTCCCGAGGCCGATACGGAGGGTGAGGACAAGGCTCACAACATGGTGTGTTGATGGCAAACACGGGGGATCCCTTTTATAGTCTTGGGGCTAGAGTTTGCACCGCAAATGAACCTTGGTTCCAAAACAAAGTCATCAGAAAGAGAAAGGGAGGCCAGGGTAATAGTTTAATGTTGAAACTGATCATGGAAGGCGGTCAATGTCGGGCTGGATAAGTTCAAAATCATGAGAGGAAACTTTTTTGTTTACTTAGAATTTCAAAATGGGGTCTAGATTGAGTCCAAGGTGCGCTCGATCTCGTGGCCATCCTCCCCGCTGATTGTGGGAGGTAGGTGATGGGTTAGTGGTCATCCGATCTAGCCTGGATCCATGTGGCCCAGATCCAAGAGCTGGGGTTCGTCCCCCAAGCGAGCCTGGGTTGCTGAGGTGGAAAAGGCGCAATAAAAAGGCAAATAAAAGGATTTTCAACACATTATCTTCAAAAAATTGTAGTAAATAGTAGGAATGTCCAATTTGAGTGCAATTTTGGATCATTGCTTCAAAAAAATGTGTAGAATATATAGAAAACGTTTGAGGGCAAGATGGTGAAGTTTGATGGACCAATTTACTTCATTGGGAAACGTGATGATTGAATCTAATTTGTAGTGCCACAGTGTATAAAGTCCACATTGATCACCATATTTCAATTTTGAGTATCAATATTGATTATGAAGACATGAATAATTATTTGGGACCATGAGTGAGCAGAAGGATGGTGAAATTGGAATGAGTTCATATTAACACTAAATTTCATTTTGTCACATCCTTCCCTCCTTAAAAAGGAATTTTGTCCCCAAAATTCAAACAAGCTCAAAAATTAGAATTATCCAAATCCAGATCATATCCTCAATTACCAGAACATCCTCAACTATATAATCAAAATCATGTCCTCAAAGTTCAAATAGTACAATCATCATAATTGGGATTCAATGTTCCATATCATAAGCAACTTGGTACTAACACAATTTCATCATCGAGCAATTGAGTATCAAGGTCAATGCATATATTGTTCAAAGTCATCATATGAGTCACAAATATGGAAGCATTATTCACGATCGCTAGGGTTTACAGTAGCGGCATGATACACACAAAGGAGAGCGGCGACACGGTACCTGTAGAAGCCAGTGAAAATGAAGATGATCCTCGCATCTCAGATGATGGACATCCCGGAAGAAGTGAAGGTGAAGGTGAACACCAAGATCATAGAGATTTAAGGTCCTCACGGGAAGCTCACCCGCAACTTCAATCACCTCAACCTCGACTTTCAGTTGATGGAGGGCAGCTGCAAGCTCAAGGTTGATGCTTGGTTCGGTTCTCGCAAGACAATGGCCACAATCCGTACGACCATCGTCCATGTTCAAAACCTCATCACTAGTGTCACCAAGGGGTACCACTATAAGATGTGGTTCATGTATGCTCACTATCCCATCAACGTCAATATCACCAATGATAGCAAAGCTATTGAGATCAGGAACTTTCTGGGTGAGAAGAAGGTGAGAAAAGTTGATATGCTTAATGGAGTGAAGATGATTAGATCTAAGAAGGTGAAGGATGAGCTTATCCTTGATGGTAATTATGTTGAGTTTGTTTCCCGATCTGCCGCTCTGATTAATCAGAAATGCCATGTCATGAAAAAGGATATCAGGAAGTTCTTAGACGGTATTTATGTCAGTGAGAAGGGAACCATTGCTGGTGATGAGTCTTAAACCAACAGTCCTTAAGTTTATTTTTCCTCATACAAAATCTGAGTTAAGGTTTTGTTCTCTTCAAATGTTGTGGTTGTAGCCTTTACTAGGCGTACTTGGATTGTATTGTAGAGGTTAGCGAGTGTTGTTGGATTTTTGTTATACATTCTTATTCTGATATTAAGTAGGTTGTTCTTGTGGGGAAAAAATTAAATATGGAAGCATCACATTGATCACAAATTTGGAGAGATCATATTTTAGGTCAAAAAAATAGAGATTTTTTTAATCGAGTGTATAAGGTGACTTTCAATACCAATATCTCCGGGTCCTAGCTTGTACATTGGACTAGGTGGGGTTATAGATCCATGATTTGAGATTTCATATTTCAACATTTTGAGACATCATCATACTTTCAATATCATGATTTCAAGCTCAAAATCAATGGGAGGTCCCACCCTAGTCCTAATGAGAGCTAAACCCTAAGTCATAAATCAAGAGAGTCAAAATAGTCGTCATTTAAAAATTTGCAAGATTTGGGATTTTGACGTCATTAGTCATATATATGAATGTCCAAATAGTGTGATTATAGGATTTGCATCATTATTGTGATTTGATAATCGTGAGTCACATTATTATATATCAATATTAAGATTCAAGATTTTTGGACATCAAAAGTCATAGGTGCAAAATTTGAAGCTAGGGTTTAGATTCGTATTTAGACCTTAGGGGAGATCAATTATCTATATTCAATTTCTAACAACAATGTTCAAGCAATATTTGAGCAACATATCAAGATTAAATTATCATGGTATCCAAAGTTGATGAATAATCTAGACCTAGGTCTATCTAGGAAGTCAACCAGAAGCTATAGTCAACATTGTGATATATCATGGTCATTATCAATATAGAAGATTGAGTATCAATATTGGGTTTGACCTATTTAGGCTTAGGTCAACTAATCTAAATGGGGTGAAAGGGAATACCTTTCTAAACTCTAAATAATAAAAAAATACAAAAATTTATAGGTAGTCATAATAGGGATGTGACCTAGGTTAGGGGCGTCATGAGTCAACTACCACCCTAATCTAGCACATTACCAACATTAGTCATTATCCATTGAGCTTATTCAAATAGGGAGAGTATCAATGATCGAACCATATTCCATAAGGTCATGAGCACCTGTCACGGAACCGGAATCCCAGTCTCATGAACCAAACGTATATCAAAGGCGAAATGCGGAAGCATAAAGCTTAGCACACATGAACAGATAACAAGATACAAGCACCAACATAATCTCAACAATCAACAAGCAACATTATTATATTACATGATTTGAATTACATATTTCAAGAGTCACTTTGTACAAGTCTGCTCATGTATAGTATATCTGGATCTTACAACAAGTACACCTAGCATAGCTCACCAAGCCCATCAACCATCTAGCCATCTCTGAACCTAAAACAACATACGAGAAAATGGGTCAACACACGAGGTGTTGAGTATGGGACCGAAAGATACACATATATATAAGCTTTGCATAATTTTGAAAAGATTTCAAGATTAAACGAACAAGAATAAACATGTTAATTGTTTAACAAATGTGAAACCATATTTTATGTCATTTCACTCCATTATACCAACAATATAAAACATGTTTAAGGCCTTTGACCATCTTCCCGTCGGAAGGGTCTGTAAGGGTGCTCAAGCTTAGCTAACCCTTTATACGAGAGGGACCTCAAGGTCGTAACCAAGAGCCCTTTATCAACAATATTATAATGTAGTTCTATCTATATATATGTGTTCAAGTTATAAAACAGATGAGGCAAACATCGAGTAACACATAGCAATACTACATGGCAATATTTGAGAAAATAGATAAACAAGCATACAATATATGTCTTTTCAAGCAAGAAAGCGGTAGTCATATAACTAGATAAGGCCCATACCTGATTCAGAGATTCTTAACTTAACACATCCATTACCATCTAGCCACATGCCAAACCTGATTAAGAACAAGATTACATATATGCATTAGATTCTCATTATTAACCCTAATTAGATGCATTTTAGGGTTTTGGCCAAGGTGGGTTCCAAGTTTCTTATTGGTTCATTATATGATATTGTACTGATCTAGTGGTCACCATGACAGTGTGGTTCAAGTTTCATATCATTATGATGTTCCATGCACTTTCTACAATCATAACAAGGTTTAAGGCATTTACATGCATTCTAGGGTCAAATGACTCACAATAGAGTAATCAAGGTCAATGATCATCAAGGTAGGAGAACCCATCATCAAACATGGTTTATATTAGCAACATTAGGTCATAAGAAGCATATTCCAAAATAGGTGTATGTCCATTAGAAGCAAGATTAGCAATCTAGGCAAAGTTCAACATTGTAGTCCAAAGTAGGTACATATGTACAATGGAGGTCATTCATGAGGAAGAATAGAGATAGAAGGACCTTCATTAGGGCTACAAAGAAATTAGTGTTACTGATATTTATGATAATGTTGTCCCTCATATGATGCTCGATGCATGAAATAATCTCAATTACGTTTAAAACTTGATATATGCCCAATAAGTCACACTCATAAGCTAGATCTAGTATGAAATCAAACCATACATGAAGATGTAGTTTTGAAATCATGAACTCGATACGGTGATGCCTAGAGATCTTAGCTTGGATAGTTAGGGGTAACATTCCTAATCTCATACCCCGAATGAAAAAAGAGAACATAATTGAATAAAATTGGTAGAAATTTTGGGGAAAGCAAAAACATGCATGAAATCTACTGTAAAGATGAGATAAACACTTGATGATAGTCTTGTTTGAAGCCATGACCGTGCATATATTCATTTGAGAATTGATAACATAGATTTTGATGATACCCTTTGGTCTCATGTAAAGATATGAACAAAATAAAACCCTTAATGTATGGATACTAGGTAATGGAAAACACAAATGCCATGATTCCACGTTATGAGGGAACACTAAGTAATATGTATATGATCGTGATGACTACACCCTTGATGATGATAACCTAGTGTGCATCCCTTTGTGGGGAACCCCATGACGACCATGGTAGGATATTTAGGCATGGTGATGTATGACCTTTGACTTTCGACTATGATCTTGGAATAATTTTGCGGACGAAATTTCTTTGAAGGAAGGAAGGATGTGACAACCTCACTTTTCCCTTTCCTCTGTGGTACTCCTTCCATCATATCCAATGGTATCCTACTCAATCAAATTTCAACTCTATAGTATGAATGTGATGATGATTTAATTTGATGACCTCAGTGATCATTAGCACAATATGTGACTTTGATTTGAGTTTTGTACTATGTCACTTTTCTTAACATTTTACCACATTGCAAATGAAATTGAACCTAATAATTGTAATGCCTTTGATCCTTTATACATTTAATGTTGTAGATTTTTCAATTGCGAATAAAAAGGAGCAGAAATCAGCCTAATCGGACATTTGCAGCCCAAGTTATGGCTTTTCAAAGTCAACTCAGATTTCACTTGAATTATTCTGATCCAGCTTGTTTTATGCCTTAATGGGCCGTTTTGGGTGGGGCGCATCCCATACGCCACTTGAGAAAACCCTAGCGCTCTTCTAATACCCACCGTTAGATTTCCCCTTCCTTGATCCGATCCAGATCCAACAAATAAAAACCCCCCTCCTACTTCTCCGCTTCGGCACTGGCAGGGGTGGCGTTGCCGCCATATACCCCCCACCATGGAACAACAAATACCCCCCCTCGCACCCCTTTTTTTCTCAATTGAACTCCTAGTTCGATTTCCCTTACTTCCCTCTCACTTTTCCCCATGGTTGCGCATAAGATCCCACTCTAGATCGCCTTTTTGCTCCTGCCCCTTTGGCTCCAGCCTAGCGCCGCCGCCGGCCACGGCAGTTCAGAGCCTCGACCTGACTGCTCCTTGGGCGAAGATTTTGGCACGGACGAGCTCGCAGACGCCCACCGAGATGGGTCGGCACCTCCACTGGCTGGTTCGTGGCCCGGGTGACCTTTTCCTTTGGCCCTTCCATGGCTGCCGCCGCAACAAGCTTTGGTAGGAAGGGAGGGGGTTTTCGCAGTAGGCTGGGGGAGACAACCATGAGCCATGGATCTGGTGGACCCAATCCACAGGTTACCAATCCAACAGACCCAAGTGTGACACCTAGTGTGCCCCTTGTTAGTGGAGCAGATGAAAACTAACCGCAGATCAAGGTGGACAACGATAGACCCTCATCAAGCGGCCACAAATGCTCACGCAATAATGTATGGTAACACATATGTTTCATTGCTATTGTCTTAATACAAATCTTAGAAAAAATGATAACTCCCTCATCTTAAGGCCAAACATAGAAAAATTATATATCAAATCGATCAACTCGAAAAGATCTACAACATGAGAGTGGTTTCAGACCCTGAATCTTCTTCTAAACCTCTAATAATGCTAGATATGTGATCTTTGACTTCTTTGACCATGTTACATGCACATCCATGATAAAGTTGAAATATTTTATGTACTCTCCCATCTGTAATCATCAAATCAGTAATGCTAATTTCTTTGTAGCCCTAATGAAGGTCCTTCTATCTCTATTCTTCCTCATGAATGACCTCCATTGTACATATGTACCTACTTTGGACTACAATGTTGAACTTTGCCTAGATTGCTAATCTTTCTTCTAATGGACATACACCTATTTTGGAATATGTTTCTTATGACCTAATGTTGCTGATATAAACCATGTTTGATGATGGGTTCTCCTACCTTGATGATCTTTGACCTTGATTACTCTATTGTGAGTCATTTGACCCTAGAATGCATGTAAATGCCTTAAACCTTGTTATGATTGTAGAAAGTGCATGGAACATCATAATGATATGAAACTTGAACCACACCGTCATGGTGACCTCTAGATCAGTACAATATCATATAATGAACCAATAAGAAACTTGTAACCCACCTTGGCCAAAACCCTAAAATACATCTAATTAGGGTTAATAATGAGAATCTAATGCATATATGTAATCTTGTTCTTAATCAGGTTTGGCATGTGGCTAGATGGTAATGGATGTGTTAAGTTAAGAATCTCTGAATCAGGTATGGGCCTTATCTAGTTATATGACTACCGCTTTCTTGCTTGAAAAGACATATATTGTATGCTTGTTTGTCTATTTTCTCAAATATTGCCATGTAGTATTGCTATGTGTTACTCGATGTTTGCCTCGTCTGTTTTATAACTTAAACACATATATATAGATAGAACTCCATTATAATATTGTTGATAAAGGGCTCTTGGTTATGAACTTGAGGTCCCTCTTGTATAAAAGGGTCAGCTAAGCTTGAGCACCCTTACGGACCCTTCCGACGGGAAGATGGTCAAAGGCCTTAAACATGTTTGATATTGTTGGTATAATGGAGTGAAATGACATAAAATATTGTTTCACATTTGTTAAACAATTAACATGTTTATTCTTGTTCGTTTAATCTTGAAATATTTTCAAAATTATGCAAAGCTTATATATATGTGTATCTTTCGGCTCCATACTCAACACCTCGTGTGTTGACCCATTTTCTCGTATGTTGTTTTAGGTTCATAGATGGCTAGAAGGTTGATTGGGTTGGTGAGCTATGCTAGGTGTACTTGTTGTAAGATCCAGATATAGTATACATGAGCAGACTTGTATAAAGTGACTCTTGAAATATGTAATTCTATGTATAGTTAGTCCTATGTGTCGTCTCTATACTCTCAGGTCCTAGGAGTCAGTGATAGTGTTTTTATAATAGATCTGAGATTTTGGCATAATACCTCAAGGATTTTGTTACTTGTGCTTTTTAGTAAAGCAATGATGTATATATATTCCTTGAGAAGAGATAGCATAATGGATGTACCTAGTGAACAAGTATGTGAATATAATATTGTGGTTCCTATTTAAAGAATCTTTCTGAGAATGGATCTCTTTGTAAATGGTTTTAAATTTTTTTTTAGTGATTTTCAGTAATCCGCTGTTAACGATCGGTTGCGCATTTATCTTAATCGATGTTTGGCAACAGATGTCACAGTTTAGTGGTATTAGAGCTCTAGGTTTGCTGAGTCTACAGAGACATAGGACTAAGGTTGTTGAGTCTGTTCTAGTGTCTTCCAGTTATCTGATAGTGTCTTCTGCTCATATAGGAGGAGAAGAAGAACTAAAGATGTTTGGATCACATGATGAACATGTTGCTGAGAGCAGCGTTGCTGCACCAGGAGGAGGTGCAAGAGATCAAGATAGGGAGGAGCCTGTACTTGATCAACCCCAGTTCAATCAAGCTGATATGGGGAACCCAGCTTTCCAAGCCATGTTTGGACAGTTTATAGCCGCCATGACACATATGATAGCTAGGATGCCATTACCTGCACCTAGGGCACCAGCCCACGATGAAAGACATGGAGTCGATAAGACTTTTGAATGGCTTAGGAGGGTAGGAGCCATAGAGTATGCACGTACAGCTGACCCAACAGATGCTGACCTATGTTTGACTGAACTGGAGATAGCCTTCAGAATCCACATGATTCCTGATGATGAGAAGGTGAGACATGATGTATATCTCCTAAAAGGGAGTGCTGGCCATTGGTGGACCATTGAGGAATGCAAAAGACCTGGTGCTGAGATCGGATAGGAAGAGTTCCGATGAGAAATCGTTGCTAGATACTTTCCCAAGACGTATCTAGATGAGAAAATTTCTCAATTTGAGTGATTGAGGCAAGGACAAATGAACATTAGCGAACATGAAGCTAGGTTCATGGAACTTTTGCAGTTTTGTCTGCATATGGCATCTACAGATGAGGAGAGAATTTGGCGATTCGAGAAGGGATTGAACGCTGATTTGACCACTCTGGTGTCTGCTCTGGAGAATAGGGAGAGGTTTGCCACTTTTTTGGAGTCTGTAAGATGAATAGAAAGGTTTGTGATTGAGAAGTGACAGACCAAGGGTAAGAAAGAGTACCCACAGTTCCAAGGATAGAGTTCTGGAAGTTTTAAGAAACCAAGGTATTCCGTTCCTACACCACCACTAAGGTTCAATACCCAGATGCAATGGACGTCAAGTAAGGGTAGAGGTCGTAGTTTACCACCGAAGGGAGCTCACATCTCAGCCTCAATGTCAGTAACAGGACCACCCAGACCATAGAGGGGAAATGTAACCTGTTATAGATGTGGTAGAGAAGGCCATGTGGTGAGGGACTGTCATGAGAAAGTCAGGAATGTGACCCAGCAATCGAGGTAGAGTCAGTAAGGCTCTCAGAGGCAGCAGTTTGGAAGTGGTGCTAGAGGATGTGGACAAACATCCCAAGCCGAGTCGTCGACATCCAACAATCAAGCATAGGGTCAACAACAAGCGACGGATAGATTCTATGCTATGAATCAGCCCGAAGCAGTAGTCAACCCTCGGGTTGTGACATGTCAGATGGAATTATTTTATTCTGATATGTCTTCATCCTACTTAGTATCTGTGTTAATTGATCTGGGTGCTACACAATATTTTATCACTCGACAAGTGATCCATGACTGCAACATGATTGTCAGTCATAGAGTAGATAGTTTGTTGCTAGAAACCCCTTTGTTGGGATTTGTAGTGTTACGAGAGGTATGTTCTCCCTGCAATCTTTCCTTTTCTGAACATCGCATTCGGGTGGATCTTATACCACTTGAAATGCATGGGTTTGATATAATTCTTGGGATGGACACCTTAGAAAAGTATAAAGTTGTCTTGGATTGTGGTTCCAAGCAGGATGTATTCACAGACAATGGTGACACATGGATCTTTTAGGGAGACAGAAAGATTCTTCCAACCTATTTAGTGTTAGCTATGGTAGCTGAGAAGCTGATGAGACAGGGATGCTTTGCATTCTTAACCCATGTGGTTGATACCACAATGCAGAGCCCTCATCTTTCTGAAGTTCCAATAGTCAGGGAATTTGAAGATGTATTTCATGAAGAAATTCCAGGTGTTCCACCATCCTGAGAGATTGATTTTGAGATTAATCTAATCTCAGGCACGCAACCAATGGACCAAACGTTGTATAGAATGACACCTGCTGAAATGGTAGAGCTCAAGAAACAACTGCAAGAGTTGCTTGAGAAGGGTTTTATCCGACCAAGTACTTCACCATGGGGTGCTCCAGTCCTCTTTGTTAATAAGAAGGATGGGTCTATGCATTTATGCATCGACTATAGGAAGTTAAATAAAGTAACTATAAAGAACAAGTATCCTCTGTAAGGATTGATGACTTGTTTGATCAGTTGCGTGGTGCAACTATCTTTTCTAAGATAGATCTGAGGTCGGGATATCATCAGTTGCGTATTAAGGAGAGTGACATACCTAAGTCTGCCTTTAGGATAAGGTATGGTCACTATGAGTTCATAGTTATGTCATGTGGACTAACTAATGCACCAACCGCATTCATGGAACTCATGAATAGAATCTTTCGACCTTTTCTTGATCAGTGTGTAGTCATCTTTATAGATGACATCCTGATATACAGTAGAGATGCTCAATAGCATGAGCAGCACCTCCGTCAAGCTTTGACCTTGCTAAGAGTGCATAAGTTGTATGCTAAGTTTAGAAAATGTGAGTTCTGGTGACCAGAAGTTTCTTTTCTTGGACACATAATATATGCTTCAGGTATTCATGTTGACCCTAAGAAAGTAGAATTTATCCTGCAATGGGAACAGCCGAAGATATCGATGGAGATTCGCAGTTTCCTAGGACTGGCAGGCTATTACAGGAGGTTCATTAAGAACTTCATCTCTATAGCTTTACCCCTAACCAAGTTGACCAGGAAGGAAGTTCCTTTTGTCTAGAATGACAAGTGTCAACAATCTTTCCAGTTGCTGAAGGAAAGGTTAACAAGTGCACCTGTGTTAGTGTTACCTGAGTAAGGAAAGGGGTACATAGTTTTCTATGATGCATCTAAGAACAGTCTAGGATGTGTTTTAATGCAGGATAAACAAGTGATTTCTTTTGCTTCTCGATAGCTTAAGAAACATGAGGAGAATTATCTGACACACGATCTAGAGCTAGCTGTTGTGGTCCATGCCTTGAAGATTTGGAGACATTATCTCTATGGAGAGACATTCCAAATTTTCACAGACCATAAGAACTTAAAGTATATCTTTTCACAGCATGAGCTGAACATGAGACAGCACCACTGTATGGAATTAATCAAAGACTATGACTGTACAATTGATTATCATCCAGGGAAGGCTAATGTAGTTGTTGATCCACTAAGTAGGAAATCAGCAGCACCAGCCCTAGATAAAGCATTGTTGAATTCTTTAGTGTGCTCTAAGAGAGATATGTTTATCTCCTTGAGGCAAGACAATGTACATCTTAAAGTATCATTGTTAGCTGGGTTGTTAGCTAAGATGCACATAAAACCTACTCTGAGACAATAGATTAAAGAAGGACAACAAACTGATACTGTGATCCAACAGATCAGGTCAGAGTATGGTAGCGAGAAACGAGATGGTTTCCATGATTCAAATGATCAGATAGTCTGTTACCATGATAGGATGGTAGTACCTGATGCTGATAACTTAAGGAAGTTAGTTCTGGAAGAAGCTCACTCTTCAATGTATGCTATGCATCCAGAAAGCACCAAGATGTATCATAACTTAAAAGATATGTATTGGTGGGCTGGAATAAAGAAAGATGTAGCTGAGTTTTTTATGTGGTGTCCAATGTGTCAGCAAGTTAAAGCTGAACATCAGAAGCCCACAGGAACAATGCAACCTTTGTCTATACCGCAGTGGAAATGGGATCATGTAACAATGGACTTTGTTGTTGGTTTGCCTAGAACAGTCAAAAGTCATGATTCCATTTGGGTGATAGTTGATAGTTTGACTAAGACAGCACATTTCATTCCTGTCGAAAAAACCTACTCTACTGAGAAGCTTGCACAAATCTATATAGATGAGATAGTGTGGCTGCATGGGGTTCCGACCACTATTGTTTCTGATAGAGGTCCCCAGTTTACAAGTCATTTTTGGGAGAGGCTCCATAAAGCTTTGGGTATACAATTAAGATTTAGCAGAGCCTTTCACCCCCATACAGATGGACAGTCTGAGAGGACCATACAAACTTTGGAGGACTTGCTTAGAGTGTGTATCCTTCAATTTGTAGGAAGTTGGGATCTACATCTGAGCTTGATAGAGTTTGCTTATAATAATAGCTATCAGCATAGTATTGAGATGGCACCATATGAGGCATTATATGGTAGATGTTGTAGATCTCCCTTATGTTGGTATGAAACAGGGGAGTACTAACTTTGGGTCCTGAGCTAGTTCAACAAACAACTGAGAAGATTAAAGTAATACAACAATAGTTGAAAGCTGCTCAGGATAGACAGAAATCTTACGCTGATAAGCATCATAGACCCTTAGAATTCCAAGTTGGAGACAGAGTGTATCTCAAGGTCTCACCTTGGAAAGGTATCCTTAGATTTGGAAAGAAGGGAAAGTTAGTTCCAAGATTTATGGGGCCTTATCCAATCATTGAGAGGATGGGAAAGGTAGCCTATAAGTTGGAGATACCATCTGAGATGCAAATATTGCACCCAGTGTTCCATATTTCCATGCTGAGGAAGTGTCATCCTAACACTAAGTTAGTTCTGCAACCTGTGGAGGTAGAACTAAATGATGATATATCATATGTTGAAGGACCTGTGTTGATTCTTGATAAAAGAATCAAGAAGCTGAAAAAGAAAGACATATGTCTTGTAAAAGTTCTCTGGCATCACCATGGCATTGAAGAAGCTACGTTGGAGCTAGAGGAAGTTATGAGGAGGAAGTACCCTTCTCTTTTCTCTTGATGTTTTTGTTGATGATTTCGGGGACGAAATCCTTGTAAGGGGTGGATAACTTGTAATATCCCTGACATGTGTTATATTTTAACCCTAGGTGTTTTGTTTAATAAAAGTGATTATATGCTTTCTCTTATCTTTTTAAAAGTAATTAAGTCTCAAGAGGAACTTATATTGCAAATTCAGTCCTTTTTGAATATGTTGAAATCAATGTTTTGCTTGATTTGGACTAAAGTGCAATTTACCCAAGTTGAGGGGTTTATTTGCAAATTGTGCATGATAATATTTTCCTCATGTTTTGAAGCATCATGAGAGTGGAGATGATGTAGAGGTATGGCTTGTGATAGCCTGAATACCAAGAAAGAGCTGATAAAGCAATTTTTGTGCATTAAAACCTAGTTTTGGTGTAATGTGCAATTTACCCAAAACCTAGGGTTCAATATGCAAATTATCACTTCAAAATGGTCCCTACTATTTCTTGGTATAATGTGGAGAAAATAAAATAAGAGGGGCATCTCATTTGTATCTCTTTGAAGGAGAGAGAATCTTGATATTAAAATAATCAAGATTTAAGCATAATGGAAACCTTGATTCAAATTAATGCAAAAATAAATAAAATAATTGAAGGACCTTCAACCAAAATTGAAATGGTTGAATTCAGATATGTGTGTACGTCCTTGTGATTTTCAAGGGCCATGAAATATCTCAAGGAGGTGAAAAACCCACTCACATTATTATAAGAAAAAGAAATATCCACTCACTTATGGATACTACTATTAAATGGATTACGGTGCTTAATTTGCTTTTCTTTAAATTGTGGATAATTGAGAGGAATAAGAGGCAAATAGGATAGCCACGTCCCTAAGGAAGATAAGGGGTTAAGTGGCAAGGATAAGGGGGAGATAATTCCTACTTTCTCTCTCTTAATTAATTTTTTAATAAAAATTGCATATAAGCTCATTTATCCATAGAGTAAAAAGGGAATTTCGAATTCACTTCCACCCTTTGCTTGCCAAACGACCAAGGAAGCTTTGAAGGACCAGGAGGACGACCCCCAAACTATTGGTAAGCTTCTTGACCTTCCTTCATATTGATTTCATGGTGGAAATCATAAATCAATGCATAATTTCTTCTTTTCTTCACTCCATCTTCAACCCTAGCCAATCTTTTCACTCCAAAACTTGAGGACGAGCCTTGGGGGAGTTGCAAAAGCTTCTTCCACCATTTTTGACGTGAAGCTCCAAGATTTGAAGCTCAATTGAAGGCAGGTTATATAACTTGAACCCTTATTCATTATTATTGAATTCAATTTATCAAACCTTTATGTTCAATTGATCTTCTTGCAATTCCTTTGATTGATTGATGTAATCACCATGGAAATGGCAGTAAATTTCATAGGGTTTGATCTTGATGATGATGACATCATCACAAGCACACATCTCAACAATTTGAGTTGCAAATGGTTTTGGACCTTTGGTCCAAACGGTTTCACAAAACCGTTTGGAGTCCAAACGGTTTGCAAATCGTTTGGTGATTTGAGTTCCAAACCGCATGAGAGTGTTGACCATTTGGATGGGTTGACCGTTTGAGGTATGAACCGTAGTACTTGTTGGATGATGATCCAATGAATCCAATTCATTGATTAAATGTATGGACAATCCACCAATTACAACCCTAATCGATTTGATGGAAGTTCCATCGATTGATCCATTCGATTTCAAGACTTTTTGGGTCAAACGGTCTTGAGACCGTTTGAGCCCAAATGGTCTTGAAACCATTTGGGATCAAACAGTTTCAAAACCATTTGGTGATCCAATGGTTGATATTTTAGGGTTGGAGATCCAAGAGCCAATAATTGTTGAACTTCAATAACTTAATTGATTGAAGGTTACAATGTAGCAAATCATGCTCAACCAATTGATGGATGTACCTAATGAACCCTTGCGGTTTTGAGACTGATTTGGCCCAAACGGTATTGAAACCGTTTGAATCCAAATGGTCTTCAAACCGTTTGGGGTTGAACGGTTTCAAAACCGTTTGGAATCAAATGGTTTCAAAACAGTTTGGTGATGAAACCTCAAAACCGATAAAGGTCAATTGTGATTCAATCATTTGGAAATTGAATGTAATGTTTGTTCCAATGATCTAATGATTGATAGTAATGTCAATCAATGATAGGTACAAAGGTTGAATCCCTAAAGTACCTAATTGATTAATACCTTTCAAAGGATAAATCCTAATTGCTTATAAGACCAATAACTTAGTACACTATGTCAATAATAGTTGTATGTACTTGATTGAAGGGTTGATATAACCTAATCAAGTTGGGAGGATGATAGAATGGAAATTATACATGAATATGATTCATGTGGTGATTAAGGGTATGATCCTTTAGCAAAGAGATCATGAAACCCTAATCATGAGAATAAATCCTAATTGACAAGGTTATTGAACCTTAACCCTAATTCAGGGCAATTCTAAGTGAAACCCTAACCCAGGGTAAGGATGTAACCCTAATCCAGGGTGATGATATGTGTAAACCTAATTTAGGGAAATGTGATGCAAAACCCTAATTGGGATGAATAGTAAACCCTAATTATGGGTAATGGAACATGATACCCTAATTGGGATGAATAGTAAACCCTAATTGTGGATTATTGAATGTAGACCCTATTCTGGGGTGAAATTTATGTGAAACCCTAACTTAGGGTGATTTTATGAGAAATCCTGATGTTTGATGTGATGTGGATCTCAAATCCAGGGTGATTCTATGTAATGTTTGATGAAACCCTAATGTTGGACAATATGGTGACAAACCATAACCTTGATCTGGGTAATGGGATGAATGTTCCCAAATGACATGAAATGGGAAACCCTAACCCTAGTAAGGGGATAGTGGTGTTACCCTTGAATAGTGAATCCATATTTGTTCGGCATGGTACTGATATGTAATTGAAGTTATGGTTATCATCTGCACTAACAATGTAGGTATTCTGAAATGGTGATCATGGCCAGGTATGAGCTATGATGTTTTATTCATTATTGTTTATTGGGCCTTGTGTGCCATAATATGCCTTGCTGCCTGATAAGAGGTAACAAGAGAGTTAATGGGCCTCAAGTGCCATGAGTAATGCTTGTATAGCAAGTACCATGTTTACCTTGGTCAGATGACCTGAAGGTTATAGTTACATGGAAAAGTGGTAACAATGCTCAATGATGAGCTAAGGGCTTGAATACCCAGAACCATATGATTATGTTAATGAGATTGTGAAGGGATGAGAATTCCCAGTATTGAAATGAGGGATTGAGTTCCCAATGTCTCTTAAAGACTGATAAGTAATTGATGAAAATAGTACATGTTTCTTTATAGCATTTTCATAATAAGTTATGTTTAAAAACTTGGCTGATGCTAAAAGAATATGATAATGTACTTAATTAATCAAGTGAAATCTGTTCATGTAGTGATCTGACCATAGATCCATCATCGTCAGTAGTTGGTGATGGTGAAACATGTTTTCCTATGGGAATTCTTGGAATTCACATATTTTGAATATGCGGGGGTAAATGGGTGAAAATATCCTTACGTCCGGGTGAAGAGATTGACAGAAGGTAAACATTAAATCTCTCAATCCTTCATGTGTCGAGATGGATGTATCATAAAATCTCCCGATGGTTGGGATGGATGTATCACTAATCTCTTAATGATATTCAATGTTGGGTCGATGGAGATAAACATTACATCTCTCGATTGCCGATGAGAGTGCAGTTGATGCTATAACTCTATAGCAAAGTTGCCAGTATACCCCGGAAAGCTATTTTAAGCAGTTGACATAGTCCTGCTTATGGTACCGTACTGACCGGGATGTGGGAGGTCATGGGAATCCAGCTCTTCCATTGACATATTTATGGTACCGATTTTGATTTAGTAATGGTCGGTTGGAGTATGAGCGGTATACCTCTTCTCCTCAGAGCTTAAGTATGTTTGTAAAAATGTAATCAGCTGTGTAGCATATTTGCATAATATTGAAATACGAGAATCACTGGTTGATGATTATCTTTCTTAACATGTCCTAGATGGATAAATGTTATACATGTCCTATAATTCTTTATTGGATATTAGACATGCTGCTTTATCAAGTTATAACTAATAAGCTCAAGTGGGAATGTTGCTCCAATCTTCTTTAAATAAGTGAATTATCTGCTGTTGATTATTTTGATTCTACTGCTCAGTTTATTTCTATTAAACTAAAATAATAATATTTTCGGCGAAGAGTTATATCTCTCGCTGGGGCAATTTCTATAATTGTCTCACTCCCGTGGGAACCAACATTTTTATGTGGACGCAGACAAAAAGGCAGAAACCCTACTGTAGGGGAAGAGCAGCAGAAGCAACATCAGGGACAGTAGTGATCCATCAGATGGAGATACTGGTTGTCTAGTTTTGCATAGTTAGACCTATGTGTCATCTCTCTACTCTCAGGTCCTAGGAGTCAGTGATAGTGTTTTTATAATAGATATGAGATTTTGGCATAATTCCTCGAGGATTTTGTTACTTGTGTTTTTTAGTAAAGCAATGATGTATATATATTCTTTGAGAAGAGATAGTACAGTGGATGTACCTTGTGAACAAGTATGTAAATATAATACTGTGGTTCCTGTTCAAAGAATATTTCTGAGAATGGATCTCTTTGTAAATGGTTTTAATTTGTTTTAGTGATTTTTAGTAATCCGATGTTAACGATCGGTTCCGCATTTATCTTAATCGATGTTTGGCAAAAGACGTCACATAACACCTCCAGAAAGTTCCTCAAATTCTTATGCAAATATGGGGATGCAAAAGTACCCATTTTCAGACGAGGTGGATATGTGTTGCTATGATTAGTATATGTGCTCTTGAATTTGTGCCTACAATAACTAACCCATAGGGCATGTTTGGTTTGCTGGAAAGGATTATGATAGGATACATAAGACGATAGGATAAGAAGGTATAGGTGAACCGTGGGAGTTTGGGTGATCCTCTCTTATGTTTGGATATAATGTAGGATAGTATTAGTGACAACTTCATGTTGGTTATTTTTAGTTTTTCTTCAAATCATTTATTATGATTTGATTGTCACATTATAGATAATTAAGCTTTATAATCATGCAATTTTTAAACTTACAAAACCATATTTCACCCCAATTCGTAATATTCAAATGAGAATGACATATACATGGCAGTTTAGGATTATTGGATAGATATGTGTAGAATCAATACAAAAAGTCATTTTTGGGGCCTTCTTTCAAAACCGAGCACTACTTGCTTTCATGTTTAAGACAATAGACTATTTTCTGAATTAAAAAGACGGTGATAGTAAGATCAACTACAATCTTTGATTTACACTTTGGTTAAGATTTCTAGGCCCAAAATGTTTCATAGATAAGCAATTTGTGCATGTGGGTGCTTCCAAAAAGTAGAATACAACCATATTGAATGAGTTTAATAGTAGCAATCTAACATTGTCTACTACTCCTTTGATCTAAAATAGAATAATAATTACATATACCTGGTTTTGTCTTGTGGTCGCAAAAGAAAGAAGTATGAAGCAGTGTAGATTTTTTTAATGCATACAATTGTCTTGGTATAGAAGCCAATTGATGTTGAACGAAGATGTGGCTGTGATCCATGACGAAAGACATCTGGCTTCTAATCAATTAGGCAATTGAACTGCAATGATCGATTCTCTTAAAAAATAACACCGTAAGAATAATATTTGTTGTGGCGAGAAGGCAACGAGAAGTGTGTTGGTAGTGATGAAGAGGATAGCAAGAAGAAGCCACGACTGGTTCTGTTCGCCGATGGGAGTGCATCCGTCATCGGTTTGGGCCCGACGTTCGGCGTCAGTACGAGGCTTGGAGGCATAGTTGTAGAAAGATTTCGAGAGTCGGGGTGTAGCCGTCGTGGGGTGTCGAGGCTTTATACCACCCAATACCTTGGGGGGTGTAGAACTGAAAAGTCCTATTCAAGTAGCATGTATGTCCTAGATAGATTTGTATCCTTATGTCATTTTTACTCAAACAAACATGATATTGGAGATAACAATAGGATATAAGTTCTATCCTACCTATAATACCACTAACCAAACATGCTGATAGTGTATTACCTATTAAGAATTTACAACATGTGCTATATCTAAAAGCTTTTGCAGTGCTTATAGAAAACTAAACCCTAGACATCTCGACTTCAGTGGCCTTGATACTTTGTCCCAAGAAACTCATTCTCTCCTTGAAATGTTATCATTGGCACTCTAAAGGAAAATTGATTGCATAATGTTAATCTTCTTGATAACTCCACTCAAGACATTACTAGAAGCCATACGATTTATACTAATCGAAGAAAGGATGTGCTCAATGAGAATTTTATAGTTGACAAAAGATAACAGATTTTACTTTCCATACTACAACTTTCTATTTAATCT
Organism: Alisma plantago-aquatica; assembly: GCA_963693085.1. Lineage (NCBI taxonomy): Eukaryota > Viridiplantae > Streptophyta > Magnoliopsida > Alismatales > Alismataceae > Alisma > Alisma plantago-aquatica. Next base: position 1,779,893,921 of record OY856409.1, read on the forward strand.
TTTCTAAGAGGAAGTCATAATGTTGAAGCTCTGGTCAACCTTTCACTATAGGAACACCTAAATAGTTGAAAGTCTCCCCCAAGTGCGGGATCTGTAGACTATGAGAAATTCCCTACACAATTGCTATGTCATCATTGCCACATAAAAAAACCTAACTTTGCCTTGTTCAACATCTTCCTAGATACGACCTCATAGGATGGGAAGATATCATTAACAGTCAAAGCAAGCGATCTGCAACTTGTTGAAAATGACCACATCATCTACATATAATAAAATCCCTGGTTCCTCCCCCTTGCCTATTGTTTTGAGTTGAGCAATAGAATTTTCTACTAAAGCTCTTTTGACTCTCTTACATAAAGGCTCTTGAAATAATATAAAAGGAAGGGGAGAGATCAAGTTTCCTTGTTGATGCCCCTGAACATTCAGAAAATACTAGATGTGTAGTTGTTAAGAGTTACACTTATCCATGTATTTGAGAAGAATTTTATACAAAAGTCAAATGATCTCGGTTATCATTCCAAATATTTCAAGCACAACCCATAAGAATGACCAGTCTACCAAGTCATATTCTTTGGACATATCATACTTGAGAACAACATTGGCGCATTGTTGATCACCTTCATTAATGTTGTAGATTAGCTCCTTAGACAATCCAATATTATGAACTATGTCACGTTCATTGACATATGCACCTTGTTCCTCAGATATCATGCAAGGTATAATGTTCATCACAACATTACGGAGGATTTGAGCAAGGATACAAAGCAAAACATTCTCAATTGATATGGGAAAAAATCCTTGGTGAACTCTATGTGATGATTAGATTTGGGTAAGAGTAATAGAACAACATGAAAGGCTTATGTGACATTTATTGTCTCTAAATAAATGTTCAGCTATCAGTGTGAAATTGTATCTAATGATATCCCATGTGGCAATATAAAAGTTTAGGAAAAAGCCATCGGGCCTAATAATAGAACTTATGTCCATCAGCATCATTGTTTTGAAAATCTCATTGATATCCAGTGGGGTGATGAGGGTGAAATGGTCATATCTAGACCAAAGAAAAATATTATAAAATAAGAAGGCATCATCCTCTTCAAGATACCTGGCTGCAACATTAGCCATTTGAACCAAATATTGGTGCTCCACCATTAGTAAACAAGTATCAGGTGGAGTGTCTCTTTTTTCTTACATTGATGAATACAATGTGGAAACATGTATTCTTTCCCCATCATCTAGCCAATTAATACTTGCTTTGGCCTTTAATAGTGACTCTTCTTGGACAAGAATCAACTCTAGTTCTTTTTTGGCTTCTACAAGATTATGTTCATTCACTCTATTGGGTGCCTCATCAAAAGCAATTTGTAATGTATGAATCACATCCTCTAGATCTCTTTTCCTTTGTTCCATGTTCCCAACAACTTGCTCAATCCATGCTTTAAGCATGTTCTTTATGTTTTTCATCTTGGAAAAAAAACTTGAAAGACAGATCACCCCAGCCACTCACTACCTATCCATTAGAAATAGTCTCCAAACATTTTGAATATCCCAATCGCATATCTAAGAAATGATTGGATCTAGGTGCTTGACAAATGAGATATTATCTACATTAAATGAGATAAGGACTAGGCAATTGTCTGAAAGTGTATATCTTGTAAGGTGCAATGCTTCAATGTTGGGTGTGAAAGACAACCATGATTTATTAAAAAACCTTGATCAAGTCTCTCCCATGTAGAAGATGTGAGCTTTTGAGCATCAACCCATGTATATTTACTTCATTCAAATGGGATATCAAAAATATTCAAGTCAGCAATAGTGTCATTAAATTCCTTCATCCCGTGTAGATCTACTTCACCGGGACCCATTTTTTTCATCACATAATTTAATAATGTTAAAATCCCCATAATTTCCCACCTACTATCTCTAACAACATAAGACATATCAATGAGTAATCTCCATTGTTCTCTTCTGGCATAAGTGTTTCACTTGGCATATATCATGTTGATAAAAGAAGTCTTTCCCACACTATCTTCCACTTATATTGTTAGGTGTTGTTGGTGAGATAGTAATTTTTTGCTGCAGACTAGTATAAACAAATTCCCATACCTTTCGACTGTATCAGAATTGTCACCAGATCAATCCACATCTACAATATCAAGAAGTTCATCCATTCTGATGGCATGTATAAGAGGTTCAAAAATTGCCACCACAACTTGTCTATGCTTTCCACATAAACAGACTAGGATCTTCCATGTTTTTTTATTTCCAATACCTCTATGTTCCAGAAAAGATGTTTAATACTGGTATTTATAATGAAAACAAAGTCGCATAAAACACCCCTCAACAACATTCTTTACGGGTAACTGCCAACCCTGCCACTCTCACTAGAGTGTGCTCTATGTGAACCTCTTTTGTCATCATAATCAAAGTACCCCCAATCTTTGTCATCCCATACTTCTTCTGAGTACAAAGATTGCAATCTTGATCTGCCTCTACTTTGGTACGACCTTCTTCTACTCGAGGATCTAAATCTACTATAAGATTTTCTAGCATCTCGTTGAGGAAATTTGTGATATCTTCGGCTACTCTCCCTTCTAGGACGAAGAGTGTCCTCATCAAAACTTATAAAGTCTTCCATATTTTTGTGCCTCAATATTTTTTTCTCACCATTCTGAGCATGAACTTGTAAACCCCTCTGACTCCTCACAACCTCTTCCATTTGCATATCATCCTCTTCCATAGTTGTAGATACCACGACTGAACCATTTCTGATTTTGTAGATACCACGACTGAACCATTTCTGTTGAACATGCTCAAAAGGATCAATGTTCGAGATTCATCATCCTCACTCCTTTTTCAACTAGAAATATGCTCAATTATTTCACATACTTGAAGGATCTCCTTGATCGATTCATCGTCTCTTCATATGATAGGAATATTAGTAACCCAAAACCATGACAATTCAGTCATAATGCCTTTCCCGACTGGATCCATCGATGCTATCATTTTCAAGTCATTTCTAAACCTCACACTCCTTTCATTGATCAGGTATTAGGCTTCCTCCTTTGTCCATAATATCATCGATGCTTTTTGCTAAACATATAAAAAACATTTCACTTCTCCTGGGTAATGTGCTCGTAAGGAAGTGATAACATCATTCCATTACAAATTCAACCTCCACGACATCTCTATTGCATACTCAAGAGCTCTGTCCCTCTTCTATCTCTTGGTGTTTGGGTATAGTGCGATTGACATGTTCTAGGGAACATGCATTGGGGATCACTTCTTCGGCTAGCCCCTAATGTTCGGTTCCATCGATCAAAATGGGGGAAATGATGCCATTGATCTGATGTCAGAAATGTTATGCCAAGGTTCTCATCAACACTAATTTTTTGTGTGTCCAATGAGATGGTAGTTGTAACAAACTTTGGGTATGTTACATTTTCTCTTCCAGTGCCCCCTATGAAGGCATGAAAAGTAGGTATCTTTAGGGTTGTTGAACATTCCCATGCGAACATAGTCTACAACTATTGTTCCACTCTATCATTACGTTTGTTGAACTAATTCTCATTCAATTTCTTTATCGTACTTCCTCCTTCGTAGTAGACATGATCATATTCATATAGATGTTCATTCTATATGAGTATGATAATTGCAACTTTTGATCTATTCTAACTTAGTTAAACTTGAAATGCCTAAAATGTCATTCTGATAATAAATTCTAATTAATATGTTTAGTTTATGATATGGCTTCACACATAATGAATGTGTTATTAGAGTGTCTTCCTAGAAAGAGAATAGTCGATGAAGAAGAGGATAAAAAGAATGAAAAGAAGAGAAATGAAGTCATTTGTGTTGTTACCATGACTGTTACTAGTGTGGCAACATGGTAGCATGATAGTTTCATGGTGAGATATCCACCTACTTCTTGGGATGATGTAAGGAAGTGTTACTTGAATAGATTGTATATTGGTACAGATGATGACTATGTTGAACAATTGTGAGTGATCAGAAGTGGATTTCATAGGCTTTGTGAAGTATTAACAGAGATTGGGGGTTTAGTTACCACTAAACATGTTGTTGTTGAAGAAGTTGTTGCAATGTATTTGCAAATCCTAGATCCCAGTCTCTGTCCAGTAGTCAAGTTTCATTATTATAAGTCCCATGAAATGATAAGTAGATAGTTTCAAGCAATCCTTTGTTCCGTTATGAAAGTGAGAAAAGATCATATAAATTACATGAGTGCAATTCTCAATGGAATTGTTGTCATGAGATGGGAATGGTTTGAGGAGTATATTTTTATTTAAGTAATACATTAGTATTTATATGCTCCTACTTATTTTTTATGAGTGATAACTTTTCTTTTATTTAACTAGGACTATGTCGGTTCACTTGATGGGACTCATATTCCTCTAAGAGTTCCAATTAAGAAGAAACCTTGCTATCATAATATGAAAGGTGTCATAGCTACCAACATGTTGGGGTTTTTTTATCCTAACATGATATTCATCGATGCACTTCCTGGTTGGGAGGGTTTCAAAGCTAATTCTAGAGTTCTGTAAAATGTATTTTCTAGAAAGAACAAAATTTGCATTCCAACTTACAAATATTGTGCCCTCAAGTTCTTGTGTATATGATATAATATAATTATGTGAGTTATAATTTGTGATGATTCTGGTGTAAAGAAGTATTACTTGTGGATGTGGGATACAGAAATGGTCCAATGTTCTTGGCACCATATTGAGGAATAAGGTATCATCTGAATGAGTGGGTCAGGAATACACCATAAAACAATAAGGATCTATTTAACCTCCTTGACTCTAGTGCTAGAAATGTTATCGAGAGAGATTTTGGACTGCTAAAATACAAGGTGTCACCTAGTTATTTTCCCCTTTATCCCACTACAACTTTGGGATGTTGTGTCTTGCTATTGTGTCTTGTTGGTGTTGAGGTTTTCTTCTTGTAGCATGCAGAAGAGGTGTTATGTTTTATTGGTTTGTGGTGCTGGTGTTGAGGAAGTGGAGTGGTGTGGAGGTTGTTGTGTTTTGTTGGTTTATGGTGATGTTGGTTGATGGTTGTGATTGTTGGTCATGGAGTTCAATGTGGTGGTGTTGTTAGTTGATGGTGTGGTTGATGGTGTTGGTTGATGGTGGTGGATGGTGGTTTTGTGGTGTTGGTTGATGGTGTTGGCTAATGGTGGGAAAGGAATGAAAGAGTACAACTACTGGTATAAGTGTCAAGTTGTTGGTGGAGGAGCGAGAATAGGATGGATGGAGCAGAATATGGTGCTAGGGTTATTGCTGGCTATTGTGTTTTGCAAGTGAATGTGTAAATGACTGTGTAGGTGAGTGTGTAGGAGTTAGTGGAATGTGCAGGTGAATGTCTAGCTTGTGTCTAGCAAAGATTTGGACAATAGAGAGAGGGGGAGGTTGTTGATGATGAGGAAGCATCAGCTTGCTGCTGATGTGGAAGCAGTTTACTACTGTGTTGGGAGGATTGGGTGATGGGTGGACTGGACTGGGTGGGTAATGGATTAATCTTACAAATAGTAATCTCTTTAGGTTGGGCATATTTTTTCTAAAATGTTTTGACATATATAATCTGTGTCTTGACTTGATTTGTCTATTATTTCAAGAATACCATATGCTTGTATACTCTAGACCATTTGTGTCGTTATCAGCCTAACCTTGTAGGCAATGTGTCACACATTCAAACATGTAGCATTGTGATCTTATAGTCATTGATTGTTTTATCTCATTTTGTATGCCACCTAAACATGTGCTTTATGTTGAATTTTTGACTTGCCTTTTGTGTTGGAACTTTTGACGTGGCACAAATATTCAAGCTTGTAAATGTTCTTTATATTCAAATTTTTGATGTGTGGAATTGTAAATGACGATCATGGGTTCTTGGTCACTTATTTAAATTTGATTGCACATCATTAGGTGATGAATATGAATGGCTTGTATACCACTATCTCCATATAAATTCTCAATACATAACTTCCCTATCCAGCAAGACCTATGTAGAGGCAATAGTGCTTTTATCATCCTACGTGCCATCGAGCTTCTCAACAACTCAAGATATATGATACAACTCCAGGACACAAATATCTTCTGGCTCTGGGGACTCTATGCAATGATGCTGATAAAGGATGAACATTTCTTCCACAACCCAGAACTCTGAGATAACCTCTTAGAGTTACATAATAATGACCCTTCCCCGCCACACCAAAACAGACCCAAAAAGCAGCTAAGGGACATACCAAATCCACTCGTTTAGGAGGACACAACCCCTTCTATAGTAATTCCCAACATACAACCCACTACTTACGTCTCTGAAACCGCAATCTACAACTTTGACCGTGCTGCTTGCAATACTTTATCTCAAGAGTATGTCAACCATATTCTAATACATCTTGCTAATTTCAACACTATGGATATAATCTATGATAAGGATTATGTAGTAGTTTCCACTAACGATCTCAGAGAAATGGTCAAGACCAGTGAATGCCTCGCCATGACAGTCGCAACAGCTTACATCACTATCTTACAACCAAAGATTGGCTCATCTTGGATTGCACATCCAATTCTCTTCAACGATGTCTTCCTCAATGATGAATCTAGAGCACGCAACCTATTTCAACAATAGCTAAAAGAACATCTACCTTCCTATATTCATCTACCTATGCTTATGATGTGTTTGTATGCTTTTTTGTTAAATTTAGTTGCACGTCAACAAGTGATGAACATCGACATCCCTTAGCACCGCGCTAGTAGTTGACGAATAAATATATGCTTTGTGTTTTGCAAGTGAATGTGTAAATGACTGTGTAGGTGAGTGTGTAGGAGTTAGTGGAATATGCAGGTGAATGTCTAGCTTGTGTCTAGCAAAGGTTTGGATAGTAGAGAGAGGGGGAGGTTGCTGATGATGAGGAAGCATCGACTTGTTGCTGATGTGGAAGCGGTTTATTACTCTGTTGGGCGGATTGGGTGATGGGTGGACCAGACTGGGTGGGTAATGGATTAATCTTACAAATAGTAACCTCTTTAGGTTGGGCATATTTTTTCTGAAATGTTTTGACAAATATAATCCGTGTCTTGGCTTGATTTGTCTATTATTTCAAGAATACCATATGCTTGTATACTCTAGACCATTTGTGTCATTATCAGCCTAACCTTGTAGGCAGTGTATCACACATTCAAGCATGTAGCATTGTGATCTTATAGTCATTGATTGTTTTATCTCATTTTGTATGCCACCTAAACATGTGCTTTATGTTGAATTTTTGACTTGCCTTTTGTGTTGGAACTTTTGACGTGTCACAAATATTCAAGCATGTAAATGTTCTTTATATTCAAATTTTTGATGTGTGGAGTTGTAAATGACGATCATGGGTTCTTGGTCACTTATTTAAATTTGATTGCACATCATTAGGTGATGAATACGAATGGCTTGTATACCACTATCTCCTTATAAATTAGTTAGATGATGTGTTTGTATGTTTTTTTGTTAAATTTAGTTGCACGTCAACAGGTGATGAACATCGACATCCCTTAGCACCGCGCCAGTAGTTGATCGAATAAATATATGCTTTGTATATCATGTAGCTGTCTAAATAGGCAAATGACTAATAAATAAATAAAAATGATGCATTTCAAATGCACGTTTGTTTGAACAGTGTAATTAGGAATGGTAGTATCGACAATTACTGCATTTCTGAATCTACACCCATCCAAACTATGTAATTACAAAGCCTGACCTTTGTTAATTAGGTAATCAAAACCCGTAATATGTTGACTACTACAGTATTCAAAATGGGGCCACCAAAACGAGACCTAAGTGTTTCAGTTTTCCTATTTGGTGACGTGCATCACACAGAGAAATTGCATCAACAAATGTAAATATTATATTAGATTGACATTATGTATCATTTACGCCCTATAGTATCACCTCCAGGTGTTCTTTGACGTCATAACATACATCGGACTCCAGAGACTCTTTTTCATAAAAAGACGACTAAACACTCCTTATAATAAAAACGGCATGCCCGACCAACTTACAAACATGTGAACAAACTCTGCATTTTAACAAACATGTGAACGGCACATGGCACAACCTTATAGCTGCATCACTCCTTCAAGCGACGAGGTTGGGAAAAACTCTGGCTCGGACGGATCTAGCATGCCCGACCAACTTCTCTTTAGGGGGAATAATATCCTTCACAAGCTCTTGCTCGTTGAAGTCGTGAATCCACGCCCAGAGGCGTGGGAAGGCCTCCGGGTCGACCAGCTTGGACCCGGCCGTGATCTCTTCCAGAGCAAAGAACCAGACGGAGCCGCAGCCGTAGAGGATGTCGAGGGCGCCAATCCGGTCGCCACCGAAGAACCTCCTGCCTTTGAAGAACCCGTCCTGCATCTCATCCTCGACGTGCTTGAGGGTTGCCCGGAAGTCCATCACGGCGGCTTCCTGGTCCTCCCCGGCTGTTCTGAAAATTCTACTGATCAAAGGAGCCATCTACAGCAAAAAAAGTTTAAGAGTCAGTTCTGGACGTCTGGGTAATAAAGAAGATACTACCGAACAGTCAAAGTTAAAGATATGTGGCTGCCAGAATCAAACCAGAGAAGTTCAAACTCAAGTTTCTAAACCTTACCTTGTCAGCCTGGAAATGGTGCCAGAACCGAACCACTGCCCTTTCGTATGGATCCTTGGGGATTAGAGGGTACGCACCGCTCCACGCTTGGTCGATGTACTCGAGTATGATGAAGGACTCCACTAAAGGTCGGCCGTCATGGAGGAGGACAGGGACCTTGGTGTAGATCGGGTTGTACTTGAGCAGCTCCGGGCTCTTGTTGAGAAGGTTTTCCTCCACGTACTCGTACTCGACCCCTTTGAGCTTAAGGGCGAGCTGGACGCGGTGAACGTAAGGGCTAGCCCACATGCCGAACAGCTTAAGGTCTGGGCTGGCTGCCATGGTTTAATTTGGTGTTTGGCTAGCGGTGGTGTTGGAGACTGGAGCGAAGTTTGATTTGAGGAGGGATCACTGGGATGAGATGGAGAGAGCTATGGCAGGTGTTGATATATATACGTGCGTTTTGCAGTATTGATCGGTGCGACTGCGATTGTTTCTGGATTATTCGTTGGACTTTGAGGTCTTGTGCTTTGGTGCCAAGTAGCCGCCGACTTGCTTCGTGGGGCTCAAGCTTCCTGGTCCAGCAAAGATCAAATACACTCTAATAAATTATGATGAAAGAAGAACAGACGAAAACTTTCCGACATCATTAGTTGTTGACCAATCGGGTCGCCATTTGTGATGAAAAAAGCTTGAAGCATTAATACACTCTAATAGCTATTGTGTGTCGGGTTACTATGGGAACTAGGGGTGAGCAAGTCTCAATACAGAGTAAAATCAGATCGGACCGATCATTCGGTCTAGTCCTGGACTGTTTCCACTCACAGTCTGAGAATTCTATGGTATAAAACCGGTCATACCACATACCCAACCTTGGACAATTTTATGTGTAAAATAGCTTTAACTAGTTATATTATGTCAAAAGAACAAATAAATCATAGATTAAAATACAAGTAGTATAAGTGTTTGAGATTGACCTGTTTGATATAAATGTTAAACATCTATTAGAAGTAATTAAAAGTGTCTAAGTTTTATTATTAAATAAGTTATGGAATGTCAGAAAATTTTGATTACACTCCAAACAATTTGGTTCTAGTCTGGTCACACTTTGAAAAGATTAGGTCCTACTTCAAAACCGTCCAGTTTACAGTCCATACTTTTATGTAAAATTTGTCCTTAGTTCGATCCGGACTAGTCCAGTTCTAGATTGATGCTCGCCCCTAATGGGAACATGCTAGCCTAATTTGACTTACTCGGCCGACCTATAATTCTAGCCTAATTAACTCATATGACCCACTTATCTGACATAGGCGAACCAAGTTTGAGGCATAGACACAATTCTATTTAGATAATATCTTCCTCATTGAAACCAAACCCTACAAACCAATTGTCCAGATCATTATAAGTATATCATGTGTCATAAGGTTCCACCAAATGCCCAGGTGTCTCGGCAAAGATCTTGTGAGGTGCCTAATTACAATTCATGTATTCGTAATGTAACTTCAAACATACTACAATACAAAACACGAGACTTCAGAGGGATCCACTTCTTATTTATATAAATCCAAACATATTCCAATGGACGAAAGAAGATGATGCATTTATTTTATTTCTTAAATAATATGTATCAGAGAGAAAAATAATTAATAAACATCGGAAATATAACTATTATAAAGTACAAGGCATTTGATATACACTTGGGATGACAAAACAATACGTTACATATAATTATATACATGACTAATTGCAAGGGGTAATCTGATATCCCAAGATCTCATGAATCATTATCATCAAAAGCACCTACACCACGGTAGTTTGAGAACAACACCCAGAAAAGATAAATAAAAATATAGGTAAGTACACAGTAAGTATGTGCACAATAAACATATTTTAGCATTATTAGATGTGCAAAAAGAAAGAGGTTGTTCCCAATATAATGATGGGCTATATCAAATAGGTAAGTTCAAGTGATTAGTCCAAAGATAATATAAAAGAATGAGGAAGAAAAATTTGTGAGAATGTTATAATCATTTTAGAGATTTTGCCCATATGAATCATAACAATAACAAAATGTGCATGATGTTTAGACTAAGTCAATCTATTATAGAGATGAGATACCATAAGATCACCAACCAATGAACAAGGGGGATAAAATGTCTGATCTTCAAGGATAAGGGAGATTAGAACCCCAATACCCCAAGGGTAAGGTAAATTTAAAACCCCAATACCCAATCTATATAAAAAGCGAGACACATGCCTAATGGTTTTGCAAACGTAACATTACTTTAACACACTAGTCTAATAATAATGTAATATAGTATGTCAAGTTGAAATAATTTTATAAACTACATATACAACAATATAAAAAAAGAAATAGGGGTAATAAACCCAACATCAATGATATTTCCACACATCAGAAGAAATAAAGGATTTTATTTCATGGGGTATAGAAATGGTGTCAATAAGTAGAATTACTCAAAATATACATCATTATGGAAAATGCATGTACAGTCATGTTTATGCTGAAATTAAAATAGGGATTGTACATACCTGATCTTCACGATTAACCCTATGTCTAGGATAAACTACACAGTTTTTTATTTTCAACCTAGAAGTGTTTTGTGCATAGATTAGTCCACAATGCCACTCAATATTGAAAGTATGCTAAACTTTGTATTTTTTATCTAATGTGGATAATAGGGTTTATAAATCTTAGAAGTACTCAAATATAGTGAGAGGGATGGGATTAACTCTTAATTATATATATACTCTTACTAAGAGTATCTAGGGTTTTGCATGACTTACTATTATAAGAATGTTATAGACTCACATTCAGGTGTCATTATGTACAAATGAAAGTATATTATATATGGCAATATGAAAATACAGTAGGCTCATATATAATACAATTAACCTATCATCTAGTGTCAATCTTATCAAGATATAAACTCATATACATATATTTTATAAAACTAGATTTTGATATATGTTTTTCTATCCTTTACTGTCTATTTTATAAATCATCCAACATAGTTAGATACATCCTACATTTATTTGTGTTTTTAATTACCATCAGTTGTATAAATATGTGTACATCTATCTAAGATTTTTAATACCTACCAAGGATTACATCAGTATTAGAATTATATTTAATCATCAAAATTATTATCTATTAACATGCATATCCTAATTGTATATAATTACTTCCAACTCAATTGATCAAATATTTGTATAGAACCCTAGCCACATACTATGTACATGAGATATTATCACTGCTGCCTAATACATGGTTCAATATATCAATAGTAAGATCATATACATACATAGTTTATATACTCTATACTATGTTTATGTATCATAAAACTAACCTGATTACAAAACTCACATGTACAATGTGACTCAATTTTTTACTTATAGAATTTTGATTATAGCAAAACCCCTTGTCACCTAAATCATCATATTCATAAAGTTGATTGATTTTCTACATTCAGAAGTTACAGGAAAAAGCCTGAATTAAACAATGATTGATCATGGTGTAGTCATCACTAACTACTATGGATTGAGTTGGTATTATGCTCAAGGTTTGATGGAAGAGAGTATGATTGAATTGTCATCCTCCTTTCTCGAGTCAAGTCGGACAAGGATCCTTGGTGATATGTCTCTAAAAGTAGTGTGCATCCCTATACTATTGGCTAAGTGCAGTTACACCTTAAGTTGCAACATAGACAAACATAACAAGGAGAGAAAGAGAGTGGTTTGACCTTTCCTTAAGTCTAGAGGATTAAGCAGTGTTGGAGATTGATGAGTGATAAATTCTAATTTAACCATTACTTTTGCAGGCCATCATGGTTCAACGGTGGACTAAAAGGTATGCCCCAAGGATGGGGAAGCCTGAAGCACACTCTTAGGTCACAAGGAGAATCTAAACATGAAGATCTATTTGAAAAACATGGAGATGGTTGTGGAAGGTGGATGAGCACATGGTATAGATTGTAGAACCGAGACTTGGTTATGTAATCTAAAAATTAGTCAAGGATGGAGGCTAGGTTGCTGAATAGAAGGTTCTAGGGAAAAGAGTGACATGAAAAGCTAGTAGGTGGTGATTGTTGGAGCCACCACACTAGACATTGTATGTATAGGTAGTAGGTTCCACGCTATCATCATTGCTGGCACAAGGAGGGAGGGATGTCTATGACTAGGGTTTAGGACATGGAGGAAGAAATAAAGAAGGGGTGAGGGAGAGGAGGAAGAAATAGGCATAGTAGAGTGGGAGGCGGGGAAATTGTTGTTGTCAATTGATGTTGATGATGACTTCTGCACGTTAGTCGTGGCATACATGGTGGAAAACTCTGCTAGAAGAGTGTGGAAAGGCAGGGAAGAAGTAAAGATGTAGAGAGCAGGATGAAAAGAGAAGAAGATAAGATTATGTGGAAAAGGAATAACAACCATCGACCTTGCCTCGACAATCTACACGATGGTAGTCTCTGGAAAAAAAAAGTGTGAGATGTGTAGGGTCAGGGATGGAAAAGTAACACACTTCATTACTTGTTGATGTCATTAAATTAATTATTTGACCAAAGTGAAGTGAAATCTAGAATTCAAACCAATTAAATTAATATCTAAAAAAGTGTGATTGACAAAAACAATGATAAATTAATTAATTAAGGTGTGACAAACTCAATTTTAACATCACTTTTACTTTGTGAAAGAGTCTAATATTTTATTTATTACTTGCATGTTAAGTACTCAGTTAATGTATTTAATGTATTTCTTAATCAACTTGATATGTTATTATATAATCTTACATTTTCTCTCATCAAATAGACTTATAGTGATTCTAGAGTGTTATCTTGAGTCAAACTGATTAATCCCTAATTGATGACTTATTTAATTAATTTATATTTAACCTTATATAAAGTTATTTATTAAAATATTATATTTTCTTAGCTCTGGTTATTCTTGATTAATATATATCAAATAAAAAGGATCAAATTTTATTGAAAGGTTTAATTTAATATCCAAAGTAATTTTTCCTTACAAAATTTTGAACACTAGTACCCCTTATAACGAGTTAGTGCATAATCAAATATTAATATATCAACATACAAAACTATTACCTCCTTAAATACATTGTTCCAACTATCAACCAATTTGGTTCACCCAGTTTAGAGACTTGATAAATTTATTCTATGGATTCATTTTAGATTATCCAACTAATGTCTATTATATACATCTTCATGAGGTTTAATTACAATATTAGGAACTAATTATACTGGTGTGACATTCATTGATGAATTGTCCGAAAAGCTTTTTCAGTGCATTTGTTATTAGACAACCATAATGTAGAGTTACTTGCATAAACTATTGAGGCTCATGAACTCACCCCTTACATGGTTATCTATAACCCAATTAACAAGCATAAAGATAAATCACAATAGATCTACAAAGTTACTTACATATGAGACTTCCTTTTACCCATTGATCCATACTTAGGTGTGGGTTTCCCAGTCAAATTAGTTTAACATCTGTCTAAGAAGTTTTATACTACTCAAAACATCATATGGTGGTGACTTGGTTAATAAAACATCGATAAATCCATATATATTTTTCTACAAATAGTATAATAATGAAGGGTTTTTGACATGAAAACTCTTGTGATGTGAAGCTAGGAAATTGGAGTCAAAATCAATATGAGAACTAAGTTAATCATTTTCCACCACATCATAAAGATATTGTTATTATACAACCACTTCATTCCACCAAATTATTCTAATATACCAATTATTAAAATGATATATCTTAAAGTGTCTCAAACTTATTGCGTACGACGGATGGAAAAATCATACATGTTGCAACTACTACCCAAGCCAAAGGTACACGAAATTTGTTATTCCTCACTTCACCCTAATTATAACTTATACTGCTTCAACCGAGACATTGGAAAGTCATTTGATCATCCAACATTATAGGAAATGATAATGATTTTCTTTTCACTAGTTGATTTACAACCATTATTCCTTCAATAAGGTAACCTACATAGTCAAGCTACCGATTATCTCTATAACTAGATAAACCAATTGCATGATAGATATGAGAGAGGTGAACCCTTAAGGATATCAACTAAAAGGTCATAACTTACATCAATTAATCTTTTTGTACAATAAGTTAGATACTAAGTCGGGAGAGTATCGATCCCCTAGATAGATATATTTATGAAAATCTATGTTAAGGAAACTCTATATAAAGGTCAAGCTTGATTTGTCACAATGGAACAAATTAGGTTATCACTTACCCATGAGAAGTATCATAGCTAAGACTTTTTCCATGAATCAAGGATTGTTTTCCATGCATGTTCACTCCTCAAAGTGGAAATACTTGAGAATTTCTAGAAAGGAAACAAAGATAAGGGTTGGAGACAAAAAATAGGATTAAGTGTTTCTATGTGTATTCATGTTAGTCTACCCTATATAGTAGTTGAGCTAACCTCCCATAAAGTAGGAGATAGAAAGTGATAACTAGAAAAGTCAACTTTAAGTAAGGAAACTTCTACCACTATAGAGAGGTAAGGGGTAACTAGGGTTACCAAGAATTGAGTTTCATCTACAGTAGTGGCTTGGGGATTGGAAGCCACCAAATTATACAAGGATTTAAAGCCTATTTGGTATTTCACAAATCAGAGACAAACATATCAGTAACCTACATACGGTTACGTAACTGGATAAGTGAGGATATCTTTAAATAGTTAGACTACCAACTGCTTTTAGCTCTAATACTATATTGTAAAGAGTAAGACTCAATATGATATCTACTTCTTACTTAATTAAGTACTAAAAAATCAAAACCAAACGTACTACAATGTATGGATAAAAATGAGATGTTTATTTTTACTTCTCAAGTTCTATGTATCATGAAGAAAAATATATTAGTAAGAAACAAAAATATAACTATTTGTAAGGTACAAGTGATTCCATTCCTCATCTTAAAGGTGACTTGACAAGATAAAATGATACATCTAATTATATACAAGACAAATTGCATAGGAAAATCTGGCACCCAATATATCCTCAACCCCAAAATCTTGTAATGATCTTCATGAATCGCCATCCTCTAAAGAACCTACACTGAGGTGGCTTGGGAATAATACCTTGAAAATAATAAATAAAGGCATGGGTCAGTAAACACTAAGCACATGAATAATAAACATATTTGAGTATTGTTAGATGTTTAATAAGAAAGATGGATGTTCCCAACACAATGAGGGGCGACATCATATTAGTAAGTATAATAGACAAAATTTCTCGCTCTTGTGATGTAATCATTCTCTCTCTAATGGTCACATTCGTACTCTATTGATTATCAATTGCATAATTGGAAGGTTTTGATACTCCAGTATGATCACATCAATGATTAGTTTTACAATATGTGACATCAATTTACATAACTTGAACTAAATTTCATGCTTTAATGCATTACCATCTTGCAACTAATTATAAATCTCATCAATGTGCTCTTATTTCTTTTTAATGTATCTCATATTGTAAAACTTTTTTTTTGAGGGCAAATATTGTAAAACTTTTAATTGAGGATCCAACAACACAAAAATTTCGTCAAATATTGCTAAAATCACAAGATATGGCAATTTGAATAGCCCTATTTAATGTTTGATTTTAATTGAATTTGAGCCTTACTGGTCCCAAATTTGGTGTACGATCCAACAAGGTGGACGTGCCCCCTTTGGCTTCCAAGTCATCAATTTGTGCTTTTGTTTGTATTTCATCTAATATCAATCCTTGAACTTGTGCCCAAAGATCCACCCCCTATAGTCCAATGACTGACAACTCATCTTCTACATTCATACATGTCATTGGAGGGGGTGGCATTGCCACCACCAAACCCCACCACAACACCACCCAATCACCTCGATCTCTCCTATATTTTCATGACTAAGACCTCAATATTCATTTTTCTTCTCCCCATTTCAATTTCTACTCTTTTCATCTATTCTTGGGAATCCAAGCATCCCCTTTTCCTCTTTCTTCATTGTTTCTACCATGGCGATCACCGCCTCTAGAGAACCGTTGTAGTGTGTCCAACCCACCTTACCACAAAAGGCACCCTCATGCGGGTTAGCAAGTAGGAGACTAGCTTGGACGGTCACCTTTCATGATCCAGCTCCCGTCCTTTTCCTTCCTGATGAGACTGTTAGTGAGCATGCCAATGACCTCTGTCACGGTTCTTGTTATTGCTGCATTTGACCAGCGTGAGGGGTTCAAGGTAGAAAGGGAGAAGACTGCTTCTCTCAACTTTTCTTGTGTCTAGGATCTAGCCTAAAGTCGGACCAGTCCAACCAATGCTTTGGTGGATAGGCCTAATGGGAAAGCGAATAGAAACCATTGATGGGCTCAACTTTGCCACCACCAAACCCCACCACAAAACCACCCAATCACCTCCATCTCTCCTATATTTTCATGACTAAGACCCCAATATTCATTTTGCTTCTCCCTATTTCAATTTCTACTCTTTTCATCTATTATTGGGAATCCAAGCATCCCCTTTTCCTCTTTCTTCATTGTTTCTCCCATGGCGATCATCGCCTCTAGAGAACCGTTGTAGTGTGTCCAACCCACCTTACCAAAAAAGGCACCCTCATGCGGGTTAGAAAGTGTGAGACTAGCTTGGACGGTCACTTTTCATGATCCAGCTCCCACCCTTTTCCTTCCCGATGAGACTGTCAGTGAGCATGCCAATGACCTCTGTCACGGTTCTTGTTATTGTTGAATTTGACCAGCACGAGGGGTGCAAGGTATAAAGGGAGAAGATTGGTGCTCTCAAATTTTCTTGTGTCTAGGATCTAGCCTAAAGTCAAACCAGTCCAACCAATGCTTTGGTGGATAGGCCTAATGGGAAAGTAAATAGCAACCATTGATGGGCAAACCATCAGTTGGGATACATTGATAAATATTTCATGGTAATGCCTAATCCTGATTTCAAATAGTTTCAATCTAAAATATCAAAAATTAATACTTTATTCCCCATAGGACAAATATATAAAAATGATACGTCAAATCAATTAGCTTGACGAGGCCTATACCATGCGGTTGGTCCTAGGTACTTATTCCATTCTTTGTTCCTCTATTTCCTAAAATGTTCTAACTTTAGTATTTTGAATGAAATTGATGCATTATTGTGATAAAGCTTGGATTCTAATTTCCACATGACAGTCCTAATCAAACAAAGCAGTAGTGTTTATAAACATTTAGTACTATGGAAACCCTAATCACCAACCATGTAACTTGAATGACCTTTATACACATATATGTCTTGTTTGAGGACTTCAATGACACAACTTACCCTAATTTGTAAAATTATTCTTAATGATATCTATTATTGCACCAACCTTACAATCAGTGTCATGTACCTCTCCATTACACAATATAACTCCGTAGACCCCTTTTTATCATTTGTGTTCTCTGTGGCACTAAATGCATGAATGTAACCCTATTATATGATTGAGTGGTCATAATTGAGTCAATTGATGACTATGACCCCATTTGTGCATCCAACCATATTATATTTTTCAAATAAGAATTTTAATGATGCCTTCTAACTCTAACTCCAATGGTCAGCCCCTCTTGACCTATTATGGTGTGCGTAAGACAATAGACCCAAGTATTTGCCTTATGTTCCTTGTTTGTCTTTCTTGTACCCTATTGTTATGTACTCCACTCTTAAATCAGGGAATATTATAACTCTTATGATTCCCTTGTTGTGGGTGTCCCACTTAAATCCTATGTCAAACCAAAATGCTAGAGTCAAATATGTTGATGAATACATGTATAGTTGCAATGTTGATACCAAGTTTGGACAATGATGTCTAGACTCTAGGCGACACTCAACCAACTTCATGCCTCTTATGTCCTTATGTTTATGATATAACAATCCTTAATGTTTATACCATTTGACATTGCGATTGATGAACCTTGTTGCCCTATCATGAGTCTTTTGACTCTAAAATGTACATAAGTGGCATGAACCTTGAAATAATCATAAAATGTAGATGAATAGTTAAAATGACATGAAACATGTAACACACCTTCATTATGGACCCTAAATCAGTAAAAGATCATCAAAATTACTAATAACCAACTTTGACCCTGACTTGGCCAAAACCCTAAATTGGATCTACCAAGGGTGAATTACGAAAATCTAATACATGCATGTAATCTTGTTCTTAATCAAGTGTGGCTGGTGACTAGATGACCAAGGATAAGTAAGTTAGGAACCTTTAAACTTAGGTACAACCTTTAGATGATTATGTGATTATGGTTTTCTTGATTGTGACATGATATGTATGTATGCTTGCTTACATGCACATATAGTATTGTAGTATTGTAATGGATGCTTTGTCTTAATCATTTTATAGCTTGAGAACATAATCTCAATTATACAAACCTTGTGAAAATCCATGTATTCTGGGTAAGGACACAAGGATGGGTTCCTAATTGGGCCATCAAGTTAGGGAAGACCATGTCTATATACATGGTTAGCTAATGGCATTGAGCCTTGAGCACCCTCATGGACCCCTTTTACTAGGAACTTAGTCAAAGGATTTGTGATACATGATATTGTTGGTATAATGGAGTAACATGACTAAAACATGGGTTCTCATTTTTCTTAGTGTAAGTCATTTACTCTTGTTAATTTAGTTGTGAAAATCTTAGATACATTTTCAGCCTTGCACTCAACACCATATGTGTTATCACACTTGTTTCTCATATGTTTGAGGTTTAGAGATAGCTTGAGAGAAATTTCCTTGTGAGAAAGTGTTCAGGTTTACTTGTTACTAGATCCTAACCTAGTATACATGATCAAATTTTTATAACATACTATTCAATTTTGTAACTAAAACTATGTAATAAACAATGTTTCTATTAATTATATTTGTTGAATGTTGAGATTATGGCGGTGGTTCCATCTTTGTATCTATTCATGTATGTAAGCATTTCACGTTTCCATAGGTTGTCTTTGGTATTCGTTTGGTTCATGGGTTTGGGATTCTGGCTCCATGACAGTTTCAAGAGATTATAAGTCACAAGTAATATCAAAATAATGAGATAATGTAATTTTATAAGAACATTATAATAATTATATAAATATTGCCCAAATATATCACAAAAATAAAATGTGCATGTAGGTTAGACTAAGTCAATCTATTTTAGGACTGAGACACCATAGAATCATGATCCAAGGAGTAAGGGGAATTGAAACCCCAATCCTCCAAGGATAAGGGGGATTAGAACCTCGACACCTAATCAATAGAAAAGTGGGACACATGTCCAAAATTTATGATTGTACAATATTATCGCTATTTTGGATTACTAGTCTAATAAGCATACAATATAGTATGGAAAGACGAAATGTGTCATAAACACCATATACAACAACTATGATGGCAAGTGGAGTAATAAACAAAAAATCAAGGATAGTTTCGCATATCATAAGCTATAAAGGAATATATTTCCTACAAGTTTAGAAATGGTGTTAATCTGGAGAATTACTCGTAAGATGCCTCATTATAGAAAAATGGGTTTATAGTCATGTAAATGCTCAAATTAGAATATGGATTGCACACACCAAATATTTATGACCAACCTTACTCTGGGGGTGAACTTCAGAGTTTGTCGTTCTTGACCTAAAAGTGCTTTATACACATATTATTCACAATTACCCACTTATAAATGAAAGTATACCAAACTAGTATTGGTTATCTGATGTTGATTTGGGGTTTTAAAACCTAAGAATTATTCATATATAGTGTTAGAGATGGAACTAAAATTATTTATCTAATTATCCTACTAGGAATGTCTAGGTCTTAATACAAAATACCTTTATATGTATGATATATACTCATACTTAGGTCATAATGTGTACATGAATGGAAGTATATTTCATATAGTAAAATGAAAATACATTAGGTTCATATATAGTTCACTTAACATATCATCTGGTGTTAATATTATCAAGATAAAAAAATCATCTATATCTACATATATGTTTATAGAAGTAGAATCCTATATATGTTTTTCTTTAAATTACTATTTATTTCATAATTCAACTGATTTATTAGATATAATCCCTATTTTATTTATATTATCTAATTACCATCAACTCAATAAATATGCATATGTGTATCTCTAGTTTTGAATACCTACCAAGGTTATGTTGGTACCTCATATGTTTTTAATAAAATTATATTTAATTATCAAAACTTATAATTTACTAAGATGCACATAATAATATTATATAACCACTTACAAGTCAATCGACCAAAATTTTTTATATAACATATTTACCCACACACCATACACATGTCATAATATCACTATTGCCTAATCTTTTGTTGAATATATCGACATTAAACTCATATTTATACACAGTTTACAACTCCATACTATATTTGTATGTATTGATATTATTATATATATCATAGAACTAACTTGATTCTATGTTCACATATCTAGTGTGACTCAATTATGCACTTATAACATTGTGATTATAACAAAACCCCTTTTCACCTATATCATCATATTCATAACATTAAATGGTCTCTACATTCAAAAGTTATAGGAAAAACACTAACAAGAAGGATGATCTATCATGGTCTGATTGTTAGTGACTACTATGGATTGAGTTAATTTTATGCAAAGGTTTTGATGGCATAGAGTAGTATTAGAAGTGTTATCCTCCTTTATAGATTCAAATCGGACAAGAATCCTTAGTAACATGGTTGGGGAGGTAGGGTTCATCCCTATAATCACATATAGGTTTTGAGTTGCACCTTGAGATGCAAGGTGCACCATCACAATAATGGGGGAGGGGTCATGACCTTTCACTAAGTCTGGAAGTTCAAGTAGCGTTGAAGCTTGACAACTAAGTAATGATACTTCTTCCATTATTTATGCAGGTCTTCATGCTTCAATTCATGGACTAGAAGGTATGTCCTAAGGATGGGGAAGCCTAAACACACTCTTAGATCACAATAACTTGACCATGGGGTTCTGTTAAAAAAACATGGAGATCATTACCAAAGGTGGAGGAGCACATGGTATAGATGGTGGACTCAAGACAATGTTTTGAAATGCAAGTACTGGTCAAGAAGGGAGGATAAACTTCTGAGTGGTAGGATGTAGGGAGAAGAACGATATGAGCATCTAGTAGGTGGTGATTCCTAGAGCCATCCCATTAGATGTAGTATTTGTAGGCATCGAGTTCCATACAATTGTGTCTGATGGAACAAGGAGGGAGGGATGTCGGGGGCTAGGTTTTAGGGTCAATAAGGAAGAAATAGAGAGGATGAGAGGGAAAGGAAGAAGAAACATGCATAATATTATAGGAGGAGGTACATAAATGATTGTTTTTGGTTGATATTGATGACAATTCCCCCACATGAACCATGAGACGCATGGTGGACATATCTACCAAATTAGTGTAGAAAGGGATGGAAGAACTAAAGAGGCAAAGAGGAGGAAAAGAGAAGAAGGAGGAGAAGAGAAAATCATGAGGAGGAGAAGGAATGACAACCATTGCCCCAATACTGGTTGCCTGTTGGGTGGCAGTTCAAAGAACAGAAAGTGCAAGATGTGCATGGTGAGTCGGGCAAAGAAGTAACACTCCATTTTACTTGTTGAGGGTATTAAATATAGTAATCGACCAAAGTGAAGTGAAATATTGAATGCATTAAATATAGAATTTGATTCGATTCAATTCAATGAATAGTCAAACAAAGTCTGATTGACACAAAAACTAATAAGTTGTATAATTAAGGTGTGGCGATTCCAAATTTTAAAAATGTCTACTTTTTTCTAATTACTTTTATAATAAGTACTCAACTAATGTATTAATGTCTTTCTTAATCAACTTGATATGTTATTACATATCCTTATATTTTATCTCATAAAATAGATTAGAGTGATTCTAGAGTAGCATTTGAGTCAAACTAATTAATCAATAAATTCATATGATTATACCCTATTAGATGATTATTTTAATTAATTTAGTTTTAACCATATATAAAATGTTATCTGTTAAAATATTATATTTTCTTAGTTTAGATTACTCTTTATTAATATAATTTAAATAAAAATTATTTGATTCTAATATAGTTAAAAATGGGCCTATGGATAGAGAAGGTTCAGGTTTATACCCATCATACCTAAGGAACTCTTCTCATTTCGACATCCATGATAGAATCATTGAAGAACGCACCACTGCCTCTTCCATATTGGCCAAACATTGAGAGACAATTCACCAAATCACTCGATGCTCACAAGTTACAACTTGCAATGGAGACAACACGATTAAAGAAAAATGATCACTCCACTTTTGGAATCTAGGGCCACATGCATGGCCTTTGGCATCTAGGAAACATCGACAAGCCTTCTTGATCTAAATGTCCTTTCCAAAACAAGGAGTTCCACATGTACTAGTTCCTTATGCCACTTATCCTGAATATCATTTGTGTCTAACCAAAATAATTCAAGATATGATAACACCTTCTATATGAGCCATCATTCATGAACTCATGGTGGGTCCGAATTATCTCTAGCATGTCAAGGCTACAACATTAACACACCACTTTACTCCATTCACATCTAACACTAACATGACTCTCGCAACTATTGTTGTCACAAGGATAAAATCTTATTGAGATATTTGGTATGCATGATGTAACATAAAAGGTCATATGAAAACATGTCAAGCTTCATTTTTATCAAGATCAGAAGAACGAACCAAGAATAATACCATTTCAACTACAAAAAAATGGCTTCCATGTCAAATGCAAATGAAAAAGCAACTCTCTCTTCCACTAAGATCACATCCATACAATGCTAAATCATGGAGATAAGGAAAACTGACACCTCCACTTCTTCAGGTATTATAATCATGAATTCATCTTCTTATTCCTTGGCTATGGGTACATCCCCTGACACATGAATCATTGATTTAGGTATCACACATATATGACTCCCAATTGTTGTACTCTGATGAATTTCTAGTTTCAATAGAATATACCAAAATGAATGGTAGATGTTTCACTAATTGATGTATCCAAGATTGGATACATCATGTCTCATTCCTTAGTTAGTGGAAATGTTATATTTCCCAATTGTGTCCATGTTCCTAACTTCAATATGAATCTTGTATCTACTGTACAATTTTTCAATATATATTTCAAATCATCTTTTATAAAGTTGGATGTTGTGTGTGGGACCTACATTTAGGAGATGAGATTAGGAGTGTAATAGAGCTAGTGATCTATATCATGTGTCTACTATTCACATTCCAAACACCACCCACATGCCACTATTGGAGTAATGATCTTACCTAAATTATGGAATTATATGTTAGGATATTTTTCTTCAAGTCTCTCTGTAGTCTTGTTATGTCTGGAATGCTTGACCCAGTTTTCATTTCCACTTGAATACAAAGGTTCACGAGTTGCAAAATAGAAAATTGTGTAGTTTTTTCTTTTTCAAACTAAATCAATAATAGCTACAACATTTGGATACCTTGATCTTTCTTATTCAAAATAAACCGATAAACAAAACATTCCTAATTATTCTAATATTTTTAGACCTTTACCTATCAAATTTAGAAGAGTATTTATTGATATGTAACTATTACTAGTGACTATACAAAATATACATTTGTCTATCTTATGCACGACAATTATGGAATTCTACTACATATACTTGTAAAGTAATTCATGTGTTCTACAAAGATGGAGCAAGGAGTACACATACAGTACCATAGATGAGAACCTCCATTCTCATGGCACCATATTCTAGCAGTGTTTCCATTAAACCCATGAACAAAACAACATTTTAGAGAACAAGAACTTGCACATTTTTGAAACCACCTATGCCCTCCTCTATAGCTCTAGCATTCCCTAATGCTTATGGGAAGAATTGGTCCTTACATATAACTATATCATGAATAGCATGTCCAATCAAATCATGGGGGTCTCACCACATGAAGCGATCTACAACCAACCACCATCCTACACTCATCTGCATGTTTTGGTTGCACTTGATTTTTTGCTTCTTCCTCAAGAAGAGAGAAACAAACTTGATGCACAGTCTACATGTTGTGTCCTTCTAGGATACAGTGATGGACACAATGATTATCATTCCTTTGATCCTATTTCTCATCCCCTTCTCTTAGAAAGGCGAGTTATGTTTCTTGAGGATACACTTACTAAACTTCCACCAACAAAGATCACCCTTGCTTCATGACTTCTTCACTATCACTCACAGAGAATCAATTACCACTACAATTTTCACTAGAAACCCCAAGTCTAAAGTTACCTTGTAAAGTTATTACTACTTGAGGCTACCCTTATTGAGCCTCCCATATGAAATGAATCTACCCATGTTGAGCATCCTACCAAATGATTACATGTAGGGATTAAGGCTGCTAATGTTGAACCACATACATCATTAGATCATGCAACATATGGTAATTATTCTGATGATACAATTAACTCTATTCTAATGAAATAAACATGAGCCAAAGAAATTTTAATGCATATGCTAGACAGATAGATAAATCCCCACTATGCTCATTCATCAGTTATATGTTACTATTCATAATATGCAATTTTTCTTGCTATTCTTTGTACAAATTGTATTTCATGTTCATGTATAAAGCTATAATTTCTATGCACTAGAAGAAGGCCATGCATGAAGAACTCTAGGCCTTCGATAACACCTACACTTGCAGTCTTGTTCCTTTACATGGAGGCACTCTAGTTGTAAGTTGTAAGTGGATTTACAAGATCGAGTACAAGGTTTATGGCATAATTGATAGATACAAAAACATTAAGTTTCTAGGGGCTTCACTTAGTACAAAATAGAATATGAATAAATATATGCTCTAGTTTCTCAACTGACCACTTTTAGAATTGTCCTGGATGTTGTAACATCCCATAAATTGTCTATAAATACCATATGGATGTTAAAGTTTCTTTTATACATGAGAAGCCTTAGAATCACTATACATGGTTACTCCACTGGACTGGTAGCACTTGGGTTTCATGCTTTTAATGTGTATAGATCCCTTACTAGAATCAAATAAGCACAGATGGTCTGGTTTGAATGCTTTATACAAGGCATCAACTGTATAAGCTACACTTAGAAGCTCACATGACTAATCAATAGTTTTGTCAGAGACACCTCAACGAAGAACATTATTCTCCTATATGTGAATAATAAAATAATCACAAGAGATGATTTATAAGGAATCAATGAATTACATCATTATATTACCAAACAATTTTGGATGAAGGACCTTGGAAAATTTCACTACTCTCTAGACTAGAAGATTGCTCATGGGAAGGCAATAATTCTGATCTCTGAGCAAAAATATGGAGCATATGTCATTGAACATGTCAAAATATCTAACTTATGGGATATAAAAACACCTCTTAAACTTCATCTGAAGCTACATATAACTGATGGTGACCTATTACATGATTCCACAAGGTATCTTCAACTACTTAGACAACTATTATACTTGTGCATTAGTAGTCCTACCATTTATCATGTTAGTTTGCACTACATTGTGATTTTATATTCTCCTAGAAGTGTCCACTATGTTTTCATACTCCATATCATACACTACATATGTGAAAATATGAATTTGGTCTCACTCATGAGCTCCTTCCTTCAACCTTACCGTACATGCATACAATTATGTTGACTAGGCTACATGCCTAATGACCAGACACTCCACCACTATTTTTATCTTCTTCTCGATGATTCATTTCTCTCATGGAATATCTAAAAATATTCTCTCTTTCTTCCATTGAGACATATTACAATGCAATGTGTGTCACCATTGAACACATGGTGCACATATGTTAGTTCTTAAGTGATATGGAAGTTACCTTTTCTAATGATACACCTATGTTTTGTGATAACAAGAGCACAATACAATTTCTTTGTGATCTATTTTTTCGTGACATGTCTAAGCACATTGAGGTAGATTGTCACTTCATGAGAAAAATGCATCAGACAAGCTTTATTGCACTACCCTCCATAAACTCTATACACCAAGTTGCATGCCTCTTCCAAATGACATAGTATCAGATGACAATAAGTTAATTCCCAAACTCTACATCTTTGTGACACCTTGAGTTTAGGGTTTTTTTAAATACTAACTACTCTCCTTACCTATAGTTTCTTTCCTTTACTTCCATGTAACTTTTGTACTTTCCATCCCCTAGGCATTTTCTTGTACTTGCATACAACATATAACCATGTACTCCTATTTAAAGGAGATATGTAAGCATTCTACCCATGAGATTTACATAATAACATGTGCAATGCATTCTCAGATCATCTAAATATAATACTACTTCTAGAACCATATAATTGTAAAATCTTGATAACTATGTATATTCGTCGATCTATTATAAAAATGTCAATTTATGTAGCTGATTGCGTTTATGACTGGTAGAAAATTGAGATTTTCGTATTTATAAATTAATTAGGAATGCGGGATGAACAAAATTATGGTTTCCCATACAATAATGGTGGATCTATGAGATCTAGGTAAGAGGTACCATTAACATAAAAACTTAGATAGACATATAAAGTAGGGAGCAACTAATTTTGTCACTTAAACTTGAGAAAAAAATTCCTTTAGTTTTTAATTACTGGGTATGAAAATTGAAACCCTGAGAAGGTAGGTGGCTTGACCATTTCCACAAGGGTGTTTGCCATAGAGGTCCTTGTCGAAAAGGGTAGAAAGCATCTACCACTAGTAATAGAGATTGGAATGATCTAACCCTAGTCAAAACCAAAGATTTATAGGTGGATGGGATGTGTAGGTATGTTGACTGTAGATAATATAACCTAGTACAAACATATTCAATGATTGTCCCTAACGGTGTGATGTGAGTGGTTTTAGTGGAGCATTTTTGAAGGCTAAGGGTGGGAAGAAATAAGATAACACAATGTGTATTTATGAAGCTATATAATACCTATCTGCTATTAAGATAGTGTTTTTTATCAGGGCATTGTGTATGATTCATAACACACATGTGAAAATATATCATTGGATTTTAGATCCAATGTCTAGAGCCAAGATTGCGCATTTTTGATAGTATATCTCACCATGTGGATTTTTTGAAATTTCAGTCCAACTAGTCAAATTGTAGTTCATCCTATACGTGACTCTTACTCCTCACTTTGTCTAATACCTAGTTCATCATGTAAGTGAATCATGGT
Source organism: Alisma plantago-aquatica (assembly GCA_963693085.1). Classification (NCBI taxonomy): domain Eukaryota; kingdom Viridiplantae; phylum Streptophyta; class Magnoliopsida; order Alismatales; family Alismataceae; genus Alisma; species Alisma plantago-aquatica. Next base: position 1,779,921,845 of record OY856409.1, read on the forward strand.
TAATGAATTGGCTGGATCCTAATTCGACATCGATGTGCATCATAGCACAAAAACAGTTGTTGATTTTTTTTATACAAAATTTACATGAATCCTTTTCCACCAATCACCTGAATATCATTGACACAGGGGGCATGACCTCCCAAAGAAAATTAGAAAACAAGAATTATATAAATAGCATAAATATTTTTATATATATGCTTGTGTAATAACCAAGTACTATGGATACACATCATAATCATAATACTGGGGTAATGGTACATTCTATACTTGACTTAAAGTAGCAAATGTTCAAGCCCTTACTTCATAATTTTATCTATTTCTCTATGTTTTGAGTGCCTTCTTGAAAAAAACCTCTCTCTCTCTCTCTCTCTCTATATATATATATATATATACACACACAGAGAGAGAGAGAGAGTCTGGCTAGAATACACTCGAGTGTACAGATCGCACGAATACACTCAAGTGTGTTTTCATATCAAGACTATTTCTTGCAAAATGTAAACCATTGATCTTCACCTTCATACTATAACTAGGCTACATACAAATTTTGAGTCCATTTGGATGAATGTAAGTTATTCATCCAAGGGCAACAAAATTGAGACGCGAAACTAATTTGAAATGCATAATTTTTGCGGTCTTTATAACATGACCTATAAATGTCCAAATGTGCTCAAATTTTGCGTATGAGCTTTTGACAAAATGTTCAAGAAGATCAATGGATTAGATTTTTGCAAAAAATATTGCATCTTGAAAAACTACTTGAGTGTATTCTACTCTGAATACATTCGAGTGTATTCTTGCCTGACTCTCTCACTCTCTCTCTCTCTCTCTCTCTCTCTCTCTATATATATATATATATATATATATATAGTGGCACTTTTTATTTTATCAAATACAATAGTGTGGGTTCAAGCCTCACTTTTGTTGTATTCCATCCATTTTCATTATTTACGTTCCTTCCTATATATAAAAATATTCTACTTCAAATGTTTTATATAAACAAGTTGTAAATATTTACTCTACATTCTAATTTCATTATCCTATAGAGGACAATACTTATCTATTAGAAAGGTGTTCTTCCCCTACTTCCGTTTACCCTGATTAATGAGTATATATGCATAAATGTTTATGTGCTCTGAACTTACTCCTTGGTGGAACAATGAAATTTATAATAAATACATTTTTAGTAGATAAAAATAAGTCTACAATATTAAAATGTATGGGACTCCAGTCCAAAATATGGATGTGATATTTTTTTTCTTGTTCTCATCATATTTAAACATCTTTCTAAAAAGAAATCTACACCAGGATATTAAAAAAATTACTCATAAAGGTTTATGATTCAAATTTACACTTTAGTAAATCTAGATTCCCTATAATTTATTATAAATAGATATATCTCAATAACTTATTATTTTGTTTAGTAATAGGTAAATGTAGAGGTACCTCTTCTAGTATTTGTCTATAACACATTAATAAGGTAAATAATGTATCTAAAATATTGCCTATGTACGGTTTATAATATTTAAGAACCAAAATACACAACACTTTGTTTATGAATGATTAGTTGTATATAAATATGTTTGTTACATTAATACCACACATGGTAAATAAATGTGTAGGTTTCTTTAATACCCCACATAAAGGAAAAGATAATTTATTGTTGTAGAATTTTTTGAAAACTCAATCTTTGAAGAAATAAAATGAGAAAAAAACTATACATTACATTAGCTTTGTAGAAAATGGGATTGTATGAGTCACCAGACTCACTATGAAACATTTTCACTATCCATCGCATAGACAACAAGGTTACATAATGCTAAAGAGATTAATATGTGCTTTATCAATATGAATCATTTATAAGAAGATGGGATGCCTAACCAATCTTGAGGTTGTTCTCCCTTTGGACATACCAACATAGAAAAATATTATGTGATACTAACCTACTATAGAAACTCCCTCTCTGTTGGTATGGTATGCCCAAAGAGCCAATCATATGATGATTGCAATGATGCATATGATACTTGATTTGATATTGATAAAGGTAATTCCATCTATTATGTTTGTCTCAGTCATGAGATGATGACACATACATGATAGATGTCTAAAGAATGATGTGACTCAATGACATATGTCTTCAAGTTGAGGACCTGAACAATGAGACCTTATGTATGATAAGAGTACAAACATTCTTGATATGTCCCTAGTTAGATATTACTTCAGAAGAAAAATAGACAATAATAATACATAAGACTAGAGTGTGTGTTGACTGATGACAGAGACTCATTAGTCATGATATACGATATCAAGTCAAGCACACCGATATATGTTAGAGAATAGTATATGGGATAGACCCAATATGAGGGTGATACATGGATACCATGGAATGGTAGTCACAATGATCTCTCATAGTGATGGTGGTGATTGTGGTTCTTAAACCTGAAATCACTACACCCATCACATGTCGTTGGGTACACTTTGACATCATAAAACACTATCCTAAAACATGGATGTTATAAAGGTGATGGTTGGGTGACTTTGACACATGGGGATTGACTGTGAGGGATAGATATGGGATTTGTCCCTCCTATAAGGAGTATGATATCTAGGGCTCCTTGATAAGTGAGATTGAGAATTGTATGGCCACACTCATGTGATTCAATATATGATATGTGAACTAATATGCATCTCAGACAGTCTACTCTAGGTCAAGGAACATGGATTGAATGTTGAAGAGGATGCCATTCCATGCCTCGAGTTCAATCCAGATGTCACAAACGAACTATACGATCCTTATAACACTAATCACAGATTGTAGATTGAAGTTGTTCTCCAACTTTCTGAGTTACTTGGGTAGCAATGATGAGTTACTAGATTCCGCTCATTACTTATGATGTCATAAGATGTTATGAACATTCACTACCGATGTAAATTGGAATCTGTAGGGGCATACACATAGGAAACCCCTGGAAGAGGAGATTGTCCATGAATGATGTTTAGATTGAGACTAAAGGTGTTTAGGTTCTCAATTAAGCATACAATTGACTAACTGGACTCAGAACTATCAAGTTTAAGTGCTGAGCTAGCTGGTTAGAGTATCGGGTCGATTGGAGACTGCATTGGCAATGTTAGGACTGCCAATTGATTAGTTCACCAGGTGAGCCAATCGATTGGTGTGAGCCAACCGACCGGTTCACCCAGGTGATCCGATCGGCTGGTGTGAGCCAACTGACCGGTTCACTTGGTGAATCTGGTAGCTCACAGTCCTACCAACTGAGGAAATTGGGATTTGTCTGGTTGGGGGAAAACTTTCATGCTTCACTTGTTCAATTCGATTGGAATAAGGATTAATCTTTGAATAAATTGGAAATGATTGAGGAAAGTCAATTGTAGCAAGTTTGGGAAGTGAAATGATCAATTTACTTAGTGAACTAACTGGTTCACTAGTGAACCAATCGACACACCTTGCCAAATGACAGTTTTAGTTGTGAAAAGATCAGTTTTCCTGCCGCAGTACAAACTATTCATGGAATTTTCAAATCCTTCTACTCTCGAACAAACTGGGAACCTTGACCCTGCCCTCAATAATAAATAGAGGGATATTAGGGCTTCTCAGAAGACACAACTCAGAACATTAGTTTTTTTTTGAAATTTGTTGTCCTCTCTGGTTTTGGTAACTGAGAGATCTCGAGTAAGTGCTACCCGACTAGGGAGGCACAACGAGGGAAAGACAAATGCAGAAAAGTAGTCTAAGTTTGGGAGAGCAGGTTGGTACTAGTACACCAACATGAGGGTTGCCTCCTTCCTGCCAGTTCTTTTAGAATGGATGGAGTTCCAGGTGGTCTGTGTGGACTATCTATAAAGGTGGGAGATGTCTACCGCTCAGGAGGACATGACAGTCGACGTCCGTGGTGGAGGCCAGAGTCCATGGCGAAGACCAAGAGCTGCACAGACACCGTCCAAGACATGACATTGAAGACCGCACATGGTTGTGAGATATTGTCACTGGGAAAGCCCCAGGTTCAGGTATATATTATGCTAAAACCATCCTTCCCATTGCATAGTCATTGATGTGATCTCCTGTTATGGGTTAATGACCAATAAATTTTTTATTTCTACTTCCTACTCTGAGGTCATAAAACCCAACAGTGGTATCAGAGCCACATCAACGTACTATGTTTTGGGATTAATCTCAAATTTTGGTTTTACCGTCATTTATTTATTACATACGTTGTGAATATTTAAAATGACTAATGTGCATATCCGACTAAATGCCACATGTGAACACAAACTAATATACATATATGATATGGTATATATGCAATTGATACGTGTCACCCTAAAATGGTTTTGATGGTGGAGTGTAGCATGATTATGGCCTATAAACCCTATGTTTGCTTCTTTGGTTATGGTTGTTTACATCTCAATTTACATACCAAGACTCTATCTTCTATTCCACATGTAACTTGAGATAACTCGAGATCCTTTCTCTTCTACCTTTCCCCCCTCAAATGTAACTTGAGGTTTCCCAAAGATTATACCACTATCTGAAGTGCTAGGCATGTTGATGCTAAAGAATGAATGAAGAAAGGACAAAACCTGTGATAATTATTAGCAGAGTAAAGTCCATAGACATTATGACATTCATGGGCATGCAATAAAATTAGTGAATTGCTATTATATACCTGCATTAATGAAAACATCATACATCTTGTATGGGTAAGAGTGTTATGAACTGATGTTTCATTTTAAAGATATGATCTTTAATGGCAATGCCCATGTCTCACTAACTATACTTGATAGTTGAAGAGACAAATGTGTATGACACATTTAATGAATGACATGATATCTCAAACTTGAATGCCTATAGCGATGTCATCAAGAGTGCATAAATGGGAATTGCATTTCTGGAATCCATATGATGGATATCTAGACTCTTTTAGTTATTGAACCAATAGAGACATGCTAATCTCATTCATTTTGAAATATGACAAAGGTTCTTCACTAGATGTAGTGGGAGGATGATTATTCTATTAAGGATTATACATATTGATGTATATAGTCCTTTTAGAATAAATGCTAAAGGTAATTACTAATACTTCAATGTATTTACTGATGGCCTTAGTAGATATGATAGTTTGTATTTAGTGAAATACAAACATGAATCTCTTGAAGTGTTCAAGAAGATAAGAATTAAGTACATGATTATCTTGGTATAAGTATGCAATTTTGATATGATTGATTTGGAGATACTATGACACAAGAGTTTGAGAACCTTCTGGAACATCATGATAATGTATCATGATGGAATCCATCTGAAACACAGTGATAGTGTATCATGAGAAGTGTATCAGAAAGAAGGAATCACACCTTGATAAGTCAAAGTGTGATTACTTGCTAAAATTCAAATTTCCTTTTGGGCACATGTTTTACACTGAGAATAAAGAGAATCACAAAATGTTGTGGAATCTCAAAGTTCTTTAAGTAACACGCATAACTCATGATTCTGATAGAACACACCTAGAGCTTGAATGATATAGGATACCTTATTGATAAGAAGGAAGTGAGTTGATTATATGACGAGTCAACAGTCTACCTAGAAGCTAATGAGAACTCAGAAACAGAGATATGGCTTGAAGCCATGAAATCCAAGATGGACTCCATGTATATCAACAAATCATGACTTTAGTTGATCCACCAAAAGGGGTAAAACCCATAGGGTACTTTTACGTCTTCCAGAAGACGATTGACATGGAGGGTAAGTTGGTTGAAAAGAGTTTCTAACAAGTTCAAGGTGTTGAACATGGTGAAATATTTTCCACAGTTACCATGGATAAATCCACCGGGATAATGCTTGCCATTGTAGATTAATGTGACTATGATATTTGGCAAATGAATGTTAAAACCACATTACTTAAATGAAATATTGTGCAAGATGTGTATGTAACACAACCTAAAGGTTTTATAAATCCAATAATGCAAATAAAGTCTATAAAACTGGATAGTTCAATCTTTGGATTGAAGCAAGGACCTCAGAACTGGATCTTCAATTTGATAAGATAGTCAAAGAATTTGACTTGAGTTAGAATGAAGATGTAATGTGTGATTACAAGAATTTAGTGGGAGCATATATATATATATTCCACATATTGATGGGGAATATCACCCTTATACTACAAAATCTGGCAACAAAGTGCATTCTAAAATATTTTTTGAGAAGCATACTATGTGATAGGAATCAAGATCTATATAGATAGATCAAGAGGGAATCTTGACCTAAGAAAGAGAACATACATCAGCAAGATGGTAAAAGGGATCAACATGATGAGAGAAAACATGTCCATGTTCCATGGAGTTAGTCTCTTAAGAGCCAAGTGTCCCAATTCTTATGAAGAATAAGGAACACATGGATAGATGCCATATGCATTCACAATTGGATCTATCACGTATGAACTCATCTCGTTATCTTGTATGATAAGAAAATATGAACTAATTATATGTATTGTACATGACAAGAATATACGAACTCATCATCTTGTATGTATTGGATAAGATAAGAAGATATGAAATCATCATCTTGTATGACAAGATGATATAAATATCTAGTTATCTCGTATGTATTAGACATGAAGAATGGATATCTGTCGAACTCTAGTAAGAGTTACTGGAATACCATGAAGGACATCTTTGTGTACTTGTGAAGTACTAAAAGGATTAGTTCTTTAATTATGGTAATAAGGAAGATTTGGGTGTAAAGAGTTACACTGATGCAAGCTTCCAAAATGACAAAATTGTGTTTGAGCTTGGAATAAGAATTGTTAGTTGGAAATGTTCCTACATAAAACAATTTATTAATTCTACAATAAGAGTATGAGTACCTTAGTGTTATGAACATTGTAAAGGATACTGTATGGATCTAGAAGTTCATATGGATGAACTTGTGGGAGGTTTTGACCATTGATGACTTAGTAGTAATACTGTAACAACAATGGAGCTAATGGTTAGGCAAAGGAATCTTAGATAGCATACTACGGTACTTCCATCTCATACAAGTTGTCATACAACAAAGGGGATGTGAAACATGCAATATATTGACTTGAAGCAATTGTTGCTTGCCCGCTATAAAAGCACTTGTGCAGCAGAAACATGATGGACATGTTGAGGTCACTTGGAATATGATTTGTGGGTGATTGGCTCTAAGTGTAAGTGGGATTCTGTTGTTATGGTATGCCCAGAGAGACAATCATATGATGATTGCAATGAGGCAAATGATACTTGATTTGATAATGATAAAGGTAATTCCGTCTATTATGTTTGTCTTATTCATGAGATGATGACACATACATGATATCTATCTAAAGAATGATGTGACTCGATGACATATGTCTTTAGGTTGAGGACCTGAACAATGAGACCATATGTATGTTAAGAGTACATACATTCTTGATATGTTCCTAGTTGGATATTATTGTGGAAGAAAAATAGACAACAGTAATACATAATAATATAGTGTGTGTTGACCGATAATAGAGTCTCATTAGTCATGATATATGATATCAAGTTCAACACATAGATATATGATAGAAAATAATATATGGGACAGACCCACCGTGAGAGTGATACATGGGTACCCTGGAATGATAGTCACAATCATCTCTCATAGTGATGGTGGTAATTGTGGTTCTTAGACCTAAAATCACTACACTTGTCACATGTCATTCGGTACACTTTGACATCATCAAACACATTCCAAGAACATGGATGTTATAAAGGTGATGGTTGGGTGACTTTGACACATGGGAATTGACTCTGAGTGATAGATATGGGATTTGTCCCTCCTACCAGGAGTATGATATGCAGGGCCCCTTTATAAGCGAGATTGAGAATTGTATGGACATACTCATGTGATTCAATATATGATATGTGAACTCACATGCATCTCAGATAGTTTTCTCTAGGTCAAGGAACATGGATTGAATGTTGAAGAGGATGACATTCCATGCCTCATGTTCAACCCAGATGTCACAAACAAAGGAACTATACAATCACTGTAAAACTAATCACAGATTTTAGGTTGAAGTTGTTCTCCAATTTTCTGAGTTACTTGGGTAGCAATGATGAGTTACTAGATTCCGCTCATTTCTTGTGATGTCATAAGCTGTTATGAACATTCACTGCCAACGTAAATTGGAACATGTAGGGTCACACACATAGGATAACCCTAGAAGAGGAGATTGTCCATGAATGATGTTTATATTGAGACTAAAGGTGTTTAGGTACTCAATTAAACATACAATTGACTAACTAGACTTGGAACTATCAAGTTCAAGTCATGAACTAGTTGGTTAGAGTATCGGATCGATTGGAGACTGCATTGGCAATGTTGAGACTGCCAACCGACCAGTTCACCCAGGTGAGCCGATTGGTTGGTGTGAGCCAACCGAGCGGTTCACAGCTGAGCTGATCAGTTGGTGTGAGCCAACCAACCAGTTCACTTGGTGAATCAGGCAGCTCATAGTCCTGCCAACCAAGGAAATTGGAATCTTCCTGGTTGGAGGAAAATTTTCACATTTCACTTGTTCATTCTGATTGGAATAAGGATTTATCTTTGAATTAATTGAAAATGATTGAGGAAAGACAATTGCAGGTAAGTCTAGGAAGTGAAATGACTGGTTCACTGACCAGTTCACACTCCCAACTAACTGGTTCACTAGTGAACTGATCGACTCACCTTGCCAAATGACCATTTTAGTTGTGAAATGATCGGTTCGCCTGCCGCAGGTACAAACTATTCATAAATTTTCCAGATCCTTCTACTTCTGAGGAGACTGGGAACCCTGACCCTACCCTCTACTATAAATAGAGGGGTACTGGGGCTTCTCATAAGACACAACTCATAACATTAGTTGCTCTACGAAGTGGTTGTCCTTTCTATTTTTGGTAACTGAGAGAGCCTGAGCAAGTGCTACCCGACTAGGGATGCACATCGAGGGAAAGATAACTATAGAAAAGCAATATGAGTTCGGGAGAGCAGGTTGGTGCTAGTACACCAACATGAGGGTCGTCTCCTTCCTGCTAGTTCTTCTAGAACAGCAGGAGTTCCAGGTGGTATGTGTGGACTATCTGTAGAGGCGGGAGATGTCTTCCGCCCAAGAGGACATGACAGCCAAAGTCTGTGGTGGAGGCCAGAGTCCATGGAGAAGACAAAGAGTTGCACAAACACCATCCAAGACATATGGCATTGAAGACCGTACATGACTACGAGGTATTGTCACTGGGAAAGCCCCAGGACTAGCTATATCTCGCTAAAACCATCCTTCCCCTTACATAGTCATTGATGTGATCTCCTGTTATGGGTTAATGGCCAGTAAATTTTTTGTTCCCACTGCCTACTTTGAGGCCATAAAACCAAACACTCTCATCTTCCTAATTGTGTATCAAGTTGTCAAAAAAGTCTCTACTTGGGAAAAATGTTTCCAATACATATCATACATAAATTTAAACATGCATATCACAAGTCTCATTGAGGATCATTACACCTTGAAGAATATATGGTAGCATACAATGTCTATTTATAATTGGATCCACCCATAAATCTTAAGATATATCTCAAGTTCAAAATCAAATAGCTATAGTATTCTATCTCAATATTTGTGTGACTTTCTCTACTTTAATATATGTTGTGATTAGCCAAAATATAAACAATAATACAAATGCATATGTATGTAAAATCGTGTATGAAGATTGGAAGCCTTTTCATATTCAAATTTAACGATCATAATTTTCTTCAAGTGTTTCCTCTCAAGAATATTGTGAAATGCCAAATTATTGCTTCCTTTGTTAAACTATTTTTCTTCATCTCATTCCAACATTTTAAAACAAAATTAGGTTTTTATAATAAATAATAGATTATAGCTCAGTCTTTCCAAAATTTAAACAACAAAATTTTGTTAAAATGAGATATGTAGTTCAATATATTATCCTTCTAGTCACAATTTTTTTGTAAATTGAAATAGATGTTATAATTTACTACCAAAGTCTATAAATTGCATATGATGAAACATATTTTCCACTCCAATGAAAATTCCATTAGTATCTCTTTACTTAGATTATAAAATTTTGATTTTCCATAACGATGATTGGTGTTTTACTATTGTAACAAGTCCACTGTTTTAAAAAATAACTAATTACAATATTAGAAATTGAGAAAACAATTTCATTGATAATGTATAATATCTTATTAAATTTCCTCATGATCCACCATATTCAATTATGTATAAACTAAAAGATCTTCATTATTTTATAATAATATTATTATTAATGAACAATATCATTATGGATGTTCATGCAAGAATGCTTCACAATAAATATACAAAAAATTGAATTATATATATGATGGAGCATACAAATACTTACAAAGTGATTTACATCGAATGAATATGATGTCTAGGAACCGTTGATTATTCAAATGCTAACTCCAAATGACTACAAAGTCAATGGTGATAGCACCTAGGAATTCGTCCCTAGCATCATATTATGAAAGTGCGAATGTGAAAGAGTAAATATTAATATACATGAACAAATAACAAGATAAAATCACCAATCATAATCTCAACATTCACCAACTATTATTAAGCAACATTGTCTTATTATAAAATTTCAATTACATGTTCATGAATATAATTTTACAAGTGTACTCATGTAAACTAGGGATCTTACAACAAGTACACTTGAAATAGGTCACCAAGCCCATCAACTTCTAGCCATTACCGAACCTATAAAATATGTGAAACAAGTGGGTCAACACACGAGGTGTTGAGTACATGGATAAAAGATACATATATATACAATCTTTGTATAATTTGAAAATAGTTAAAGAAGTAGTCAACCAATAATATATAACTTAAGTATTTAAAAAAGTGAAAGACCATGTTTTATATCATTTTACTTTAATTATACCAACAAAATTATATATCATAAGTACTTTTTTACTAACTTCCCATTGGAAGAGTCTGTAAGGGTGCTCAAGATTAGCTATCCCTTTTATGCGAGGAACCTCAAGGCCATCACCAAGATCTAACCCTTTTATCTATGTGGTCTGCTGTATCTTGACAACTCAGATGGCCAACCTCATGTCGTTACCCAAGAATACAACTAGGTGCACAAGATTTGTACAATGAAGTTTCAATATTATGATTGCAATTTATAAAATAATGACAATGAGACAAACATCGAGTATAATACTAGAATACTACATGGCACAATTTGATAAAGTAAACAAGCATAAAGAAAGCCATAGTCATATAATTATTGAATCTCATAGCTGATTCAAAGATTCTTAACTTAACTTATCCATGGCCATCTATCCACAAGCCACACCTGATTAAGCACACGATTACATGCATGCATTAGATTCTCATCATTAACCCTACGAGTTTTATTTGTAGGGTTTTGGCCAAGTTAGGTTCAATATTGATTAATTACATGTTTCATGATCTTATAGTGATTTAAAGGTCATCATGAGGGTGTGGTTCAAGTGTCATGTCATTTAAACGTTCCATTAATTTTATATGCTCATTTTAAGGTTCATGTCACTTATCTACATTATAAGGTCAAAAGACTCATAATAGGGCAACAAGTCTGGTGATCATAAAGACAAGGGGTCAGGGTGTGATTCAAAACAACAAGGCAGGATATAAGAATTTACATTCTAACATAAGTGGATGTCGCCTAGGGTCTAGACATCATATTCCCAATATTTGGAAATCAACATTTTAACATATATGCAAGCAAAAACATAGTTCATATGCCATTAGAATTCATCATAAGAATTAGATGGACATACACAATAAGGTGATCAAGGTTAAAGAATCAACTTTCATTTGAGAACGGAGATCATAGTAATAAGATTCACATTTGATTATGGTATAGTCATGCATCACCATAAATTGATACTATTCATGCATTTAGTACCATGTACATCAAACATGGAAAAGAGGATATGAGGAGATGATATTAGTGTCATATAGGAGCACAAAGTTACTAATCGTCAAGGTTAGGATGATTCTAGATGTCAATCAATAACAAGATTAACATCTTAGGTTAAAGTTCACATAAACATCACATTAGTGCAATTAGAGTCACCCATTATCAATAGGGTTGATTAGAACCCTCAATTACTTCAAAAGTACACCAAAGGTACAAATACAATCATCAGATAGGTTGAGGTGCATCAAAGTTCCAATCTATATCACAATGATGCATTAAATGAAGTCAACATGGTCAAAGATCTCATATTTAGCAAAAAATTAGAATATTAAAAGGATTCCAGGTCTCAAAATATTCCCATTGGATATACATCATCAAGCTGATCAATTTTCATATATAACATGTTGGATTTGGCCCAAGGAAGAAAAAGTTAAGATTTTTCTAAACATCTTGATTGAGAGCTTTATAAAATTGAGATACCAACTATACCTTCATGTAACACACACCCAGGGCCCTAGGATCAAGATCATGCAGTCAGAATTGTGTGTCCATTAGGCCTAGGAGTAGCCTGAGGGGAGGGGACCAATGGAGTCCATGCCAATGTCCTATTGCCTTGTATTGTCACCAAATACATGGCGGTGTTCGTGTGCTATCCACCACCCTACCCCACCGCAACAATGTGGCATGTTACCTCTCCACACTGTCAGATCATCCTGGTGCTACATTTGTGTGGTGGTAGTTCATTGCCCTATACCGAGGCCTACGTACCAGCGTGCTGCTGTTTACGGCCTACTGGAAGTGGTCGACCAATCCATATTGGTGCTTGGATCTCCATCTAACGCCTGCGGCTCCATCACCCACCTTGGGAAGGAAACTTTCACCTAAAATGGCATGGACCTCACCGACATAGGGGAAGAACCTAGGTTGGAGCCCTTTGAGAGGCTTCAAGAGTGTCTCTTCGTCTCGCCTAGTCCCTAGGAAGTCGGGGCTGGCTCCATCACGTGTTATTGTGCCTTGAGGAAAAAAAACCCAAACCTTGGGCTGGCGGCAACCATGGTAGTTTTAGGTGTGGGAACCCAAAATAGGAGTCCCTAGTGTGAGTTTGAAAGGGAGTTGTGAGGAAAAGAAAAGGACATGTTGAGGAAAGGAGAGTGAGGGTTTTGTTGGGGTAAAAGGGGTGAGGAAGGTGTCGATTGGAGGACCCAACCATGGAGCAGCGTCCCTTGCAATGACTATTGGTATGGAGATAGGACATGACTCCTAGGCCATTCGATCATGATCCAATGCTTGTGGATTTTCATAATCGAGATCAGTGATGCATGGGCCATGAACATCTAGGTCCAACAAGTTCAAAATCGTGCAAAACCAGTTAAAATCAAGTGAAATTAGGCCAAGATTTAAAAGCAATAATTGGGCTAGGATGGTCCGATTGCGTTGATTGTTTCTCCATTGGATTCAAAATTGAAAGATCTACATCATCAAATACATTAGGCATGAAGGCTATTGCATTTATGTCCAATATTTCTTGCAAGAGAATGATGTATTAAGAGCTTAAAACTTGGGTCTATGAGGTAAGTATGTCACAAATTGAAATATCAGGCACATAGAGAACAAATTGGGCCATCAACACATATCATATTAGGTGATATGGACACTTAATTAGGGTTAAATAATACAATGTATGAGAGAGAGAAAAGTCAAGTTGTCACACGTGATTACTGCCATATTTTTGAACTTGCTAGTATAAGTCAATTTGGCCCCACCAACATCTCAACCCTAGTTTCACTTCTGTGCATATTAAAATTCTGGCCAACAACATATGATCATGATCCATGCACGTTTCAGATCTTTTCATCAACATGAATCTTGGTGCACCGACAATTAGTTATAGTGCACATATATATAAATATGATATTGAGAGAATGTTTTCTATTGGGATACTTAAATAAGAATCCTACCGCATAATAAGAAATTTATTCAAAACTTCTTAGATACTTAGTCTAGAATGTAGAGTAGTATTTTGAGTAATCTTGATTGGAATAAAGAATTTTTCAACCAAATCCAATTTCTTGAACTAAGGTTCATACACTTTGCCAAAATATTGGCACCAAGTGGTTAACATAGTTGATTGTAAGATCAATCTCTTGTTTGATTCTCCATGGGTATGGGTTGAATTTATTACCCAATAAAAAAAGTTCATACACTTCCAAAAGTTAAGGATATAGTGCATGAACCAAGATTGATCTAGTGGTTGGACCAATATTTGATTCACACATTGCCAAAATATTGGTGCAACTAGTGCAACCTTAGTGAGAATATTTTTTCACACCCTACCCGAATTGTAGTGCACCCTTTACATAATTTTGTGGTCACCAACTTCTCGAATAATGGTTTATACAATACCCAAAATCTTGCTTTACCTATCAGGATCCGAGTGCAACCTCTATTTAAATGATAGTGTACTGACATCCTGATGTGATTAACACACCATTTAAATCCTAGTGGAAAAGAATTGAATCCAAATTATGCACTTTATGTATCTTGGTGCACGAATAATTAAAAATATTAGTGCACACACATTATAAGAAACATTAAGCACCTATATTCAACTCCTTTTCATGCATATATTAATATTACAATGCTAGAGTTAATGTGCATGGATATCATGTTCTCTACTTTATAGTTGCACTCTACTTTTCATTAGTTTGTTGTAGTTTTCTAGTTTGCAAAGAAATCGATGTGTTTATCCCAACAACACTTCAAAAGTTTCCATCGAGTTGCAACCCATGTTTTTCAAACAACATGTTGAGAAAACCCACCATCAAAACTAAAACCTTTGATGCCAATGGCGTGTATTTTTTGGGTGGGTGGGGGGTTGTTTCATCAGTCAAGGATCTTAAGAGCAACTAATGGGATAGTCACTAGTTGTTCTTTATCACATGAAAAAGAGGGATAGCAACTAGCAAGTTGGCTATATGAAAATCTAATGAGAAACATATCCCCTAGATCTTATGATAGTCAAGAGTTCATAAATAAAGTATTCATGAACCATTTAGGATTTTAAATATTACTTAGACAAAACAATGGGTAGAGTGGTGTCTAAGGTAGTAGCATATACTTTTATAGAATGCATGTATCAAGGAACATATGTTGCCACACTCTGTAGCTATTTTTGAGATGCAAGGGGGAGCCATATGTGGTCTTAGAAAAAACTCTAGTAGCTTGACCACCCAAAGACTCATGAAGGGCCTCATACATGACATTTATCAAGTGGGTAGACATCTACTAATGTAGATAATCATTTTACTATATGGGTATATGATCTCTTTATTAGTGTTTATGAAAATGTAGAGTGTATTATTAGATATTTACAACAAAATTTTCATAACATTTGATTATGCTTCATAATTTTCTAGTAACTTATAAAATGTAGTAAAACTATAAAATATACAGTTGACCCAAATATATTACGTATTGACTTCATAACCTAACTTTTCATGTGATTAGATGTCAAAACTATCTTATACAACCCAAAATAAAATATTGTAGCACAAATGCCACAATAAAAAATTTCATTTACCAGATGATGTTTGACTTAGAATGGGATGATAAAAATATATTTATTACATCATAATAATATCTCTTGTTCACTTTAACCTAAGTGATGAGGAGATCAAACTACTTTCTATACTGGCTATTACTACTATTAACACCTTCTTTGCACAATCGACCTTCACTCATTACTTTATTTTGGTTTCTCCTTAAAGTATTGATCATAACTAAAAAATGTAATCTGTAGAATATAATTTACTCATGTAGTAAGTGTAGACCTATCAAATGTGTGGGTGGGTTGGGTTTGGGTTGGGTCATTGAGGGTTTAAGTCTTGTAGATGTGGGTCAAAAAGATGAAATTCTAAATGGTTTAAACAAAGACAAGTCTAAACCTAACCCATTGGGTTGTGGGTCATCAACGGATGACAATATAATATGCATTCAATAAACAATTATTTTGTAAGCTTCTATTGCAATGGTAAAGGAAGACCATTTGTTAGTTCTTATACATGAAATATACCACAAGAAATACAACTATTATACATTGTCACTAACAAATAAAAAAGAATGTTTCATTTTTACAACTATTTGAGAACATATATATTTTTAGGTAAATTTCTTGAATGTACACTTAAAATCTTTTATTGTATGATTATGATCAATAAAATAGAGTTATTAATTTGTACTATGACTGTAGATTAAGTTTGATAGAAAAATTAGATGATGTAGTAGAGTTGGATTTATTTTCCCCAACATATCTATCTCTCATATCAAACTTGTTGAGAAAGTTTGAGTTTGGACTAGTACTCCTTAGCAATTAATGGTTAGTAGTAGATCATCTTATTTATTCAAAATACTAGTGTGTCATTATTTTTAATTTTATATAATATTTTTTTAAATGGGTCACCCCTGGGTACCCGTGGGCCACCCGTAAAACCCGCTAAATAAACATGTGGGTATGAGTTTGGGTAATTTCTAACGGGTGGAAAATTTCATCACCCAAACCCAAGTTAAATGGGTTGACCCAGGGTGCATAGGGATTTGGATCCAATTTGACAGGTCTAAGTAAGTGAAGCCCATCATCCTAAAATAATTAAAAAGAACCATGACATATAAAATAAAAAAGCCTATCTAGAATTAACACACAACAAGGAAGATATTTTTTTTTTTAAATTTCATTACACAAAAAATTAGGTTTAAGACATAAATAACTAAATTAAATTGAGATTAGACATATTTAAAAATTTAAAACCTAAAATTTTTTAGAGATCTTTTACTTAACAATTTCTTTGTTAAGTAATTATTGGTTCATTTAGTGCCTTTAGACACACTTCCAATCTACTATCCAGGTAAAATTCACTGAGTTAAAATATTGACTCCTTGTAAAAGTGTTGAAGGAATTAAGATTTTTTAAACTAGCAAGCTTCATGTACAATAATATCTACCCCACTTGTTTATGAAAACTAAAGAAGGTCAAAAAAACTAGGGCCCCATTCCATGGGTATCCAAGAGATGTGTCATGTAAGTAGCAAGGCCCAAAACTGACCACTTCCTACTTAAATTTAAGGAAATAATTGTAAAATAACCTAATAGATCATATCTCACAAAATAAATCCACTCAAATAATTGTGGTTCACAATATTTCTTTAAACAAAATGATAACATGAACATAGTCTTTTTGAAATAGAAATTTAAATCTAACTATTACTTGATATTCTCAAAAAAGTTCAACTAATGAGCCACAAATGACTTCTAACTAAAATAAAAGCGTAAACTACTCGAATCAGTTTGTGGTGGGTAACCTTTCCATCTCATAAGTCCCCCATAACTAGATATGGCCATTACCACCTAACTCCTGATCCCCAAGTTGAGCAACCCCTGGGTGGGTTGAATACAACACCTAGGATAGAGGAAAATAAAAAAGGAAAGCATGTCAACAACGCTGAGTATGTGCAATAGTTAACAACTAGGTACTAGAGTAAAAGTCAAGATAGAATTTCAAAAGTGTTAAAAGATTGAATGAACATGTCATAGAAATGAAAAATTACTCATGTATGATAAAACTAGAATAATTATAAACATGTTGGTAGGAAATAACACATCTACCATAAATATGGGGTGAGCATGAACATGTATACATCTTCTATGAGTAGGATAAGAAATACATCTTCTCTAATAATATCACTTGCAGGAATTATCACCGCTTCACTATCAAGTGTGGGAATTTATACATCCACATAAAATAACACATGTCATATTATACTTGTAGTCACCACATGATGTGTTACAACCCCAATGTTGGGTTCATAAGGAGAGAAATGTAATTTTTCATTTTAAAGATATTGGAACAAATGATGATATAATTTGTGTTGAATAAATGAGTTTCGTTGAAAATATCCTTGTTGTGTGATTTGTGGGCTTTATTGGCTATTGGGCCCAATAACAAGGATATTCAATTAATTAATGAATAAATGAGAATTTGAGATAAGAAAGGTGTGGAAACCTCTAGAAGGCAAATCCAAAGAGGATTTCGTGCCTCTTAGATTCCTTGGGTTCCAAGGAGTCCAAAGTTTCAAAGAAAAGGCAATAAGAAAAGAAAATATCAATTAAGTATTTCCTTGTTAATAAAGTAATTGAAAACATTGATGAAATGTGGAAAATATGTGAAAAAGGTATAATTGAGTTATCCTTTGTGGAATTTCGTATCCCAAGGATTCCTAATGATAAAAGGAATACTAATGAGGAAAATAAAAGAGAAATAAAAGAAATCTTCAAAAAGAGATATTTTAATGAGAAATAAGTAAGATAATAAGAAAAAGGATGAAAGATAAAGAAAGAGGCTAAAGAAATATTCCCAAGATGTGATTTCGAGCCATTAAGGTTCCTTGAGGTTCAAGGAACTCAAAATTATAATTTAATAGCAAAGGAAAGTGAAAATAGGTGAAAAATATGTATAATTAAGAGATATCATGCATTTAAAGAAAAGGAACGTTTCCTTTGAGATAGTGCACCCAATTTTGGTAGAGAGATAGATTAAGTCATTATGGACTTTCCCTCCAAGTTTGGGATTAATTGGATAATTGGTTTGGGAGTTATGGATTTTAAAAAATCCCCTAAAGTGTTGTGATTTTCTTTAATGTCACGTTTTGATTTGGATTTTGTAGGGACGACGCCAGCCATCAGATCAAGATCCGACACCAACTGGGCATCTCCTACCTTGAGTCCGAACAGGAAAGGGAGTCGTGCAACAGAGGATTTTTCCCTCTATATTTCCTCATAGATCTGACCCTATGCGAACATGGAAACCTGTTGGTTGAGTTCGTGAGAGGATTCCGCACCCAACCATCCTAGGTTTTAGGTGGTTGCGTTCGTTCTATAAGAAGCGCCCAATTGGGCCGAAAGCCAGGTCGGCGGCAAGTTGGGGAAACCCTAAGCGAGGTCTATACCCTATAAATTTGACCCTCCATCTACTCGGGCAGACCATAACGAACCTAGACGACGCCCTATCCCGCTCCCTCGTGCTCTGAGTCGACGAAATCGACTATCGCCAGTGAGCTCACCCTGCGGCGCCGTCGTGCTATTTCTGTTGGGTCAAGTGAAGGACGAAGCACAGATGCCCTTCGATCTGAGTCCACCCTGGACCCAGTCGCGGATCGACGACTGGAGTTCGTCGAGCCTTTCTACAGCAGGCTAGTGGATGCGGGTGTCGCGAGCCGACCGATCCTGCTCGGTCAAAGGCGACCAAGGATCCGACGGTCCATCTTTTTCTAAAAAACAAAAGGTTAGCGGCCTCTCTGCCCAATATTCAAGAAAAAGTAGAACCTTGGATAAATCATAAAAAATAGATCCTTTGGCAGAAAAATGCAAGTAAGTAGTGCTTTTTTATCAGAAAAATGGGTAGAATGTGATAAAAATAATATGAGAACTTAATTCCAATTGGAATTCAAAAAGTATGTAAAGATGTTATCTTTAATGGTTTTACTAATGAAAAACCCTAGAATTTTGATGTTAATGAGTTTTAGTAAAATTCAATGAACAAGTTAAGTTGGTAATAACCTATTGTCGGTAAAAGAGAGATTAAAAGGTAGAAAAATGATCTTTGTGGTTATTTAGCCTAATTTAGAGTTCATGCGCATAAATAGGCTTAAGTGGGCCTTGAAACCCTAATATTGGTAATTAGGATTACTAATGTCTCTAGTTATTCGATTTCATGTATAGAACTGAATTTCATGGTTAAAAGCTATTTCGATCATTAAAGTTCCTAATTTGTGGATAAATACCCTAAAGGTAGTAATTAGGATTTTCTGAGGAATAAAAAGTAAAATTAATGGCAAATCGAGTTCATATGTAATGTAGACCATAATGAACTATGAGTTGATGATAAATGCGTATAATGATCTTATTATGGATTAAAAGGATAAAAATAGTAGCTTTAATGAAAAAGAAGCTTAATTGATGATTAATGTGCCTGTAATATGAAAATAGGGTTATATGTTGTTAAGATAACCTAATATTGAAAAATAGACGAGATAATTAG
Source organism: Alisma plantago-aquatica (assembly GCA_963693085.1). Taxonomy (NCBI): domain Eukaryota; kingdom Viridiplantae; phylum Streptophyta; class Magnoliopsida; order Alismatales; family Alismataceae; genus Alisma; species Alisma plantago-aquatica. The sequence continues at coordinate 1,779,941,922 of OY856409.1, forward strand.
GGTTTAATATGGTAAAAGATGAAGGGAAACCCTAATTGTAAATGAAACCCTAAAATGGATACAGAAACCCTAGAAAGTGAATCCAAGTTAATAAAGTAGGTTCTTGATAAAGTGTGTAATAAATAGAGTACATATTCTTTTCAGGAATTATGTGATTTTTGAATTACTTGGATTGCATGCTTGGTTGGATTTTCTTAATGCTTCTGAAATCATCAAATCAGGTATGTGGTTAATTATGAGTAACCGCTGTAGTTTCCCGATGATTTTTTGGATGGTTAATCGCATTGAATGAAAATTATCCGTGGGATGTTCATACTTGCAAATTACAAAGTCACTATGATTATCACATTAATAATAGATGTATGGATTCTCGCACCTACATGCCACCCTGATGGATGATGCCAAAGGTCAGGACCAGATGGGTAGACCAATGGACACCTTGAGTGGTGACCCCAGGCACCAAGAAGGTGGCCTATGATATTGCATGACTAGTTGGCACCATGGGTGGTGACCCCCAGGCACCAAGCTTGGGATTGAGAAGGTGGCCTTAAGTCATTGGCAAAGGGCACCCTAAGGTGGGTATGCCAGGGTTAGGGCAAAAGAGGTGGAGAATGTCATACTAAAAAGTGTAAATTGGCTTGTTAATTAATTTGATTGTGAATATTAAATTGTTAGCCATATGTGCAAACTTTTGGTTGTCCCCACATACCAGTATATTTCGATATACTGACCGACGTTTTGTTTGTCGGCGTTTTAGGTACAAATGAAAAGAACAAACAGTAAAGTGGCATATGTGGAATTAAATGAGAAGTAACGTACACAGGAGGATTAGTTAGAGTAACATCTTCATGGATAGAAGTTTAGAAATCCCAATTTTTCCAAGGTAAGAAAAGTTTTATTTTATACCAATTTTCAGTTTAGTTGGTAAAGTTTATTAATTATTACTGATTATTTGTCGAACCTTTGATCCTGTTAATTGAGTAACGGCTCTGACCTTCGGGTCTCCCTTAATTGGGGGTTACCGGGAGACGGGGTCGTTACATGATGCATAACCAAAGAGTATGGAGGTTTAATTCATGACCTGAGAGAAGAGAGCATCCATTGAATATTAAGTTGGGTAAAGGACCCATAAAATGAACCTCAATGTTAAAAGATATTCAAACCACTAAAATGGATCTTTCAAATAGGAGAAATGAAAATTTGTAACTCTACTATGAAGGTCAAGATTTACAATGGTCTTAAGAGAGAAAAATTATAGATCATTTATTCATATATATAGTTTCGAAAATCACATACCTTGATTTGAATTGTTGAATCAGATATTGAATCCTAACCACCAAGTATAAAGTCAACTCAACCTAAATTATGTTTAGATCCCTCAGTTCGAGTGTATGTATATGAATTGGAAAACCCTAGAGATCCACTTCCTTTGGAAAAACCCTTGGCCAACTCATGTGAAAGACCTAACATTTGTGTCAAAGTTTCTTAATGACATTTGACTCCAAATCACAAATTTATTAATCACAATATTGTGTTTAGTTACTATAAAGATCATAAGTGATATCAAAAACCCTAAAAAGTCAAATCTTTGATAAAACCTAGATAGACACATGATTAGATCTTAGAGATATAGTTCAGAGTTACTAATCATGGATGTGACTCCAAGATCTCAATTTTATTTTTTAAAACGTATTTTTAAATATTAATGTGACAATATGCGATTTAAAACCATTAAAATCAGATCTTTAGAACTTTTGAATTAGGTGATGAAATCTATACCAAAATGTAGAGAAAATTCTCATAATTTTAAAACATTTTTTTGTAATTTTTTGGATAAGCGGGGTGAAAGTTATGATTTTCAAAGTTTTGACCAATAAGAATTCACCAAAAATCCAATTCAGAGTATTGGACCCAATCAAGTAGGGTTCACTCTGCTGAGATGGACCTATTACATGCAGCCACCTGGCTTTGGCCCATGGCCAGGGAGGCACCAACTTGCTCTAGTAGAAAACAAAAATGAATCGGTGAAAGGACCTTAATACCCTTGGAAAGAAAATAAGAAGAGGTAGCAGGGTGAGGGTAAAAGTAGAAAACTGAAGGGGACTCACCCCCTGCCTTTAGCATGCACGACAGTCGTGCAAGGAATAGCTGACCAAGGAAAATGGGGGAAAACCTCGCATGGTGACGATTCACCAATTCAAGGGTATCGAAATGAAGGTCAAGGTTAGAGTAAGTTACCCCTGAACACGATTGAAGAGTTGGGATTCCCATTGTGACTGTGAAGAGCTGCAAGTAGGGGGAGAAAGAATCTCGATGGTGGACTAAAATGAAACTAAGGGAGAAATTGCCTTGAGAGGAAGATTGCTCGTGATGAGGAGAAACCCTGGGAGAGGTCAAATTGTATAGGGTTCATCCCTAGGGCTAGCGAGAGGTGGGGTTTTAGAGCCTTGAGAGACAATGTGGGTGAATATTTAATACTTGATAAAAACTCTCAAGTAAGAGATAGGTTGGTGTGAGATGAAGCCATGAATGCGTTGGCGAAGATATATCTAGAAGAGTTTGCGAATTGAGAGAGAAATCTAGATTTTTCAGTAGTGTTTGAAAATGACATGTTTTCTAATTCCGATTGGGGTTGAAGATGACCCTTGAGCCATGCAAACTGGATCTGACGACCTTAAAAAATGTGTGTCGTTGGCTAAATTATAGTTAATCTATGACATTAATGCTTTCCAAAATCCAAAATCAAATAATGTGAAATGAAATTGATTTCTTTTTCTTTCCCTTTCAATTAGATGAGTAATTACCATCCAAATATAGTAAAATTTGGTGGGTAAGGTAATAAGGACCCAAAAATCCAATTGGAGTCAAATTTTACTTTTGGAAAACTTTAATGGGTGAAACTCCCAATTTGAGGAAAAGCGTATTTTCTTCATATAAAGGCCTTCCATTAGTATTTATTAGATAAATTTTCCGTATCTATAAGAAAAATCCAAAAGGCCAATTTTAATGGTTAAATGCCTTAATTTGATAATTTTGCACAATCAATCCCAAAACTAATGAATAACCCCAAATTTCTTGCATAAAGGCTTCATCACTACAAAAAAATAGTCTTTAACTATAAAAAAACATTGTAGCGAAAATCCCATATTTTGTAGCTAAAGGATTTAACTACATATTTCTTTACACATACAAGTTGTAGTATATGCTCGTATAGCTAAAGCCTTTAACTATATTTTCAAATATGTAGTTAGATAATCTATTCACTACAAAGTCATATGTATCCGTAAGCGTAGCTAGATATTGTCCTTACATATTTAAATATAAGTATAATTATAGCTAAATGTATGACTACAATTGCATATATAGCCAGTATGTAGCAAAAACATGAAGTTAATACATTTTTTATGTATTTAGTGTGTAGGGAAAGGCAACAATTACTATATACATATATATGTAGTTGATTATGCATCTAGATACATATGTAGTGCCATTTAGTACACATACATATATGCTTAGCTTGACTATATATATATATTGTAATTTTTTAGTACATAAGCTCTTTTAGTAACAAAATTGTAGTATTTAGAACAAGTTATGCTCATTATGCCAACAATCTTACTTTTATTTATAATGAAACGTCGAATGTACATGGGGAGGACGTATACCTTGCCCCTATTACACAATGTGTACAAAGAAAAGTATATACATATATCAATGATTCAGTGGGCTACTAACATCTTTGTGAAAGAGTTGTGTCTTTCTCGGCCAATTTTAACATCATTATTGTCTTCTTCTTTTGTTCGAGCTCTTGTTGTTTGGCCAACATCGTCCAAAATCACCCGAGATAAGAATCTGAAAAGTACCTTCCAAGCAGAGATAGAAGGAATATCGTCCCTATGAAGTTGGTTGCTAGATGACAGTGGCTGTTCAAATATATACATAGGTCTATGAAATGCAACCTTCTCATAGAAGCAAAGAGCCATATCAAATTGCAACATATCATGATACATTGTTGCGTCTGTGGTTGTTGTTGCAGCTATGACTGGGTGGGCCTGGGCTTCAAATGGAGATGCATCATCATGCTTCACAGGAGAGCACTTGTTGCGCTAGGGCTGTCTTAGATACTTCTTATACTCTGTATCTAAATTCATGACATTGTTAAGCTCAATCTCTAATTCAGGTAATGGAAGTTGCTACGATGGCGAAGCTTGTACTTCTCTTAATCCTGAAAATAAGATTTTACAAATGGGGAGGCATTAAAAATAAGGTAAAGATCATCCAAATAGTTTAATAAAGATATATAAACATTCATACATGGCATAAATGAAGGTTGCTATGAGAATAATATGACATAATTAGTACCTTGAAGAGACGTGATGTATCTAGACAGCTCATCCATGTTTTTTTGTAGCCCAAGTATTGTATGGGAGACAAAAATAAAAGCTGAAGTCCTATCAAATAATCTCATTACATATTCAACACATAAATGGATGAAGTTTTACATTTTATAGATGTATATTTTGGTATTCTCATTTACTGGTATTTGACTATTTTCTAGAGTATGTGAAATCTAGATTGAGCACTTTATTCTCGATCACTGGGTTAGAATAATTGACAAAGTAAGCATGTTATTGTAGACTTCTATTGAAAGTGTGCACTCTATTTGTGGAAATGACAATTTGTTAACTTGGTGGCCTAGAATTTGAAGGGAAAAAAGGAGTACAAAAACTTCTTGATTGAACCTGGATTGCGTGCCTGAAGGCACCACAAGACATGAAATGTCAAACAACTAATTGAATCCAAGTAAGAGAAATTCATCAGTGTTATGGTTGATAAAATATGGTAATAAAATACTAAAACAAATTAGAGTGTAGCTATGACCAATCTAGTTGATAAAAGAGATCATATTTACATGATATTTGACAAAACATAAACCTCAAATCAACATTAGGACGAGATGCTAAAATCTACATATACCTTGGTTAGTTTTGGAACCATCATCTCTTATTAGAGTTGTTGATCATCCTCATGCTTTTGCTTCTTTCCTGTCTAGCAATTCACTGATAGAAGAATAATGCAGTTATTAATTCACATATAGAAGAATAATGCAGTTAGCAATTCACTGATAGTCACTTTATCAATTAGACTACCGGCTTGGCGATATACATGACACAAGCATGGACTACTAGCATGATTTCTGAGTTCACCCAAAGTTATGTAGATAGAAAAAGGAAATTGAACCTTTCATGTGGCTGAAGGGGTGGTGGAGTTCATCCATGTTGGCAAATGCATCACCTATAAAATCAAGATGATGTAGTACCTTACACCTGAAAAAATCAAAACCATATTATTCAGGAATTGTAAATGTGTGGATATGAACAACTCAATACTAAACCATGACACTCTTGTGGGGAAATCTGTTGAAGCATATTAAAGGGCATCCAATAGGACCTTCAAGCTGCAACTAAAGGTGTAGGGGTGGTGGAGTTCGTCCATGTTGGCAAATGCTTCGCCTATAAAACCAAGAGGATGTTGTACCTTACACCTAAAAAAATCAAAACAATATTATTTAGGAATTGTAAATGTGTGGATAAGAACAACTCAATACTAAACCATGACACTCTTGTGAGTAAATCTGTTGAAGCAAATTAAAGGGCATCCAATAGGACCTTCAAGCTGGAACTAAAGGTGTAGAACATATGATCCTCCTAAGTCTGTCACAACGTCAACCACCTTAGAAAGGTGCACCGTGAATATAATTTCCAAGAGGATAACACCAATCTGGGTAGGAAGGTCCTTAGCATGTAAATCGACATTTAGGAGTTGACCTTTCTCTTAGCATAATCACTTTTCCAATCTGAAAATAGTTTGACATTGTTGAGCAATCACACAATTTGTGAGATTGAAGCTTCATCCCTATAAGTAAAAGGAATACCACTCAGTCATGTACACCTCTCCAAATATATGTTGGTTAATATCTATATTGAAGAGCCCATGAGATGGAGAATGAATTGAAACCTAAAATATCACATGAATGAAGTTACAATTCCATTACCCGTTCATGCTAGGAATAGGAAGATCGGTACTTAGTAAAAAGGTGTATCCTGGGAGGTTTTTAGGCACTTGGGATCCTCATCCGAGCAAGCTGGATTCAATCTGAAAATTGTACCTTCTTCTAACAATTCTGTGGGACCCTTCACCAAGAACCAGGAGCCTACCACCACAGTAATCAAGAATGACCCATTGTTGGATTTCATAACTAGGAATTGGCATGAAAAGAAAGATATATGGCATGTAGAAAATGGCAACAATTATTAAAATATGTGTCTGACATGAATTCAAAAAAAAAATGGGGCAAAAATTAGCCCAACATTTAGGCAATGAAAAGCATGACATTGACGAACCTAATGATCAATCTGAAATCTTTGTGAACTTCATGATAAGCTCAGCATTAGGCCTCATTGTAAACCAACACCCTTTGTTGCCATTAGCCACCACAATCAATGTTGGACATGCAATCAGTCACTTACATGAGCCCCTGAAGCACATAAGAAGGATGTTATACATAACCACTTCAAATCCATAAAGCTCAGTGCTATTGCCACTGAAATATAAACCTATAGTAGGTGAGACTTGAGTTCTAAAATTTTTTAAACCCTAAAGAACTGTAAGATATGAAAACTTTCCAGACAAACCAACAAGGAAAAAGAGTAAATAGGGTAGGCACATGCTAACTTCGAAAATAGACTAAGGCTTCAAAAAACGTAGAGTTCTATAAAGAAATGTTCAAGGTAAAGCACACAATATCAAAGTCAGTAGTTCATTAAAGGCAAGAGTTGTGCAATGATAATAAGCCAATGAATCCAAGTAGTTCAACAGAAAGCATGGGTGCAACTTTACTGGGAGAGTCACAAACAAAGTTTATCCTGGTCCATACCTCAAGGACTCAATGGAAATGTTGCTTGGCATATCCAGTATGATCTTCTCTATTTGGCAAGAGTGGGTAGTTTATGTTGCTGCACAAGAATAAAAAAAAAATAAAGATGACTTGGTCACAATTTAAGGTGAAATGTGATTAAAAGAATTTCAAACATGGACAAAGGCATGGGTCCTATTAGCATAATAAGAAGACAATAGGAGTAAATATTACCAACATCATGATGAGTAATGGAGAAAGAAACAACACCTTGTATACCACATCTAATAGGAACAAGATCATATTGCACAAACCATGTGAGCAACATTTCAAAGCACATCAATCCTTAGACAAAGACTGAACCAATCACTATTAAAAAGATTTCAAGCAGCTGACCATTGGCATCAAGAAGTTGGATATGGGAGCAATACCTAACGTTCTGTCTAAGTTTACTAAAGCATTAGCACCATTAGGCAATCCCATTTTCTCCACTAATACCTGCAAAAAGTACCAACATATAGTCATCCACTATTACCACAAAGGGAAGAAAATTGTTTGGGATGCAATATTTCACCAATCCATCATCAAGTTCAAGATATCAAAATATTGACATGCATCTTAATGAATTAGCAAGACGAGGAAAACTTCATATCATCACATCATTAGCAACTGAGCCACCTAATATATTTGATTTATAATAGACCTTACATCACTATATTTGAGCCCTCCTCCATATTATAGGAACCTCAAAATCAGACAATAACCATAAAACATGAAAAGAATAGTAGGTTTATGCCTTGATGGTACTCATCCCTGACTGGCAGAACCAACCTCACCAAGGCATCTACATCGACTCATGAAAATAGATGGTATAGGTGTTGGGTTTTAAGGGGAGGAAGAGAAGGCAGCGGAAACAAAAATTTTCTCCTCCCCAAACCCAGAACAAGGAAATGCATCAACGTCTATACAATAGGAAAAGATGGTTTGGGGAATCATACCTTGTCCCGAGGCTTGCTCGGCAACAATACCTCGTGGCTTGTGTGGTCTTCACCTCCGGTCTTGGATGGTGTCTGTGCAGCTCCTGGTCACACTGAGAATGACGACTCCTGGTCTCACCGGGACTATCGAGATTGACAGTTGTCCTCTAAGCGGCAGAAATCTCCCACCTCTGAAGTAGTCCACACGAACCACCTAGAACTCCAATCTCCTTGTCCCACAAGGAATTGGAAGGAGTCACACCCTCCTATCAGCTTACTAGTCACTGACACACTCTCCTGCCACCAGTCGCTTTGTTTAGTTGTCTTTCCCTTGCTGTGCCTCCCTTATCGGGTAGCACTTGCTCAGACTCTCTCGGTTACCAAAACCAGAGAGAATGATAACTTTCCAGAGCAACTGGTTGCACTGTGTTGTTCTTTGAGAATCCCCCAATACCCCTATATATAGGAGGGACATGGGACAGGGTTCTCTATCCCAGGCAATGTGGGACTAAAGCAGGAGTAGAAGGGTTCGAGATTTTCCACAAAAACAACCAACTACGCAACCGGAACTGATCATTTCATTTATGAAACGGTCGGTTGGGGAACTGAGCCGGTCGGTTGACACCTCAACCGATCGGTTGGGACCCATGAAATGGTCAGTTCACTTCTGAACTGGTCGGTTCGTGGTCCTGGTCAGTTCCTGATTGACTTTTCCTCTTTTGTTTCTAATTGGTACCAAATACCAATCCTTGTTCCAATCAAATTGGGCAAGTGAAACGAAAGGAAATTTCTCACCAATCCTACTTTCCCAACTTGCTCGGTTGCATTAGTTGAACCGATCGTTTCAACACTTGAAGCAATCATTTCACCCTGTCCATGAGCCGATCGACTCACCATCTGAGTCGATCGGTTCACCAAGCTCAGCCGATCGGTTCATCACATGAGCCGATCTGTTGGGAGTGCAGATTGTGCAGAATCAGTCAATTGCAGTTTCAATCAATCTGATACTCCAATTAATATTTCCAACACCTTGAACATTATGACATTGAACTATCAATTAATTGAGTGTTTAATTGAACTACTAAACTCCTTTAGTAATCAATCTAAACATTTTTTGTGGACAAAAAACTCCTCTTCCAGGTTAAATCCTATGTGTGTGACCATGCAGGTCCATTTCACGTTGGCAATGAAAGTCCATAACACTTATGACTTCACAAGCAAAGAGTGGTGCCTAGTCACACATTAGTGCTACCCAAGTGAAATAGAAAGTTGGAGAACAACTTTCAATCCTACAATCCGTGAATGGTGTTACAGTGAATGTATAATTCCTTTGTCACTGATATCCCGAATGAACTCAATGTATGGAACAATCATCCTATCAACGTTCATTCACTTTCTCGATCTCAGAGTAGATTGGAAGACATATGTATGACATCAATATCACATATTGATTCACACATGCGTGCACGCCTTTCTCAATCCTACTCATCAAGTGGCCATAGATATCAAACTCCCTCAGGAGGGACAAATCCCATATCTATCACTCACCCCTCAAAAGCCCCATGTGTCAAAGCCACCCAATCATCACCTTTATAACAACCCATGTTTCAGGACTGCGTTTGATGATGTCAAAGTGTGCCCAACTACATGTGTTGAGTGTAGTGATTTCAGGTCAAAGAATCACACTCAACACCATCACTATGAGTACTGACTGTGACTACCATGTCATGGTTCCATGTGTCAAACTCACGGTGGGTCTGTCCGGTACACTTGTTCTCTAACAAGTACCTATGTGTTTGGTTTGATATCTCTATATCATGACTAATGAGATTCTGTCATCAACCAACTCCAAAATCTAGTCTTGTGTGTCATTGCTGTCTATCTACCTTCCACAATGACATCCGACTAGGGACATAACAAGAATGTACAAACTCTTAGCATCCGTATGATCTCATCGTTCAGGTCCTTAACCTGAAAGCATACGTCATTGAGTACTGTCATTCTCTAGACATTCAATATATTCTATCACTATCTCATATGACTGAACCAGAAAGAATTGGAAGCTTGCCTTTGATGTTTATCAAATCAATCTTAATGTATCCCACCAATCATCCCATGATTGGCTCTCAGGGCATACATACCAACAGACTCCTACTGGCACTCCGAGCCAATCACCCTTGAATCATATTCATAGTGATCTTCAAACATGTCCCACATGTACAGTGCTCTAGTGCAAACATAGTGAGTTATGGCAACACCTTGCCAAAGTCAGTATAAATTTCATGTCTCACATCTCTTCATTGTACGTCACACGTATGAGATGGAGTTGTCGTAATATGCGATCTAGTATTCCTTTGCTAACCTTTAGCCACATTGCATGATCAAGGATTCCATACTTGTCATCAATGAGTGGAATATCTATAAGTTCATCTCATGAACTTCTAGATCCATATAGTATCCACTACTTTTCTCCAACACGTAGATACTCGACATTTCCTTTTCAATGGTTTTATTGGAACACTTCCAATTATCAATAAACTTTCACTTTTATATATCCTATATATATTTTGCAATTAATTTTCTGTCCTTTTAGAAGTTCGCATCAATGTAACTCTTTACATTGAACTCTTCCTTATCTCCATAGAACTAGTACTTCTCAAGTACTTATCAAGTTCTCATGGTATTCCAGTAACCCTTACTGGAAATAGACAGACATCCACTCGTCATGTCCCACATACGAGTTATCAGGATGAGCACATCATATTGTCATGTCCTACATACAAGATGATGAATGCATTTTTTTCTTGCCATGTAAGATAATGGGATGATTACATACATGATAGATCCACATCTATTCTTAGTGTTCCCATTCTTCATAAGAATTGGACACTTGGCCTTGAGATACTAACTCCATGTAACATAGACAAGTTTTCTCCCCCTAAATCTATGCATACTGAACCCTTCAGTACAGATTGCCAATGTATGCTTTCTGTTTTCCAGGTCAAGAGGTTTTCGAGAACTATCTCTATAGATCTCTATTCCTATCACATAGGAAACATCTCTATCTTCCTTAAAGATAATTTCCACTTTTGGATTTCCATTCTAGAACATTTCCATTTCACATCAACATGTGGAATGTGAATACGCTCCCACTAAATCACAGATCCTTCTTTATCTTTGACATATCAGTCAAACCCCATTGACTATATCATCAAAGTAAAGATCCAATTCTGAGTTGCTTGTACTCAATCAATCACATTGATTAGTCCATTGTAACTTATAGACTTCATTTGCATTAGTGGATTCATAAACCTTATAGGTTGTGTCACGTGCACATCCCTATTTTATTCCTCATAGGAATGCGGTTTTAGTATCCATATGTCAAATGCTTAGTCATTAAGTTGAAATCAACAAGCATCATCCTTCTCAAAATGTTATCCATGTATCTTAACACTTAAGATTCATTTGCACTTATGGATTTCATCGAATGGGTTCTACCATCAAGGTCATACCTTATGGTTCACATGGATGTCATTTAGGATGTAATGGTCATAAACCATAACTCAAAATTCGGTTCCTCATATTCATCTAGATAGTTGACTCATCACATGAACAACTCATCACATAGATAGTTGAGGTGTATCTGTTAAGGATATAAGAACTCACAACTCCTTGTGATTCTTAATGTCCTTTATTAGTGTGGGGTATTCTTTTTTTAAGAAGAATTCAGTTATTTGATAATCATTCTCTAACTCCTTAGAGTATGATTCCTTCTTGATTTAGACATCACCATGTCTTAATCATGAGTTCACTATGATACACTATCATAATCACTCATAAGGATCTCAAACATTTGGTCCAAGTATTTCATTCATTGATCTCATCAAGAATTAACACTTTACCAAATTTGCACTTCATCTATGATAATCTTGAACACTTCAAGAAATTCATATTGGTATTTCTCTAAACACCATTTGAAGTATTATCATTTGTTCCAATAGGTATGTAAATACATCACATGTATTATACCTAATAGGATAATCATTCTCCCACTACCATTAGTGAAGATTGATTAATCATGTTCAAGATATTCATGTCTCTTACTGGTTCTCTAACCAAAAGAGTCTAGATTTATCCAGCACATGGAAACTAGAAATGAATTTCTCATGATTGATGCCAATTTGATTGTTCGAGGATTATGGGACACAGCTCCAACTCGTTGAACAAACTCACTGGTGGAGCCTCTAGAATGAACACTAGCAAACCTTTGAGCAGTGACATTGCTAGATAAGGAAGCTAGAAAAATACAAACATAGTTAAAAAAATTACAAATTCAAATACACAGCTACAGCAGAATAAGATATTTTTATTTGAAAACAAACATCTAGAACAGAAAGTGGATTCATCTATCCTTGAAACTGGAGATCGAGGATTATGGGAGACAGCTCCAACTGGTTGAACAAACTCTGTAGTTGTGCCTCTAGAATGAACACTAGCAAACCATTCAGCAATTACATTGCTAGATAAGGGAGCTAGAAAAATAAAAAAACAGTTAAAAAAATTTACAAATTCAGATACATAGCTACAACTGAACAAGATGCGTTCATTTGAAAACAAATGTCATATAGATGTTATTTGTGGGGCTTGATTTGGCTAGATTTAACCAATGCTAGTTTGCAGAAGCAATTTTCCAATATCTAGATTAGAAAACTAGTGTTTAGCCACTAAGAATGTATTAAATTGTGTGTATCCTTTTGAAAAGACGAATCTAGAAATCTATCTATATTTTAGGTTGGTAGAGCTTTGGTTTGTTTGGTACCATACAAGGTTAAATGAATATTCCCCCTACACCTATATGAAAATGGTTCCAAGGAAGGCATAGATGATGATTAAACTCAGTGGTAGAATGATACTGAAATGTTAACATTAATTAGCTTTGACGTTGTAAATTCATCTATACTTTCAGTTTTTAGATATGTACACATATTGATAGATCTTCTTTTTTAAGGCTTTAAGGTACATCTTGTTAGATAAGCAGTGATAGGGTGTTACCACTATTTTAAAAAGCACCCAAGGTGGACTTAAGTGCCCAAGCCCATGGGTTTTAAATTTGGGCAGTAGGCGCCCGCTTCCCCCCAGGCCGCTGAGTGGGCCCACTTTTTACCGTTTAGGCTGCTTTATGGGCCGCCTTTTGGGATGTTTCCTGCTTTTATACATGTTAGGTTGAAAAAACCATCTAAGTATGCTTAGTTAGTAGTTTCAAATTCATATACATAGTACTCATCAAAATCTATAGAGATAAGAATGATCATATATTCATATATGAATATTATTTATATATTAACTTACACATCTGACATGAAGTATGTAGATCATGAATAATTTTGTGTATGTAATTACATATACCATTTGGGGTCTACTGCAGATGATATAGATTACTGTTCTGGGTCAAATTTGTATGTAAATAACTATAAGAGTTCATCTTGTATTGTATAATAACTATATAATATAGTGTACTAATTTCATAGATTTTTTTTACTTTATTTCCAATTATAAAGGTGTTGGCTAGTAGTTACTAAAATATGACACACAGTTAACAAGAATATCCTGTTATTCTAACTGTACCGTATTACCAAGTACAGAAAGACACTAATTGACTAATATTTATAATTAGAATATAGACACTAAAAAAAATAGATACCTGAAACATAAGATGTCAGATTCAAATGATATCCATAATCATGAAGCAAGTCACCTCATTAACAATCTCATGCCTCCTTGCCAAACTGATATCATGAGTACTAGAGAAAAGAGGAATAAAAAAAATTCCAGCCCAACTTCACACAAAAATGATAAACCACCAAATCAGGAGCAATAATTAGGAAACAAATTACCATGATTTTATACTCATTTATTTGACGAGACAAACAATATTGACACAACAGAATGTTTTGGTTTTAGTTTCAACTCTAGAAAGGTTCCTTTAGTGTAGAACCATGATATAGAGAAACAAATATTGCAGATAAAAAGATCATGGATAGGCTAATTACTGGTTCGAAAAGCAATACACGAGATATAGTGATGATTGACTGAATCACAAACATACCCATCATCTACAAAAGGAAATAAAAGAATATCATCGATAAGAAAGGGCATATACTTGATCTAAAACCACAGTGAAACAGCGGACTGTCAATATTCACAACGGGGACAAAAATGGCAAATAGAGAAAGTTATATATCATTAAGGAAACCTTGAAATGGAGAGTATAAATAATGAACTCTGTAGAAAACAAATGTAGGAGGACAAATGCAAATAGAGAGTACAATTTCTTGTTGGCGTTGATTAAAAAAATTGAAACAGAGGCAATGAAAATGACTAGCATAGGAACCTATACTTTCATGTTGTCATTTTCAAAATGTGAAGCAAAATAATGGTATGATTAGGTTTGATATGACCTTAAAATCGCGGATGTAAGCAAACCATCCAGCACCTAGAAGATAACAAAAAAGCTCAAGTTAAGCAAAATTATAACACATGCCATCAACATAGAACCAAATGGAAGACTAAAATGAAAACCAATATTTGTCATAAAGAGCCACCAACTAAGTATAGAGAACCAAAAGCACTATTGTTGTTTGAATAACAATTTATACATTACAATCCTCCCAGCAGATCCAAGGAGAAACGTTCCTTTGACCATGATGCAAGTTAAAGAGAAAAAATATAAAGAAACATCAGTAAAACTTTCACCACAACCTGTATGATAAGAACAAAAACTCATCTAAGCATAGGCCCTATAAAATGAATAAACCATTCAAATCTTCCTTAATAGAAATGTGAAAACCAGATGGTAGTAGCTAAATGAAAGAATATAATGCATTAGTGTATCTTAGCAATCTTGGTAAGGTAAGGTTGACAAACTCTAAGGCATTAGTATCTCTTAACAATCTTGGTACATATGTAATAGTTTGGATCTCCTTTGGAGCCCAAGTACTGCAAAAATATGGCATATTTTTGGTAAGGTTGATGTCTAATAGCTTCACACCATCTGTATCATACTCCTCCATAGCTGTAAAGGAGTAGTCAAATTAGGGATACTCAAGATAACTCCATGATCAATAGAAAAAAAATTTAAACAGAGATAGTACAATCACATTGTAAAAGTAAATGTTTAATGTTTTTAGATTCTTATTTGCATAACACCAAGAGCTTAGATGTTACCTACTATATTCATCGTCTGTTAGGGGAAGCTGGTGAGTTCTTGTCTAAGTACCTACATGATAGTTTTGTGAGAAAAATCATATCCTTGCCATCCCCATTAGGCAATAGGGATGCTGATGTGTGAGTTTCATTACCTACAAAGAGATCATATGCAAATAGACCAATGATCTGATCATTTTTTTTATTATCATAGCTCTAGTTCTCATCAACAACAGAAAACATAGGATAAGAAAGTGGGGCAACCACTCAGTGAACAACAGTTAGACTATACATGATTATAAAAATCTATTTGTAAATTTTCTGGATAGAGGCAAGTATGCTGGCGTTGCCCACATGTGTGTGGAGCTGAAATCAGACAGGAAACCACCTCTTGTGGTCATGGTGGAGATGCCTAATGGTGACGCCCTAGAGATTAAGGTTCTGTACGATGCCTTGCCGGACCATTGTGATAGACGCAAGGTGTTTGGGCACTGCACTGGTGGATGTCTAGGGAAGGAATGAGGTTGTATGAATCACCCATAATCAGGGGCAAGGATCTCGATAAGAGAATAAATAAAAGGAGGAACAAGAGGAAAGGGGGTAGCACCAGTAGACCATCAGGAGCGAACATGAACGTTTCTGAGGTGCAGGTTCGCGGTGAAGGGCCAGAGGCAGATAATCCTTTGGTTGTCGACCTTGTTTCTGGGGGCTTGGCCGATAGGGAGGAGTTGATGTCTGATGTCGGGTTGGAGAACACCGCAGGGGAGGCTGCTGCTACCCTTGAAGTGGTTGCGGAAATGCCACAGACACAGAAAGAGGGAGAGGGGTTTGTGCTGTCAGGCAGCAGGTCCAAAAGGAAGGCTAAAGGTAAAGTTGTCAAAAATGTGAGCGAGATGCCTGTGCAAGAGGTTGAGCAGGTTGCTACAGTCAACCCATTCTCCCTGCTTGATGGGCTTGAAGGTGAGGAGTGCACAGATACAACGATGCTAAGTTCTATACTAACCTCATCTAGGAGAACAAGGAGAGGAGGGGCCATTACCAAAAGGTGTGGCCGAAGTGCCATCAATTAGATGTGCATCTTAGCATGGAACCTGAGGGGCGCTTCTTGACCTACTAAGCAAAGGAAGCTTACAGAGATCATTGTGGAAGTGCAGGCATCACTGGTGGTTTTCCTAGAGACTAGAATCAGAAGAGAGGTGGAGGAGAGAGTGCCGACATTATTCCCTGTCGGGTGGGAGTGTGCCTCCAATCTGGAGTAGATTGAAGGAGGTCGTATTACTGTCGGGTGGAATCCTAGGATATGGGATGTTCAAGTGATCTTTGCCATGGATCAGTTGATGATTGCTAGTTGCATCAACCATGTGGGGCTACACATCGTGGCTTCGGCAGTGTATGGGCACAACTCTGAGATGTGCCAGAGGAGGTTGTGGGAGGTGATGGCTGAGGCCAACCAAATGGAGCTGCCACAGATTTTTGTGGGTGACTTTAATCATATTAGGAAGTCCAGTGAGAAGAAAGGAGGTTTACCGGTGCCTGATTCATGCTTAGGATGGTTCAATGATGCCATCGATGCTGCAAATCTGACTGAGTTGAATATGACGGGTGCCATCATAACTTGGCAAAACAAAAGAGAGGTTTAGAGGTGCATTGCCTCTCATCTTGATAGAGCAATTGTGAATGAGGCCTGGCTGGACCTTTTCCCTAATGCCAGGGTGAAGCTTGGCATCCACCCAAATAGTGACCACACCTGGCTTTTGATTCCCCTTTCTATGGAGGATAGTAAGGGAAAACCTTTTAGATTGTTCAATGGCTGGCTTGAGTGGCCTAGTTGTGAGATTATAGTAAGGAAAGCTTGGGAGGTTAACGTTGAAGGTAACCCATTGTTTGTAGTGATGGAGAAGCTATCAAATACTAAAGTCGCCCTCAAAGAATGGGCCAGAGGGTTGTCCAATCAGAAGATGCTTGTGGGTGTTGCCAAGAAGGCTCACACTCAGGCTGCTGAGGTGATGAGAACTCACCCTCTTTACAAGGAGGCTATTGAGGACGAAATGGAGACGGTTAGAAGACTATGTGAGCTGGAGAAAGCGGAGGAGTTGTGTTGTTGGCAGAGAAGCAGGCTGAAGTGGATTAGAGATGGTGATAGAAATACTAAGATCTATCATGCTGCTGTGAAGAGAAACCAAATGAGAGATGTTGTGCATACGTTGTTGAAGAGTGATGGCACTAGTGCTAATACACCTGCTGAGGTGGGTGCAGAGGTTGTTTGCTACTTCACCAACCTGTATAATAAAGAGGGCACAGTTAATGCTGCTGGATGCCGATGGCCAAGGTTACGACAACCATGAACAACATGCTAACTGGACCTACTGCTGAATCTGAGGTTAAAGAGGCGATGTTTAGTATTGGGCCTTCGAAAGCACCGGGGCCGGATGGCTTCAATGCCCGATTTTTTTAGGCTATGTGGTCCATTGTCAAAGATGACATTTGTAGAGCTGTTAGGTGGTTCCTTGTTGGGGGGAAAATGCTAAGGCGTATGAATCATGCCTTTATTAGACTAATTCCGAAGAAAACCATTGTGGAATCCTTGGGGTATTTGAGACCTATTGCGTGCTGCTCGGTGGTGTACAAGATTATTGTGAAGTTGTTGGGTAACGAACGAAAAAAGGTTATGCCTGAGATTATCTCGCCTAACCAGACAACCTTCATCAAAGGGAGAAGGATTGCAGATAGTGCCCTTCTTGCTGCTGAGTTCATGCTTGATTTCGGCATTAAGAATAGTTCGAAGAAGGCTTGCGTCAAATTGGATTTGGTCAAATACTATGATAATATAAGATGGGAGTCTCTAGGGTCTGTGATGAGGGCTATGGGATTCAGTAGCAGGTGGATTAAGATTATGGAAGAGTGTGGCCATGACTTCTTTCTCTGTTCTTGTGAATGGGTTTCCCTATGGCATGTTTAAAGCTTCCAATGGGCTTAGACAGGGGGACCCGTTGTCTCCTCTACTATTTACTTTGGTCAAGGAGACATTGACTTGTATGGCTGATGAGTCTGAAGGAAGTAACCAGTTTGCAACTTTTAGACAAGGAGGGTGCAGGGTGATGGCACACATGATATTTGCCAATGATGTTCTTTTCTTTATGATGGGCACCAACAAATATCTTAGAAGCTTTCGAAGGCTTATGAAGAGGTTTGGGGATTACACATGCCTTTACCTCATTGATATTAAATCTAGAGTTTTCCTTTCTAGATCGTGTGATACCAGGAGAGGCAGGCTTAAAGAGGCTGTGGGGCTTTCTGAAGGTATGTTTCTGACAAAATACCTTGGGATCCCGCTAAGTGGTGGTAAAGCCAAAGGCAAGGATTTTGACATGTGCATAGGTGCTCTTAGAGATAGGATCTCTAGATGGATATGGATTAACTTGTCCATGGATGGAAGGCTTGTTTTAGTCATATTGGTTTTGGAGGGCAGGTTTTGGTGCCAACAAGCTGAAATCCCACTTTTTGTGTTGAACAAGATGTGTACTATCATGGGATCCTTCGTCTGGGGAGGTAAAGGGCACGTTGTGGGATGGCCTATCATAGAAAGGAAGTACAAGGAGGGAGGTCTCAACCTGACTGATCTGGCTACTCTCGCCCATGTGGCCACGGTGAAGAGATTTGACGCCTTTGTTAGGGGTGATTCTTCCTGGACTAGATGGATGCGGGAACGCTATGGGTGTAGCCTGCATGTTACTGATCAAAATGCCTCAAGATCGTGGCGGGCAATGTGTAGGGTCTGGACTTTAGTTGTTGCTAATTACACCCCTTTGTTGGATGGATGGACACTAAGGGATGCATCTTCTTCCATTCCTTGGGCTCTACCCCATTCTCATACCCCGTTTGTGCCTTGGTTCCACCTTCTACGGAATCAGGGGCACATTCTGAGGTGGAGTTGTTGCACGTACAAAGCAATCATGAGAAGACTTATGACGTTAGATAGGTTAATTAGCTGGGGTCTCAACGCTAATCCCATGTATGGGTTATGCAGCACTGAGGCAGAGACACATAATCATCTATTTTTTAGTGCAGCTATACTAGGTACTTGTGGAGCCGGTTCTGGTTGAAAATGGGTTGGGGCTGCTCTCCGCCCACCGCCCTATTTGATGGCGTGCTACAGGCTTTGGAGAAGACTAAGCACAACCAAGGCTCTAGACCGTTTGTGGGGGTATGCCTCACTACCTTAGTGCCTTATGCTATATGATTTGGCAAGAACGGAATTATAGATTGCATGGGAAGGGGATGATTGACACTCTTGTTTTGTTTGATAACTTATTTGCACATCTTAGGATGGTGCTTAAAGCACATCCTAAAATGGTGAGAGGATTCAGTGGTGAGATCCTGGCTTAGTGGGATTTTGTTTAATAACCCACTTGTATAGTATATGATGGTGTTTGCCTCCTATACTCTTTTTGGTGATATAGTAATACTTTACCTGCTAAAAAAAAGGTTCTAATAATTGTGAATGGACTCCAAATTGGCGTACCTAATTAGGGCCTCAAAGTTTCTTGCATCCCTAGAGAAGAGAACTAGATGAGTAGGGTTGGGGAGAACATGTCACTGATTCTTTTATTACCCTCTCAAGTGTGTTGTTGCTTTTCTATATATCATAAAAAACATAATGTGTCATCAACATTGATCCAAAATAAGGAATAGAAGATAAAGTAGTTATCAATGAGAAAGAACCACCAAATCATTAGAAAACCAGAAGCATTATATTCTGAAAAGCAAATGGATCACTATTAACTTCATAGTGGATATGTGTCCTTCTTTGGAAATGCCAAATGAGCTTGATATTCTCAAGGGCAAAGTGATAGGTGGATCAAAATGGTCATTGGGACAAAGTTTCAAGCATGCCTACCTACTCCAGGAGACATGGAGTTCCATTGAAATAATCAATGCTTGATTAGTTGGTTGATGATGATAAGTAGACTTGGCCCCCAGAGCGTCATGGTCGAAACTATGGGAAAAAAAGTAGATATATACCACATAACATGTTTATACTAACTTATAAGGTTCAAAACACCATAATACCTTAAGGAAAGAAAGAAACTCACCACACATTCATGTCGTGTCTCCTTTATGCCAATTTTTAATTCTATAACTAAATGATTTAAAATTGGTATTTGATAGTCAGAAAATAGAGTTAAGTACATGCACCTTGACATCTACGATAAGTAATTATAGACATGTTTTTGCAACACTATGTATATCTATGTAAAGGTAAGAACAAGGTTATTAGACCTACTACTAAAATAAATGAATGTAATAGATAAACAACAAATAAATTTGAGTATGGTGTTTATAGTAGTCAAATCTAGTCACAAAGAAAGTAGTAAGCATAATTCTATCATGTAATATGTATAGGCCACCAAAGAACGGATGCATATGAAATTGTCTGAACATGAGGAAAGGAGTATATCTTTGCATATTATATGCATTTACGAGGGGTATCATGACTATCATATATGAAAACATCATTCAATCCTACTATTATAGATGTAACAATTTTATTGTGACCCTACAAACCCAGGTGACAACCAACTAACAATCCACTCTTTTAAAAATGTTGCATCGCTTATGCATAACATTGATAATATGCATAATACTTTACTTCATGTAAGCTTACTCGAGCACTGCATGAAAACCCCTCCAAATAAATTGTGATTAGTAATTCTAAAAATAAAAATTGGAGTAACCAAGAAAATATGAACATTATGGCTTTTTAGAGTCTCATTCAAGGTCGGGTATTAGGCTTGCATGATTTTGTTTCCTACAATGAGGTATTGTTTAAGAAAATATCTAGTATCTGTAAGTAATCTTGGGAGATTATATATAACTCAGATACCACCTGATAAGAATGATAGTACCAAATTTTGCTGATGATGAAATATAAAATTCTAGAGTTGCATCACCTAAAAGATTGGATGTTGAAAAGTAAAAAATCAAAGTGTATACCTAGTCATCCCATAATAAAGATGAATAATATCTTGTTGGAATGCATGGAGCACTGAATGACTCAACCGATAAAGTTATTAATCATTTTATGAATTTATCCTGAAAGGAGACATACTCTATCAAGGCTTACTTAAGATCTGAAAAGTAAAAGAGTTAATATGCCATCCTTGTTTCATTCGGTATAGTATTCGAAATCTCTCTAGCTATTTACTGACCTCAATGCAAACAATTCTACTTTCTACATCATCTTACCAAGACAAGCATGTGTGCTTTTTCTTCTATGTTTGGACATAGCAAGCCTAAACGAGTAAAAAAGAACCTCTCCAAATGATACAACCCATCTTGTAAATTAGAAAGCAAAGGATGCATGCGGCTATACGTTTTATAAATTCTATTATAAATAAGACATTAGTATCACTTAGATATATGTAGTTAACTACATTTTTCTAGATTAAGAATGATTTCCAACCATAAATAAAGAAATTTATCTACTCCATTTTTCTGATATATTAAGAATGATTTCCAATGTTTAACATATGATTTACTATACATAACATAATCATGCAATGGGATGAAGATGTCACATTGCATATAGCCTTGAACTTTTCTGTCAAGCTAATAGAACATTTGTTATCCTCTTGATGTTATTGCCTTTTCACCAATATTACCAAATTATCAAAGAAAATATAAGCCATATAGTTTAAAAATGAACTATGAAATGTTCATCCAGGTCTGTCTACTAGGTGGAATGACTCCCAATATCTATCTTGCTAACTCCACAGATGCGTTGGAAGGCTAAACAGCTATAAAAGACTACTATTTGTAATCATTCGTTATCTATCAAAACGTGATGTGTTCTAAAATGACAATATGATTGTAAGAATTATAGGAGGACAACTGAAAAAAAGAGAACTAGCAAAACAAAAAGAACTTTTGAGTTGTTCTGTTAATTAGGTTTTATTAGGCCCTATTCAAAATCCATCAATAAGCAGAGTTTATTGGGCGGTGGTTCCTCACTTCAATCATCTTTTACTCTCATGTCTTTTTACACCTTTTATGTTTAAGAAGTTGTTATAGCTACAATGTGAAACATATGGCACAACCAGATGTTGACATGGGGGTGGATCTTGAAAATGTTTCTCTGGTTTAAGATGTCATTCACATCATTTGTTGTTTGATACATGTAATTAGGTTTTATTAGCACCTATTTAGAATCCACCAATAAGCAGAGTTTATTGGGCGGTGGTTCCTCACTTCAATCATCTTTTACTCTCATATCTTTTTAAACCTTTTATGTTTAAGAAGTTTTTATAGCTACAATGTGAAACATATGGCACAACCGGATGTTGACATGGGGGTGGATCTTCAAAATGTTTCTCTGGTTTAAGATGTCATTCACATCATTTGTTGTTTGATACATGTAGAATAATGCTCGATAGTTGTGAATGAGATTGCTGTGAGATTTTAGTAAGTGGGTAGAAAAGACATTGGTGTGTAAAATAGAAACCCATTTGGGGGTTGGAGTCATCAATCATTTCTCAGGGGCGTCATGGGATGTTGTGCACAACTCTACATAGTAGATTATAGCAATCCTTTTGATTTATTCTTCTACTGACTTATACATTAATATGTAAATCTAATTATTTTACTACAAAAATCTATCCATAGAAGTAGAAGGGCTATTGAACATCAACTCATATTTTAGGTACTCTATCAAATTAAAGAATGTCATCTTTGCACATATTACTTATTATTTAGATATTAAAACTACAAATCCGGAAGACATCATAACAGATAGAAATTAATACATTGGCCTACACTTGTTGTGATGTTCCCATAAACAATCAAAAGTGCAGTTTGCTTTGACATCCTTTCATCTCACATGGTATGCTGTTGTAGGAACATAAAAGAAGAACCCAAAAGCCAAGTAGAACTTAGCAGCAAATATCAACCATAAAATAAGAGCATATAAATGGATGGTCTGCATTCAAGCTACGTAAGAAAGCATGGAATAGGCATTATCTTCTCAATAAATTCAGATGTTACAGGTTTCTCGTAGGACATTTTGATTATAAAAATCATATTACAAACTATCACTATTATTCAAATGATACCTGATTATGCTTAAGATAAATTACACCATGTCATCTTCCGATATAACTGCAGTTTTGGTACTCCACATAGAAAACTGAACTATATCTTTTGGCTCGATTGATTCATCACGAAACCTTTGAAAAAAGTTAATCAAGTGACCCTCTGTGGTCCTGAACATGTACTTTCTTTTACAAGATGTTTATGCTTAGTCTACCCTATTAAAGGCAACACTACATTCAATGGTCAGTGCAAATAAAAAAAACGCAGCACTTTTTGCTATAGCATAAAGAAAAAGATAGGGATAAAGAGTCCAACTTAGACGAGTATAAATAATGAACATTTGAAAAGCAAATAGAAAGGGCTTATTGAGATGTTTTACGGGTGTCATTCTAGGCTCAAATGAGAACGTGGTTGAGGAATAAAAAATTAATAGAATCATGATTCAAGTCGTGGTAGACTAAATTGAATTTCATTATTGAGACATGCTACTAGATATAGAAGTTCAGAATACAAGCATTGACTATGTTATGGAGCTCATCGACACCAACTCCTACGGAAGCCCAATGATTTTTTAATCCATGTCTTCAAGTCTGCATGCTAGCCAGAAGAGCATAAGGGTAATGAAACAGGTCCGATAGAAAAAAGAAATGTTCACGAGTTGTAAATCTACATTCTCATTAACTTGTTTTGGAAGTTGATTCTACTGAATAAACCTACAATCACGGGTTGCCAAATGCGGAAGAGGGGGGTTTTAGATCTATGTGTATGGAAGCCGATTCAATGTATGTATTACGTCAAAGAAATTAACTCACCTCTATCTTTGTTGCTAATACCTTATTTCCTTATATGAGGTTTCTAAAGAGCTTCAGGCGTGACATCCCCTGCCATCCGTATCCTCGTAGGCTCTGTCCTTTTAGGACCTTCTCTCTACAGCTCCATGAGGCTAGGCGGGAGAAAACTGAAGGAGATCGAGGTGGGGGAAGGAGAAGAGGGTGAGAGGAAGAGAGGGTGATCAGGTTGAGGGTTGTGGGGAGGGAAGAAGGGAGGAAAAGGGGCAGAGCATGATGGGTGGGGTGGGGGGGGTGCTATCAGAGTGGGCATCGGCCGTCAGGAGAAGACAGAGTGTGGGCGCAATGGGCGCCATCGGTGATTGGGGAAGAGTGAGTAATAACCCTATCAATAGGAATGAGTGGGAGAAGTGCGTGAAAAGTTAAAATTTTTGGCTTGACATATTTGGGAGGGGGAGGGGGAGGGGGAGGGGGAGGGAGAGAGAGCGGGAAAGAGTTAGAAATAAAAATTTTAGTTTGTTTGAGAAATGTAGTCTATATTGTAGTTATTGAAATTGGTTACATTTATTTTATTTACAGTTTTATAATTTGTAAAAGAAAGTAATTTTTAAATACAAATACAATATATATAGCTAGTAAAATTGTAGCTAAATCATTCTTTTTTTGTAGTGAATATATTTATAATTTTGTCTTAAACTCTCATATTTGAAAGATATTAACATCCTAGTACCTGCCAATGTACTAAGATGTGCTAAACATAAAAGATTATGATAAAAGAGTGAAAAGTATTATTTATTTAAGTTTGGATTTGTTACATGTCAAGTTTGAAAATCCTCGTAACATATTGTAGTAGTTATACTAGTATTGTCTCATTGCACAAGTACTAATGAGTAAGATATTTCTCTTATTATAATTAACTAACTAAAATTAATGCACCACTGGTTAGTGTAATGTCTTTAGGAGAATGTTTCCACTTAAGTCTAACCCCTCATATCCAATAATTTGGTTTCAACCATTCCTATCTACTTTCTATAACGACCTTTCAGTTGCTCTATTGATTGCTTTTTTTTACAAAAAATACCTATATGAAAGTTTTTATGGTGTTTTGGGTCATACAAACCTATCAAAAGAATTCACTACATACACTAATTTACTTATATTACCGTTAAATATCTATACTAATATCTGAGTTGAATTTTATTTTTAAAATATTGAGTTTAAATGATAGAATTACTTCATTTTCCATAGTTTAAACTCTACCTAATTCATATATGAATCTCTAAATAACATTGATGGACTATATTCATGATGAACAATACAATATTGTAAAAGATGTAATATGAAGCATGCCAATTAAGAGTTTGCATTCAAAATTGATCCTATACACATGATTTCACAAAGATATATTAATTATCTATGTTGTACCCATTTCCATCTACTTTTGGCATTTAATTAAATTTCTAAATAAAAACAATAATTACGAAAAGATCAAAATAATTGAATCAACATAGTAAGCATACATGTTTAACAATCTTTTAAAATATTGGCATTCAAGTTTTAATTAGTTGGCGCACGAGCTTCGCATGTAGTATGTTTATATTTTATTATTTTTGCATAACAAAAAATATGTTTATGTTTGTGTGTGTACATACCTATACTAATAAGTAAGATATGCCTATGAGATTAGTGATATGAAAAGAAATAGTGCAAAAAAAAACCAAAGATTTTTCCTAAATTTGTTTTTATCAAGTTCTCACCGTCAGATCTATTATCTCCACATGGTCAATGTTTTATTACAAAAAATATATTAATTTTTCATTGAATGTATTATTTTAATCATGTTAGTAATCACATTTCTAATTATCATTATTTCTCTTGTTATGATTATTATTATCATTATTGTTATGATTTTTATCATTATCATGTTTCAAAGGAAGAACAACTACAAGAAGTACCTTCTTTAAAGAATATAGAACAAAAATACAGATTAGTCATACAACATGTCTCTAAATAACAAACACATATATTGGAGAATCTCTACTTATTTACCAGATAAAATGTTGCATTATAATAACACTAAGATAATGATTTTGTGTATCAACATGGTTACTTATTCATCATGACTGCACAAACAAACATACACTCCTCAAGCATATTGTGGTACATATACTATTACTATATGTTGTTTGCTTGTGAAAGATCATCATGTTTTATTTTGTTCACAATGAATCTCAATCTATGTATTGTACATATATTGTTACTATATGTTATTTTCTTGTGAAAGATCATCATGTTTTATTTTTTTCACAATGAATCTCAATCTATGTATAAAATTTATATTCATGATAAGTTCCTTTTCTCTTGATTGGTGAATCCTTGTTGTTGTAAGAGAATATATGTGAAAATTTTTTCCATGCCTACTTCAGTATAGACCTATTGTGATTAAGTATCACTTTCTATCATAGCTTGTAATTTTAAAGATTTGAATGTATAATCTCATATTTTACATACCAAAAAGATTATTCAAGTATTAAGTTTTCCAAAATATGTTCCAATTCATTAATCGTGACCAGTTAGTCATGTTTATTCCTACTTATATACTATATGTTTGAACGTCCTCAAATACGTATTTTTCATTAGTCTATGGAAGCTATCTAATTCCTTCTCTTCCACGCCTTCAATTATAATTATATTTATTCTAAATAAGAAGCAACCTTTCACTGATATATACTTTAGATTCATAAGATACATTTAGAAAAAACTATAATTTTTTTTAGAAATTTACCAAATGAACCCTCTCAACATCGATTTTACAAATGAGTGTATCCATTGTAATATTTCAAAGAAATTCTTAAATTTTCATATTGTAAAAAGTTTAATATGATTATGATGCACATTATACTAATATCTTCAGAAACAACAAAGAAAGATTGTGATAAAGACAATATCTAGTGATATAACAATCTATTGATATCCACTCCGATTGTAGTGATCTTCATCTAGCAATATTTGTGTCAAACATGCACTTCTATGCAACCAAATTGACTTGTTCATTATGCAAATTTGTTTCTAACACGTGACTTCACTTTAGTAATAGTAAGTAAAAGAAGCATGCATCACTCTTTAGATTTTAATGAGGATAATTGTACCAAAACTTTATATCAACTATTTAGTATTGTAACATCCATTCAATTTATCTATAAAAACTAAAGGGTGTAAGATTTTCCACATGCTTGATTTTGTTCAAATGGTAAAAATACCTAAAATTTGCTAGTCATCATTGGTTGTGTTGCTTCACTTTATTCTTTTTCAATATTTTGGTGGTAGTGAGGTTTATTTGAAAATTTTGAAAATTTTGGTGATCACACTCAGCAGAGGGGATATCAACACGATTACATGCATTAACTAATTATATAATATTATCTTGCTCTATGTAGTCTCCATGCATACATTAACATCGTGCACTAATAAAATGAGAATTGCACAGTTTGCACTCATTCATCGGCATAAAGAGAATATAGAATGGTGTTGTGTTACATTTTTGTTTGAAATATTATTGATATTATATACACCACATTTACAACTTTCAAATTTATGCGACCTACTAAGATTCATCATGTACTTGCTTGAAGACATTTAGAAGTTGTAGGTAGGTATGAAAATAGTATATTATGCATATACTAAGAATATTGTAGAACGTTTTTTACTTAAAATTTAAAATACAATATAGTGGTGAAGTGGATCTTCCTCTTTAGTCAAATATTTCATCAGTTGTTTCTTATCTATCCAATCATTATAACAATACACAATGTTTTTGAGGTCAAATACACCATATCACATTGGCTTATCATTTAAATATTAACCTATGATAAAGCAATGGCTTTACAAAGCACAAGGTCAAATTGATATTTGATGCACACAAATATTCTTTAATTGCATAATTCAAGTCATGATTTTTAACTCAAGACATGATAAGCAATTGAACGTGATGAAAACTTGTTTATCATTCAATCACAAAATCATTTCATACCAATACAAATAAAACAATTATGCTACATAGTTTAAAGGATGGCGATAATAATGTCAACATAAAAGTGAAGAAAAAAATTAAAAAAACTCACCAAATGTTTCATGTAGAATTACTGGCCGTAATAGCCATGTCAATTAGGAGAGAAGATCTCTGTACTTAAGATTGACGTTGAACAATGAAGTTAGTGTGAATTCTTAGATGAATGTATCCAAAACTTTGATAGTCATGAGTAGTAGAAGTGAAGTAATTTTGAAGCAACCATTGATGATTAATTCATCCTGACCAATGCAATATTGGAAGAGTGCCCTAGTTCTTGTATAGCATTTGATTACTTTCACCTTTCCGTTGTTGGAAAAAGTTTACAACTATGGGCTTCTTACAATTTGCAAAGGATCTTTAGGTACCAGACTTCCGTTATATATAATATGCATAGAATTAGTCATCAAGAAGGTATAAGAGCATAAAGAAAAGCCGAAGATTTAGAAGTGTAAGTTGTACTTTTCATTAATATGAATGTGAGGAGAGTCACATCAAGGACAACAACCATATAGACCATGACCATGATCGCGTGCAATTTTTACATGTAATTGTGTATCCCTAACTTTGGGATCATGAGAAGGCAAATATGAACATTGTCACTTCTATCTATTGGGGCATTAGAAAGGATGAATATAGACTTATTAGCGATGATAAGGGACATACATTTTTTTTGCATCATCTTCGTCTCAGACCGAGCTCACCATATTTTGTTAATGTTTGAATATTGTGTACCTTATATTGGCAAGATCTTAGGCAGAACACTTTAGGGCTTCTGCTTTGTTATAGAATGAACATATGCTCGCACTAGAAGGCTTGACGATGCCACATCCTTGATCCAATATGCAGCACTGCTAGCGCCCGAGAAACTTGCCCCTTGTGTTTGCAAGCCAGCTGCACCCCCGGTACAAATCTACATCTCGATGGCATACTCTCTAGGGGGATACCTAGATGTCATTCATGGGCATCATGCTTTCGTCAACTGGCGGGGGACAAACCCTCTAGATACAAATAATGTTTTATAGAAATGCAGATATTGGAACCGGAAACACATATGTAACAACCCCATATTTTCAGGACACTAACACAAAATTCTAAATGCAAAGCCCTCAAATATCATATGACTAAATGCACCAAATAGGAGCATGTCTAGTACAGGGGATTGGCATGAGTATGCAAATGAGTGACCATACTTAGTAGAGTAAAATAGTAGATTAATCTAAAAGTATGCTTTAAATGGAGTTCTAGGAATCAAAATTTTATCTAAGAGTGCATATTCCATCATTGGCTTTGTTTCCATAGAGAACTAGACATTCTTGTCTCTATTAACTAGAGATACAAAAAAGAAAGTTTGGAAATGATTCATTGATGTAAATCCATTAAACCGATATATCTGAGAAGATAATATAATTGAATTTAACTAATAATTCTATAGTTTTAGTTAGAATTTTAGAAACATATATATGTTCTTCATTAACTTTCTTGCAATTTCCTTAATATAACCACTCTAGTGTTATAGTATGTAATAAATGATAGATTGGTTACTAATGATCTCTTTGTCTAATCTCATCCATTATACAACCACTAGATTTAGATATTACCCAAATATCGTGATTGAAAAGGCAAATTGTCATTGCATAAAAATAAGCTAATCTCTTAATAAGTCAATTGGCTTGTTTTGAAGTGAGTCTATATGTAGGTAAGTTGGTCAAACTTACCAAGTAGACAATGAACATAAACATCCTAATCATTCCGCTAACCATCTTAATTAGTCAGTTTACCTATTGAAAAAGCAATAAAATTATTGAAAGGTATACCGACCTTATACATTATTTAATAATAAATTAGTAACATGCAGACATTGATTGCGCTAGTTGACAAGTTGGACAAATTCTTGGAAGTCATTTTATTTCCCGTCCTAAATAATTTCTTTTCAAGATATATACAATTTGGTCCATTGCAAATGAAACCAAAATGCAATCTCTAGAATATATGTTCTTAAATCAAATACATACCTTTGTTAGACATCTCATCACCCCGATTACATTAATGTAAGAATTATGACTGATTCAAAACTAAATAAATTTGCATATACATTGATATTGAGACAACATTAAAACATTAATATTCGTTCCATTAATACCTAAATAATATTTTTATTCACCTAGAAAACTCTAAAATTGTTGAACTAGGACTTTGACTAAACTGTAGCTATCAAATGTTCTCTAGCCATAATGTATAACAATCAAATAACAAATATTTTTTTAAAATAACATAGCATACTTAAACTATATTTGGGTTATGTAACCCTAGACTATTCACTATGATTGGACTTTCATGATAGTTTAAGAAAATGATCACAAAAATTGAAAAGAGAAAATATAGTTGTTATACATATTTATATCAAAGTCCCTTTCAACTTACTCCACTCCATTAATTTCCATAAAACCTTAATTAAGATATATTCCACTTCCGAAGATTCAAAATATTTCAATCAAATACTAGAAAATGGTTATATATGTAAGAAAATAAACTTTAACTTCCTCATCTATGATCTCTTATGTTCTAAGTTGACATACTTAAAAATATACATAGAAAAATTATCATGTATTTTTGCTAACTCAAGAGGAAAATTAAATATGTAATCTGCTAAATAAATGGATATGGCTCCATATATGTGGGAATTATTTCATCATGCTTATCTAATCTTAATACTCACTCTAAAGAATGAAGTTTAAAATTAAGATCATCATACACAAAATTGTATGATACTATGCCACTAGTCAGAATAACGTTTTTATCAATACTAAGTTTCTTTCACATTATATTGAAGAGATTCTTATTAATTATTTCTTGAACCATTGTCTGGCCTAAATTTATATTTTCCTGACTGCAAAATGATCATGATTAAACTTATTCTATACTTTGAGGTTTAGTAAGTCCAAGTCCAACTTGCATGCTTTCTTTTTTTCGTTTTATCTAAGCTAGATTAGGAAAAAACTAAAGTTGCTTCATTCTCATGAGATGTAAGGTGGAAAACATTTGTAGAGACACATGTTTGATACAAGATCATTAGATAATAGATAACATCAAACTAATAATATGCAAGACTGATGTTTATGTGTGATAAGAAGTTGAGTCCTAAGAAAACTATAAAAGAGGAAGTACCTTTCTACTTATTTATAAATGAAGCAAATGATAAGAGTATGTAAAACACATATAAACACACTTAGAAAAATTCTTGAATTTGGTGGTGGGATAAACACTTATAAATGTGCATATAGAAGTTTTTTTTGGTACAATTTGATGTACATATATTGAGGTCAATGCTGATCCATTATCGGTGGTATTTGTGTAGATTAGGCTGACATTGACCAATTGGCTTATTTGTGTGTACCTTGGTCTAAAATAACAGGGAGCATTGTGGGTCAATGGTGATCGACCAATCCAAATTTGTACTCAATTTACATCATTTCAAAATGGGTAAATGTTGATCCATGTCTTGTAAAATTTACAATGGTTTTTTAGGGTCAACATTGACCAATTTCATTATGTGGTAGCTCAATGGCACTACAAGTCATTCAACATGATGATAGGTCAATTGACCTATCTAGCACTAACTTTCGGGTCTGATTCAGAAAGATAAATATGCAGCTTGCATTATTTTGTAATTGAGAAAAACAAGTTGTAGGATAATGTTATCCTCTTTTTACCTCTTCCAACCCTATATAGTTGAGGAATTATGATTATTGAAGCTATTCTGAGTGCTTTTATGAGAAAAGGAGAAGACCAATAATAAGTAATGTTAGATCATGTTATACCTAGCTAATGTTGTTATGTATATGCATTTCTTCTTCTTTTTACCCACATGCAAGTGGTGACTCCCTAGAGTAAATTATTGGTTATTTATTTCTTACATTAATTAGGGTTCATAAGTATTAAGCAACTTGTGAGGAAAATCACCATCATTTCATACCTTTTACTTTTGATACCTTTGAGGCACTTGCTAACGATGTCATTTCTCTTCCTAAGAGCATCAAACACATAACCAATAGGAATCTTATGCTGCCTTGGTCTACATTCAATAATTTTGTATTTAGATCTATAAGTTTCACCATCCAGAAAGGCTTGGTAGGCCAATTTATTGCTCATGCTTCTAGAAAGGCATTCATGTAATTTTCGTTGTTCTTATAAAATCATTTTTTTTCTTAGATTATTATTCTCTTCCTACCCATGAAATGTTGCAACATTGCATTAAATGTGGAACTTCATTCTTCAAAGGAGATATTGAGATTTATAAATTTTGAGTTTTAAAGTTGAAATCTCATTTCAGTGAAGTTGTAGTTTGTGAAGTGATTGGAGTTCAAAATTCTACTGTAACTAAATGTATTTATCATAGTAATCAAAGAATGTGAGGATTTCATGATTTTACACCACTTGAGATGAGATATTGTAGAATTATGGATGAACTATTGCTTGGATGGGTGCTTTTTGTAATGATTAGTGATCTCAATTTCTTAGGTGTTACTATCACAATCCTAATATAAAAAAAATTTATTATCTTAATGGAAAAACATAGGCACTAAATGTAGTAGAGTTGTCATTATGTTAGTACTATTGGATATTAAACTTTAATTTTAAAAATAATATGTATTAAATTTCAATCTTGTATATGGTGAGGCATTAATGTTTTTTAATGAGTCGAAAAAGATCATACATACATAAAATAGGTAATTGATAAGAAATCACAATTGCCCATTATTTAGTGTTTGCTATGTTATGTCTATGAATCAAAATAAGCATATGATTTTTAGTTCTATCTAAGCTAATTTTATAGTATTGAGTAAAACATTAGACTTTCAGGTTCCCTAAGTAATTGAAAAAAATCAAATTTCATATTACCTTTGATTATGACGTTTGTGATTCATTAAGGGTATCAAAACTTTAAATCCTTATAGTTGATTTGTACATTACATAGCAACATATGTTTCAATGAAATGACAATAAGGGAGACACATATCAGTCAACTCACTAATTCTTCTATGGAATTAGTGAAATTCCTCTAAAGCATCTCATATACAAACATATACCTTTTTTTGATGACTATCAAAGCTATAAAATGAAGTTAAATATACGTCTTTAGACATAGAATTTTAATCAAATGTTTTGGACCATAAGACCAGCATGACAAAGAACTACCATGTTCAACATAATCTATTAGTGTTTGGCCTAGGGTAAATTCATCATTCAATTTGAAAACATGAATCAATTAACGACAAAGTAGTTGAAAAAATATGAAGGTCGTCAAACTATGAGAATCTATTATAATATTCAAGATACCACAATTGGATATCATCCAAAATCGTTTCTTCACCATGAAACATATCAATTATAATGACCAATGATGACTTATGTGGTTAAAGGAAACATATCATCAATAACAATGGTTTTTTAAGATCAGTAAGAATGGTTGGTCATGTGTCGGAGTTCAATAAATCATTATTTAAGGTTCATAAATGAACAATTAGTAATGACTAAGGACAAAATTCAATATAACCTAAAAATGAATTGAGAGTGGATCTCAAGAGGTATGAGAAGAACAATCATAAGGAAAAAGTTATGATGTCATTTACCATTCAAGGTATTCTATTGCTAAATCTATGTATATGTTATACCATTTTAATTAGAATATCCATTGATTAATGGAAATCATTAAGGAGTAGCTTGTGAATAGATTTATATTTTTAATGCCATACACTTTTAGTGTTATTGATAGAAATAAAAATTTATTGAGATGTCAGAATTACATAATGATACAAAATCCACACAATCATATGGAAAGGATTGTCCACCAATCCAACCAAGCTTAACACTGACAAAATGTGAAGAACAAAAGATGCCAAAGAAGATGCATGGGATATTCTTAGAGACCATGAAGGTAAGAAGATATTTTTATCTATATACTACTATAAAAAAGAGTTTTTCTAACTAATTACAAGTATGTCATTTTTCCCCACTCACAAAATTCTCCAACCAATCAAATTACAGCAGTTCAAAATGCTGCAACCTCCTTAATTCTCTCTCTTCTTACAATTGTCCTACATTTTTGTTTTTTTATTACTTCTGTCTCTTACCGTGTTCAAAACTAAAGACAAATCGAGTCGGGTAGTTATGATATTGGTCCATGTTTCGTGCCCACGATTTTAATTAATTTCCTGAAGCATCTGGTCCGTGTAGAGTAACGTGTTAATTAATTTCCTGCTAACCACCGCCCACGAGGCCACTATACCCATTTCTCCTCCCCACATCCGAGGGTCCAAGTAACCACACGATCTACATAGCAATTGTAGTCAGACCAGCTGAAAAAATGTCTAAAAATGATGTGGACACAGTATCCTTCCGCTCATGCTATGATTACTGAAGCTTAACCCGAACAGCCAACCAAAGTTCTTATTTCCCATCAGCGGCTGCTGCGGCAATACATTCATCCCATTCCCTCTCCGAGCAGAGCGACAAGAAGCAGTCGGACGGGGTAGACCACTCCTCACCGTCCAGTCCTACCATCCCACATCACTGATCCTAATGGCTCATACCCAACGGACGGCAGACAATGGCGACTATGCGGCAGCGCACACTGCTGCCCCTGCCCCACGCACTCCCACCCCACAGTCGGTGTCCGCGCACTGAGATCCTCCACAATGGTCGCCTCGGCCGCCATGGGAGGCAGGGCGCCGCTTGCAGTGGTCTTCCAGCACTGTTGTACGCAGTAAGTCCCTGTCACTCTCGTGGCCTTCGCCGCAGGGGCCATGTTCACGGCCGTAACTGCTGCAAGGGCCAGATAGAGGAGTGCCGCCCTGATCCATCCCGTGCAACGAGAGGAAGAGGCAGGCCGAGATGCACCAAGCGACGTCGAGAGAGGACGGCTGTGCAAGAAGGCAGGCATCGATTAGGTACAAAATCACGAGTGTCGTGCACTTTTGTTTGGTTTCTCTTGTACAATAGCGGTCGTCTGCACTTTGACGGAAGCTTGTCTTATCTGAAAGACATCTGTTATATTATTTAACCCAACAAAATATAGATGTTATTCTTTATTTGATTCATAAATCTGGGAGGGATATTTCTTTTCATTTTGTGTCGATCCTCCCTTCACATGCGTCTCTAAAACCCATCGTGATGTTTGAGCACGAGTGGTTGTAATGATTATCATGAGATCAGGATTTACAGAATGAAAATTAGTAGTCTGCGTATAACGTCAATGGGTGCAGTTGGCCATAGTCTGCAAATTAGTTCAACCTGCCACAACACCAAAAACTAAAAGATATAGGTTCCATCACGTATGATAGTCTCGAATTGCTCTATGGAATCTTTCAATGCCTCATTGTATATTAGAACTCCTACACAATTGCATCCAACATTGATGACAAAATAAATCGAGATGTAGTGGCGATGATAAATGTAAATGCGAACAAGGAGTAATTCTCTTCATGGTTCAGAAATGACACACATTAAATCTTTTAGCTTATAGACTAGATCTACTTTACAAGGACCAATGCGCTTAATTTCTAGACTAATGGGGTGTATGTCACCACAATGTAGAATAAAAAAACTGACTGGTCAATAACCTTTCCTCTCATGCTCTAACAATTCCAAGCCTCAAGTAGGATTGTTCTTCCTAATTTACATATTTATCTATGTACACATTTCTATCCTCGTAATTTGCACATTAAGTTGTATACAAACTTTTTACACAACAGACTACAATTCAACAAAAGTACATGGTTCAGTTATCGGAAGGGATAGAATCCGCATTACTTAACAAGGCCATCGTTTGTAGCCGCTTGGCATTGGTACAGTTGAAAAGAGGGGACTGGAGCTTATTTTGGCAGGGTAAGCAATTGTTCACAACTCTACAATAGCTACGGCAGAATAGATGGCGGTGCATGCTTTTTTTGTGATCTATACGTCTATATATCTGACTTACAAATTAGGACTTACAATTTATGATTCTTACTCTCTCTTGTCTTAGTTCTTTTCTTTTTCGAAACCATTTATCACCAGCATGCCATTACCAAACTTGTAAGCGTGGTTTTCCTTCTTCTTAATTCATTATATATACGTTTCTCTAAATATTACTTTTTAATATGATTATCTAATGAGTGATACGAAAACATGAGTAGCAGGAACAATGAATTTCTGTAGTGAACATAGACAATCAAAAGTTAATATGTCTGTCGTGATGACATTATTTTGTAATATGTTTGGAACCGTTCTATATGTGTAGTTACTCAAATAATGAACCACATAATATTTAGAATTCATTCGAATGACATTCTATCATATGTTAGTATATATGCAAAGCTCGACTCAAGATACTTTTCTATCTAAGAAGCCTTACTAAAAAAAACACCAACATGTATTTCCTTGTGATCTTTATGGTGATAGTGGCCTTGATGTATTTGTTGGATAGAGCTTTAACGTATAGGTCCAGCTTTCTCTATAAACCAACCATCGTTTTTAAAAATTCTTATAAGTGTTTATATTTATCATACTGTCAGCTTATCTTCTTCTTCCTTATATATTGTGTTCTAAATATTTCATTAGCAAGGAAGAGCTATACATCACTGATGTGCACAAATCATATCATCTTTTGGATCATGTTTGGTTGTATTTTCATATTGTTTTGACTCAATTATCACTCTCATTCATGCTAGATTCTATATTTTTTGCTATTCTTACTTGTCTCATGGTTTGAATTGTAGGTACTACATTTTACAATGAAATGATGAGGAATATATAATATTATCACTTATTGGATCATTCCTCAAGTATCTACATGTTTTGAGGTTCGAAAGTGCGCAAATACCACTTTTTATAGCATGTAAATCGGACCTACACACTGAAAGTTATGAGCAGAATACATAACAGCCCAGAACAGCCAGGTGCATGCCGTCCACCTAGGAGCGTCAAGCAGACCAAAGTTTCTGGAAAGTTGTATGGTGTGCATTACTTCAGCGTACGCCGTGCGCAATGCATTCTGGAGCAGATTGAAATTTCTGGAAAGTTGCATAGCATGCATTACTTCAGCGCACGCCGTGCGCAGTACATTTTGGAGCAAACTGAAAGTTTCTGGAAAGTTGCACGGCGTGCACCTGGCAGTTTCAACATTTTGAAAAATATGAGTTTTTGTTTAAAACGGAGTGAGAACTTAATGGACGGTTATCTTCGGTCATTTGTGTCAGTTCCCTCGTCCCAGGGAAAGCCTAGAGCAGATGAGGGTGATTTGGAGGAGAAAAGAGGTGGTTTCTTGCCAAAGGAGTCCATTTCTTCTTCTCTTCTTCTCCGAAGCTGCAACAGAGCTTCTTCACTCTACAAAGCTTCTCGGGAGGGAAGTTTGTCTGGTTTGGAGCAGTTGTAGAAGTGGGATTTCATTCTCAAGTCAGAATTCTACCTTTCTTTGGTTACACCTTGGGATTGCTTAGCTTTTCCTTCTCTAAACCATGTTAAACTCTGAAATTTCTACACATTTTCTGTTGTACATCATTATGGACGAGTAGACTCTTTTTCTTGGGCATGGGAGAGTAACTCCCATGTCATAACTTGTATGAACATATGAATTTCGCACTAAATGTTAGTTTCTTGCATGTTCCAAGAGTTGTTTCAGATCTGAAATGCTTGGTTGTGTGATTGGCCATCATATTTGCATGTTTTATGCTTTCTTTCGTAATCTGAGAAGATGTGTTTGGGAGTATGGAGTTACTCTTTTGGCAACTTGTCCTTGACCGCGAGAGCGGCTGGGATTATGTTGAGGAGCAAGGTTTGTGATTTGAAATGAAATACATACACGAGAGTGATGTATGGAGTTAAAATCATCATCACTTCACCGAGAGGTGAGTGAATAATTACAAACCTCCTTTGCAAGTTAATTAACATGTTTAAATTTGTATTTTAATATAAGTTATGATGTGATAGTGAAATCCCAAGTCTAGGATCCTTCCAAATCTGAATCTTAGCCTTTCCTAATTTACTGTTTTGTTTTAAATCTATAATCTAGTTGTTCTAATCCAATCATCTTGTGTACAACGATCTAGATTATTGAAAATCATAACTCTTATGCCTAACTAACTAACGCTCCTTGTGTTCCACCTCAACTACAACTACTCTCGTATACTTATGAGATATAGCTGGTTGAGCAAAAGATCATTCTTAATGATTGAAACTCGTTAGTGTAAATAACCAACAAGTTTTTGGTGTCGTTGTCGGGGAGCATCAGTATTCCTGTTAGAGTAAGAGTTGTTGATAAGTAAATGAGACTAGATCACAACTTTCATATCCGCCATCATATCCATAAATCATAATTCATCATGAGCATCATAATTTGTTGTATCTTCCATGTTTGTTTTTGTATCTCACTCACTTTGTTTATTTGTAGGAGCATATGGGGTGTTCATAAAAAGATCCTTGAACAATGCATATCTCTACATTCAGAAAATGAAAACATCATTTGCAGCCCACATGGAGAAAGAAGGAGTGAAACCCAAATATGTATGGAGGAATCACAACCCACACAACCATCATCTGTGTCACCATCATCCAAACGACTTTCACCCATGCCACCTTCATCCACATCACCATCATTCACACCTAATTCACCATCATCATATACACCACCAACACCCATACCACATTCTTCCACACCTTCATATGCACCACCCTCATCC
Source organism: Alisma plantago-aquatica (assembly GCA_963693085.1). Classification (NCBI taxonomy): domain Eukaryota; kingdom Viridiplantae; phylum Streptophyta; class Magnoliopsida; order Alismatales; family Alismataceae; genus Alisma; species Alisma plantago-aquatica. The sequence continues at coordinate 1,779,980,678 of OY856409.1, forward strand.
ACGGATCCTTCACCCATACCACCATCTTCACCCAAGCATCCATCTCAACAAGAAAGAGCAATCATGGAAGATGACCGTCCCCTTAAAGAATTCATTGTTCCAGCTGCTACAAAAATCAATAGGGCTATCAATATCCCACCGATCGAGGCAAATGGCTTTTCTATCAGCCCCACAATTATACAGATCATACAGCAAAACCAATTTGGAGGGACGCCAATGGAGGATCTAAACCTCCACATTACTGAATTTCTACAATTTCTTAGCACTTTCAAGATAGACGGTGTTCCTACTAATGCAATTTGTCTTCTTCTTTTTCCTTTCTCTTTGAGAGGCAGATCCAAGGCGTGGCTCTATTCATTGCCAGGAAACTCCATCAACAGTTGGAACGAACTCCTCAATGTTTTCTTAGTCAAATACTTTCCACCAAGCAAGACCACACAATTGAGGAGTCAACTCATGAATTATTCTCAAAGGGATGGAGAGACCTTGTATGATACATGGGAGAGGTTCAAAGATCTTCAACATCTTTGTCCACATCATGGTCTAAGCAATTGGCTTCTATTGCAATCTTTCTCTAATGGTTTATGCTACAATACAAGGATGTCTATTGATGTAGCTGCAAATGGAACTCTAATGAACAAATCTTATAGAGAAGCATATGCTATTATTGAAGATATGGTAGCAAATCATTGCCAATGGAGTCTGGCTACAAGCTACCACCCATCCTTTTCACATACTACTTTCGAAATGCAAGTGGAAGATCACACGGTTGGTGCTATAGACATAATTGCAGCAAAGCTAGACACTTTATCACAAAGGTTTGAGAAGCTAAGAACATAGTCATTTCAGGCAGCTAATATTATTTGTGATGCATGTGGGTTTCTTAGACACTCATCTTCTACATCTTATGCTTCTTCAATTTATTCTCCAATGGGCTACACTCCATCGGACTTCTACAACAATGTGAACCTAAATTTCATTCAGTCACAACAACCACAAGTAACTTCTAGATTAGAGTCCATGCTTGCAACATTTATTTCAACTCAAATGCAACAAAATGAGGAGTTCCATCAAAAAAGACAATAAATGAAGGGTGCTATTTTCCAACTCTCTTCTAAGGTGGACGATATTGCCACTCATGCACACATCTTGGAGAAAAAAATTTCCCAACAAGCTCTTTCTAGCAAAGAAGCATTTCCACCTTTCTTGCCTAGTCCACTGGAGATGAATCCTACGTATTTCAGGCCGGTGACATTGAAGAATGATGTTGTCATAGAAGTATATCCTTCAAAGTATGATGATGTTGATTCTCATGATGATTATGAAGTTGCAACTAAAGGGGAGAAAGCTACAACACATGCTCTACATGTTGATTCTTCAAGCAAGCCACATGTCCTTCCTCCTCACACTCTAGATGACACATTTCTTTATAATGAGAACACTCTTCCCAACTCATATTTTGATGATGCTTCAAAGGGGAATAAAAAGACAAATCATATTGGTATACAAAAGACTATTCTTGCTGCAGCTCATAGGTGTTTTCACTTGCCCCAAATTAAGGACATATTTGCAAGGAGGCATAAATCTTTAGCACAACAATTTCCAGCTGCAAATCAGAGCACCGGTCCTCCATGGATTTTGATGTTTCCACCATGATGAGGTACCCGGTTGTAGACTTTTTAGTTTGATTTATGCAGTGAGGACATTGCAGATTTCAAGCTTAGGGTGACCAACCAGATGATAACATAGTTCTTTTAGCTTTTCCCTTTCATGTTATTTGCTTCTTGTCATTTGCTTTTGTTTTGTGTTCACATTTCAGTCTTTTGTTTTCAATTGTGTTCTTCTGGTGACAAATCTAGTATGTTATGAGGTTTATCTTTTATATGTGGATAGAACTTCTATGCTTAACTGATTGTCCTCTTTTGATGAGAAATATCATTTGGAGAAATTGTAAAAGCATGCATTAATCAAATGAAACATTTTGGCCATCAACATGTGCTTAACTCTGATTTATGCTTCTAGCCTGAACATTCATCTTTCACATCCTTGATTTCTTAAAACATGTAATGGTTTCAATTTTTGTGAGTAAATCAACTTTATAACATAATTTAGAATACAGGATGCCCTTGCCAAGCTCTTAGTGCATTTTCAACCACTCTTTCAATGAAAATTTTTCAAAACAAATGAATGAAATCTAGCTAATGTTGCAATTTAGTTGACTCTCCTATGTTTTAGAAAAATTAAAATTTCTTTTGACTTATCTCATCTTTATACCCCATAAAAGATGGCTAAACTGCCCACATATCATGCTAGCCTAGTGTAAGTCTGATCTGGCCATGATGGTTAGGTGGTATATCTTAAAAGAGGGTAAAATACCCCAACCGACATTCCACATGTGCATAAGCCTACATTAGCATCTGAGTTTCGGAACCATAATCCATTGTCATATCATTTTTGGGAAAGAAGGAGAGTACAACTAAAATTGTCAATTTTAACTAAGATTTCATCATTTGTATCCTTAATAGTTGAGAGTTTGAGTTGCACATCCACTAATTGCTTGGCTTAGTCATCCAAATTCTACTTAGTGTTATTTAATTGATTGATTTATTTAATTGTGACCACCCCTTCTGAACTAACAATCTCTTTCTTGGGTGTTTAAGTTCAATTGGTAGCTATGAGCATAAACATGTTGATCATGGTTGGTTTGGTCTTATACACATCTTTCATTTCATTTGATCTATTCATGAACTTGACAATTCTTCATTTATGTTTTTATGCTCTTTTTGCTTGACGACAAGCAATAGTTTAAACTTAGGGGGATTTGATGTGCACAAATCATATCATCTTTTGGATCATGTTTGGTTGCATTTTCATATTGTTTTGACTCAATTATCACTCTCATTCATGCTAGATTCTATATTTTTTTTCTATTCTTACTTGTCTCATGGTTTGAATTGCAGGTACTACATTTTGCAATGAAATGATGAGGAATATATCATATTATCACTTATTGGATCACTCCTCAAGTATCTACATGTTTTGGGGTTCGAAAGTGTGCAAATATCACTTTTTACAGCATGTAAATCAGACCTACACACTGAAAGTTATGAGTAGAATACACAACAGCCCAGAACAGCCAGGTGCACGCCGCGCACCTGGGAGCGTCAAGCAGACCAAAGTTTCTGGAAAGTTATACAACCTGCATTACTTCAACGCACGCCATGCGCAGTGCATTTTGGAGCAGACTGAAAGTTTCTGGAAAGTTGCACGGTGTGCATTACTTCAACGCACGCCGTGCGCAGTGCATTTTGGAGCAAACTGAAAGTTTTTAGAAAGTTACACAGCGTGCACTTTGGGTGTACATCGTGCACCTGGCAGTTTCAGCTTTTGAAAAATATGAGTTTTTATTTAAAACGGAGTGGGAACTTAATGGGAAGTTATCTCCGGTCATTTGTGTCAGTTCCCTCGTCCCAGGGCAAGTCTAGAGCAGAGGAGGGTGATTTGGAGGAGAAAAGAGGTGGTTTCTTGCCAAAGGAGTCCATTTCTTATTCTCTTCTTCTCCATTTTCTTCTCCGGAGGTGCATCATAGCTTCTTCACTCTACAAAGCTTCTCGAGAGAGAAGTTTGTCCGGTTTGGAGCAGCTGTAGAAGTGAAATTTTATTCTCAGGTCGGAATTCTACCTTTCTTTGGTTACACCTTGGGATTGCTTAGCTTTTCCTTCTCTAAACCATGTTAAACTCTGAAATTTCTATACATTTTCTGTTGGACATCAATATGGACGAGTAGACTCTTTTTCTTGGGCATGGGAGAGTAACTCCCATGTCATAGCTTGTATGAACATATGAATTTCGTACTAAATGTTAGTTTCTTACATGTTCCAAGAGTTGTTTCAGATCTGAAATGCTTGTTTGTGTGATTGGCCATCATACTTGCATGTTTTATGCTTTCTTTCATAATCTGAGAAGATGTGTTTGAGAGTATGGAGTTACTCTTTTGGCAACTTGTCTTTGACCGTGAGAGTGGTTGGGATTATGTTGAGGAGCAAGGTTTGTGATTTGAAATGAAATACATACACGAGAGTGATGTATAGAGTTAAAATCATCATCACTTTACCGGGAGGTGAGTGAATGACTACAAACCTCCTTTGGAAGTTAATTAACATGTTTAAATTTATATTTTAATATAAGTTATGATGTGATAGTGAAATCTCAAGTCTAGGATCCTTCCAAATTTGAATCTTAATCTTTCTTAATTTACTGTTTTGTTTTAAATCTATAATTTAGTTGTTCTAATCCAATCATCTTGTGTACAACGATCTAAATTATTAAAAATTATAACTCTTACGCCTAACTAACCAACGCTCCTTGTGTTCGACCTCGACTAAAACTACTCTCGTATACTTGCGAGATATAACTGGTTGAGTAAAAGATCATTCTTAATGATTGAAACTCGTTAGTGTAAATAATCAACCATCACTACTGTAGAACTTTCTTTATACTATAACTCTCCTTGTCTTTATTACATAACATGCTATATTTTTTCAAGTTAAACGAATTTTATTAAATAAATCTTATGGTGAAAATGTAAAATAATTTCTAATTTTTTTACTTCTCTTCAAACTGTTCGCTTATTATGATGAATTTATGGTTGAGATCTAATAAAATTCTATTGAATCGTAATTATGATGAGCATGCGACATAGGGTTTTAACAAAAATCAATATTTGAACTTTTATGTCTTTCTGTGATTACAAGTACGTCGGATGTTCTATGATTTTTTTATATCAAATCACAAGATTCCCAAGCTTTCAATACTAGGTTTGAGGAATATAGGCTACGGAAATAAACATGACACGTTTTAGATGTAGATCCTTTAGAAATTATAAAAAAGAACTATGAATCTTAAATGCAACGTAGACCGTTTATATTGATAGTGTGATATCTCTATATAACCTACATTTTACACTTTTTCATTAATTTTTTATGTCAACTACCGATATCATTCAAGATATCTTTAAATTTACATTTTTTTATTTCTTTCTAAAATATAATATTTTTTAAGAACAAAACAAAATTAATTTTTAATAACTATTTAGATATACCATTTGATCACTACAAAAGTGAGTTTCCCGTGCTACATAACGTATGTACTATGTTTTAGTGTTTTTTTTACTCTGTTATCAATTTAATATTTTTGTTATATGGAGGAACTCTTGATATTCACGTATTACGTGGCTGGACTCAAATGCCAGAACATTAAGACTAAACTATGAATTTCTGAGCATGCATTATAGAAAGAAGTTTAGACGCTACATCATTCATTCAATCCCGACTTAATTTCTCTAAATTTATTTTTGAATTCTATTTAATGAATAGGAGTTACTCCTCATATTCAATTGCACCTACTTAAGATAAATCACATTAATATGAGGTAATGACCTATCCAAATAAAATTTAAACAAATGGTCCTTATCTTGATTCGAACATATTGCCTAGTCATGAACATTTTTATACAAAATTAATCTATATATATCACTACTTTTTAAAAAAAAAATTGTCTATTTCTACCCTAACATGTGAATTTTACTTTATTTTTAATATAGCTGTTTATTATTAACATTTATCTAATAAATTTATTGATATAATTTGTACGTGCATGTGCACATATGCGTTTACTAGTATATGAAATATAAAGGTTTAATAGTTGAAGCACTATAGAATGTGTAAAAGGTGTACAATAAGTGTGGATACGGGAGTCTTCAATCCCATGTTGCCTTCTTTTGAGTTTAAATGGACCCTTGTACATGACTTTTTTCTTAATTATCTATTCATAGAGTTAGAAAATTAAATTTTGGACCACACATGTGCACACACCAAGTTGAGATTTGGGGCGTTGTAAGACAGTCAACTAATTTGGGATGGAATCCAAGCATGTTTTTGGAAACTATCTTAAAGGTTGTGGTGAAATTATTTAATGACCAAACAAAGATACTTAAAGACAACAAACCCTTAATAGGTGGCATAAAGGTCTTCTATTATTGAGAATTGATAGTGAAATTTCAATATATTTTCCAAGAGAGAAACATTGTCCATTTGCCTTGCGTCTATGCATATAGACAATGCTTCATACCAATAAACCTAAAGACATCACGATGCTAAAGACAATGATGTCTCTTATAATGCTCATTATTCACTTTATGTCCCCTCATTAGACTTGCAACAACATTTCTTTTCCGAACTCAGTCTCATACAGTCATGAACTTCCATAGTGACTCTTCTTCATGTTCCTCAGAGATGGAATACTTGGGTTCAAAGAATCATACTAAATATATGTGCTTTCATCTTTTATATTAGGTGACATTCATGGTTAACTCAAACTTTTAGTTTAGTCAACTTACCTTTCTAGGGAAGGTCTAAACCTAGGGTGCCTTCATGGCTCATAGGAGGAAATGGGGCTCTCTAGCCACAACCTGACCCCAAGGTCTAAGGTTTTTTCTCCCCCATAGGTCATCTTCCCACTCTTGGGTTGACCCACCCCGGGGTGGCACACGAGCCCTAAAGGTTTCATATTTTCATCTTTATGCATTGTTATTATTATCATAACTTCTCAATCCTGTTTGCTCAATCTCTGGGATACCCTCTCATGGGGTTTGTCCATGGAGTGGACTTGGGCCACCTTCCCCTCCAGGGTCTTGGTACCTATGTCGGCCTTCCCCTCTAGGTCTTGACCTTTCTTGACCTTCCGCTCCAAGGGCTTGGTTTTAGTCATCCAAACCTCCAGAGATAGCATGAGGGGTTCAAGCAAGTTATATTCAGATTTTCATTTTTCATATATATAACGATTGGTTACTTATGTTTATCATGTATATACTCATGCATTTCCTTTCTAACTTCTCACTTATTCTCTATGGGAACTCCCTTTTTGGAGTATTCATGTGGGGAACCCTCTCTCTAGGGTAAGTCCCTGCAGTGCACATCATACATAAGCCTTGGCCCAATCACCTATCACTATAGTGGAAATCGTACATAGGCCTTTGCCTAAGGTGATCATCTTTTATGGGCCAAATCATCGACCACCATAGAAACCATACATAGGCTCCCTTGACCTAAGGTGATTAGATAGGTCTAATCATACATCCCACATGTAATGCATACATCCATCAGAGTTAGTTCAGAAAGTTATATTATATCACATGTTGTTCATAAGTTTCTTAAAACTTTTCTTATTGATGTTTTGTTCCATATGCACGCGTTCATGGGAGACTGGGTCACTTAACTTGTCTATATTCATATTCCTTCACATTCATCCTTCATGCATGGGTTACAGAAACATTTATATTCACTCTTTCCTCTTACACTAATTGAGTTCATATGGGTAGGGTACTATATCACCACACTATTCACATTTCTCATTATTAGGGTTTTAGGGTTAGGGTTAGGGTTAGGGACTACACCCTACCTCTTAGGGTTTCCATGTCCCTTGACCCCCTAGGGTTCTTCTAAACCAACCCTAATCCCATCTAGGGTTATCCACCTAGGGAAAACCCATATTATGTTTTCTCTTTCCTTTATCATTATCTCCACATCACATGTCAATTATTATTTCCACATTACATGTACATTATCATTTCTATATTACATGTACATTAATTGGTGGAGGATGCCTTAATCCTTCTTCTTCTAAAAAACCCTAACTTCAGATGAGGACAAAAAAAATTCCTTTTTAGGATTTATTAAGCAAGAGGATGAGAAGTAGATGAATCAAGAGGAGAAGGAATCCTAAAGGTATTTTACTTCGGGCAAAGACTTCTGAATTTGGGAAGGTAGGATGAATGGGTCTGGGAGTCCTCGTAAGCCGACTAGTGATGTAGAGGAAAATCATGCCAGCCCCCGTTCGTGGTTTCTTCTAGAAACCTCAGTCTATAGAAAACACCCAAACAATTCCCTCATATTTCTACATATTACTTGAAATTATAAACTATTAAATATTATTTGAAAAATTTGGCGCTCTGATACCAAATGTAATGATCTCACTTTTTGTGTCCCTCAATTAAGGAAAGACCTTCTGGTTGAGAACCATTACCTACAAATTTTTCCAAGTATCCAGATTTAACAAATAATAAATAATGGAAAACAATTTCATTAATTCACAAAAAAAATTACAAAATACTTTTACATGAAACTTCATTACCAAAACTATACATAGAGAAGAAGTGTCTATCTAAATCCTCCTTACTTAGATTAATGTCTTCACATGGTTTCATCTTTATCTTCATGTCCCTTATCTTGTATATCATCATATGCCTAAAACGTCGTGAAACAAAACACGGTCAGTATGACTAGTCATACCAGTATGTGGAGGAAACAAAATTTCACAAGTAATGATAACAACATGATTCAACAATTAATGTTTAACAAACCAAATTTAACATTTTCACTATGAATACCCAATCTAGGTTTCTCCACCCTTTGTCATAACCCCTCAGGGCTTCATACTACAATATTCATTATCTTCCCCTATCCAGACAGATGACTTCATCATGTCTCCCTCTATCTAGGTGAGTGACTTCATCATGTATCCCCCTATCCATGTGGGTGACTTCTGAAAAAAGGTCCATCATCCACTAAGCATGACCTTTCATCAGTTGCCAATGGGTGGGAGTTCCATCATTTGACAATTTATTGAAGTGCTAGATGATGTGAGCTGATGACAATCATATTACATACAAACCCATCACAGGGGGTACTACTGGAATAGGTCGATGGGACTACATCAATTAAGTCAACGGTCAATAAAATCATCAACTAATGAAGAAAAAGATAAATGAAAATCCTATCAAATATGTAAATTTTCTTTGTCATGTACACCACTCCTACACTAGTGTATAGGAGTTGAATCTCAAACCTTCCATAAAAATTAAGGAATTGGATTAATGCCTTATTTATTAACATAAAACTAAATAACCCTACGTGGAAGCTAATTCTAAAGTAAAGTGATCAATATGAATGCAAAGTTAAGCTAAAAATCGAACTAGGACTAGGATGATGTACATTCATCAATAAGAAAAGACACATAAAACCATGACTAGGATGATATGCATTCATCAATAAATAAAAATATAATAATGTACAAGAAACCTAATCAACCCACTCCACCCAAAAAAGTATCACAAGTTCCAATCCAAGGTACAAGCCATCCCATACAAACAAAAAGTTGAGAATTTTTTTACAAAAATCCAACTAAGGCTATAACAAAACCCTAATGTACTACCATCCAACCAATTTGTTTGTAGTGAGTGTATTTTGGATAATTTGATGAAGTAGGATTCTTCTTATATTGATCTTCAACACGACAAGGGATTCAATGTGAATGGATCCTTGATTGCACAAATAAAGGTCAAGATCCTAGATGAGACCAGGAATAACAACAATGTTAATTAAGGCAATATAGAAATTAGCATGTATATGTGACCAATAAAGGGTTGGATAATGAAAAATTCTCTTACACATGAAAAAAATAAACAAAAGCAAACATTTTTTTATATGAAACTAACTAAACCTATCCTATCATATTCAAATGTTGTTTTCTTAACTATAATTATGATCCCATCTCATCCATTACCTCATGGGAAAATATACATGACTTTATCCCCTTCATAAATAAAGTTGGTATAGAAGTTTTCATTTACTTGCATGCAAGTTTAGCTCTATCCAAATTTTAGACCAACTTTGCATGGTATAATAAGTGACCATCTCGATCTTAGTTGGCTAGATGGTAGACATCTCCATCAAATTCCATCTAGATTCATCTTTTTCTTTACTATGTTATAACTACCTTTATGATCATGCTTACATATTTTAATTTCCATGGTGCTTCCATTATTGACATCATAACTCATATGCTTCACATGGTCCCATGAAATTAATTTCATTACCATACGAGAAACAATAACCAACCTATTAGACTTACAGTTGAATGATATGGTGGATGTATCATTATTATCTGAAACCCTAATAGTCTACAACATTTCAAAACACAATGGTGATATCACTCTATTACCATTACTTTACGTAATATTTAGAATAAACTCATTTCATCCTTTTTCAATATTCACAGTAAATAGAGTTAAACTTAAATACAAATATCTTGATAAATTCTCCAATATAGCATCCACTTAAAAAGATTCACTTTAGGTTTTGGGTGGAGACTCAAATTTAACTCAAACTACATTGGAAAGAAAATAGAGACATGCTACTCATAATCCTCATGACTCCAACAACTACTAGATCAATAATTACACACTTAACAATCACATGACTGATCTTTCCACTCTAAATGTAAATATTATGTGATAGAGGAAACTCATGGTCACATTTTGATTTTTTTATGATCTCATGATTGAGATTCATGCTCCTCTCTTACATTGAACAAGGATACTTGTAAACCTATGTTTGATAATTTTTGTATTATTCTCATCACTAACCTTACTCCTTGGGGTCCAATACCTTTACAATTTGAAGAATTTGGAAAAATAATATCAATTTTCCCAATTTGATTACCACAACATAAAAAACCCAACTCTTGTGACACTAGACCGGGCTTTACTATTCACCAAAACATTAAAGGTCTCTAACAAATGTTAATCACTTGGAACAATGAACTTTTTTGTAAAATCCATTGTAAAATTGGAAGCTTATCATATGACCTTCTTAATTCTAGATTTATGCACGCTTTGAAAAACTCAATCTCAATGTATCTACTAAATAAGAGAACTCTGGAAACAAAATTGCGTAATTAAATTGTGTAAAGTAGGAGATAAATTACCAAATTCTACCACAATTTATTTAATTCCCACAAGATATTCTCCAACATTTATCACATTTCCATCAATAGCTATATAATCAAAATCACACCTCATCACCAAACATTTTTGTAACCACTTCAAATCTCCTTTTAATCATAATCATTCATATTCTATTATCTTCAAACTCAACTACTGTTCAAGGCTCTACCAATTTCTGTATTTCAAATATCCTCATCTCTAATTTCTCATATGAAGAAATATACTTTGATATGAAGAGCCTAGGTTCTAATTATATTTCTGGACCTAATGGTTTCATTATGGATTTCTACCATAACTAATGGGATAATATCTAAACATCCTTTTGCAACATCTTTAAGTGTATATATCACCATGATGACTTCACTCCTCTACTTGGAATGCTTATCCAAACCCATAACATTTTCATCAAGAAAACTGAGGACCCCACCTCTACAAATCTGTGTCCTTTTATTCTTATGAATGTTTCATAAAAAAACATGTCCAACGTCTTAGGTTCTATGCTCAAATGAAATCCTACATGACAACATTCGACTTCAAGGAACTGCATTAATCAAAGGTAGATGCATTTACATAACTCAAACAAGTGTGCCCTCTTGATTCTCAAACATATTTTTTTAACCATTCAAGGATATCAATTAGCATTTTTTATTACAATATGTGAGGGTTTGGCTTTCCCCAATCAATGAATTTAAAGGAGATACAATGTATCCATTCATCTAGTCTCTCTATGTTAAATAATGGATTGTCATTTGCCTATTTTAATAGAACTAAAGAACTAAGACAAGGTAATCCTTTTTCCTCTTGTCTATTCATCATCATTTCTTCCATTCATGATAAGATGATTAAGATTGGAATCTCAAATGAGTTTATTGATCTAATACCTCACTATGAGAAGATCAATCAAGATGTTGATGATACTATTGTTGTTTTTTATGCCCCAGAAGGCAATCACAAGATGATGTGTGTAGGGATATTTTGTACTTTTGATATGACTCATAAAGGTGATTCCAATTTATTGATGCACATTAATTACTGTGATATTAATGTGCATAATAGATATCCTTAGAATGATTGATCTAAAGCCACAAGACTTCAAGTAAATGACTTGAACATGAGATCCTTATGATTCTAAGAAACATATTCTTAAATGTCCCTAGTCAAGTATTATTGAGGATTGGACAACAATAATATATGTGAAACTAGTATGTGTGGTGATTTATGACCATGTCTCATGGGTCATAGGTATTGGATAACAAGTTAGACACATAGGTACATGTTAGAGAATAAGTATACTGGATTGGCCCGCCATGAGAGTGATTCATGTACTATTTATGATAGTCATAATTAACTCTCAAATGTAATAGTGGTGTTGTGGTCCTTTGACTTGAAGTCACTAAAATGGTGATATCACAATCATCATGCTTTTACACTACCCAATGTGATCTTCAAGAAGGTTTTGATAAACATAGTGATTGGGTGTTTGTAAATTATGCTATATAATGTGGGTGTTGTTGAAGGAATTTGTCCCTCCCATATAACATGATAGATATCGAAGGCCTCTTTTTAAGTGAGACTAGAGAAATGTATGGCCATGCCCATGTGAGTTACTATATGATACTAAGCTCATATGTATCTTGATAGTCTACTTGGAGATCAGGTAACTTAGACTGAACATAATGAGGATGACATGTCTATGCCTCTAGTTCAATATGGATACGTATGATGGAAGGATTACACAACATGGTAACACTGGTCATTGGTGGATTAGTCTTGTATGACTATCACACTACTTGAGTAGAAATGATGTGTTTCTAGACACCATTCATTGCTTATTGATCTCAGTATGGATTAGTTAATCCATTGCCAACATACTATGGTGCCTACAAGATCACACACGTAGAGATAGCTTGAAGAAAGGCTAAATTGGTCCTTCTTATAACTTTCACAATAAACGTAGGGACCTAAGACTAAGTTTTGAGAACCTAAATAAAATACGGATTTAGACTTATGATATAAGTTTTCATAAGTCAGGGAGTCCAAGGCCTGGTGACTTGTGATATAAGTTTCCATAAGTCAGGATGTCCAAGGCCTGGCCAAACAAAGATTAGGAAACCCTGACTTTCCACTCCTCTATATATGTGATATGAGAGGATGCCTTTAGGTATGAACTCAAATTCTCTTATTTCTACCTCTAAGATTTGAGAAAGCCTAAAAAAACTTAGAGAGAGAAAGATGGAGAGGTGGAGACTATCAAGTCTGTCTATCTTCTAGATATTGCATGGATACCATGGAGATGAGTTTGCACAAAGAATTCCTTCTAAATGAATATCTTCTTCGAAGACACGTAAAACTAAGTAACAGTAAGACATTACAATCTACCAAAGTCATGGATGGTTGAACAGCATGATCCTCCAGGCATGCAAATCAAGAATAATGACTCCCTAGTGGATTCTTGTGATCTGTCACCTAGAGAATGAAAATAATGGTGAGAATCTTCATGGTGGAAAATTGTGATCCTTCACATATGTGAACAGAAAATCAATGTGATCTTCCATATTTGTCTTTAGGGTCAGATCAACCATCTATGTGCCTTGGGATATGTGCAAATTAGTGGAGGATTTCCATGATTTACAATTGATAGTCACTGGTGGATTTCTATGATTAGCTACTAATTATAGTTTTCATCACACATCCCAAGGTGGCTCATAGAGTGATAGAGACACAGAAAGGACTTCCAATTGTTGATCCGCTAAAATTTGAAAGAGATGTAGATTGGAAGGTCCAGATCTATACCAAGCTCTACAAGTTGTATTGTTGGAACCTCTTCAACAATAAGGTACACACTTGTAAACCCTAATCTAGTTTTGTTGCATTAGATGGATCCCGTTTGAAGAAATCTCAAGAATTTCTTTATTCCACTATGTTTCTGCTCCCCATATTTCAATAGTGGTATAGAGTGAGGTTTAATGATCTTTTTTGGGTTTATCAATTATGAATCATATTTTTATTGTTGGACAATGACATCGCATATATTTCATATAAAGAAATTGATTAATGTAAAATCTAGTTAATGGGAATGTCACAATTAATACCACCATGATCATTTAATGTTATGATTATAAATATATATATATATATATATATATGCAAATACAAGGTGACACCACAAAATAGTTTAATTTGATGTGTGATGCATGATTGTAGAGAAACTCTAATCACTACTAAAGAATAGGCCTTTGGCGTCGGTCGTTTAACACCCTTTGGCGACGGTTTTCAAGGACGCCTATGTGGGCGCCGCTAAAGGTCGAACTCTTCGGCGTCAGTTTTCTAACCGACACCTATATGACCTATAGGCGTCGGTTATATATAGTTGGCCAACGTCTATAGGGTTGGTGCCACAAAAAAGGGCACCACCTAGGACACTTTCTGTGTCGGTTAATAAATGAACAACCGACGCCATATGCCCAGACGACACGGAGAAGCACGTCCGTGCTTCGCTGCACGGCCGTGTTTAGTACTATAGGCATCGGTTGTATACAAATAAGCGACGCCTTTTCCACCACGGCTGTGCTTTCCTGCACGGTCGGGTTGTTTGTCATATTAGGCGTCGGGTTTTATCAAATAACCGACGCTATAGACCATTGATGACGGTGTTTTATAAATAACCGACGCCTATACTTTAATTTTTTTTTAATTATCAGTTTGCAGGCCTACTGTGGCTGGTCAGCAAGATGAGAACCTACAGTTCAGTTTTATGAACTGCAGGTTTACGACATCCATTGATATCAGCCTACAAACAGGCCACAAACCTGCAAAATCAACAAATATTTTTTCACACAAGTAGATACATTCAGACATCAATTCAATTCTCACATTCACACATGTAGAAACATTCAAATACATGTATAAACATTCAGAAATATTCATTTACAAAATATCATTCAGGATCGCTATCAGCATCCCAATTATATCTTACAATCGCCACTGCTTGTATGACTTTTGCCCATTCTTCTCTTACTTCATTTAATGCTTCCGTTGTATATGGAGCATGTACATTTTTTAAGCGTTTATCTATAGTGTGGTCGATTTTAAACACCTGCAAAGAGAATGATGTATATACATAAGTAATAATATAAAAATAAGATTGATATATTTCATACTAACTAATGAGACTATATATAATACCTCATGTATGGTATTAATATCCAATGCGGCATGTCGGATAATCATCTGCATAAATCGCATCACATAGTATGCGCATGCCCAACCATTGTCTTATGTAGCGCACTATAAATTGAAACATACAAAATATTAAAAAATACAACTAAGTACAGTTCACATAAATAATATATACATTGGAGTCGGGAACTTACTTTTACGTTCTCCCAAATTATTGGCTGGTTCTTTCTCCTTGGGACATTTCCTCCAGCATTTTTGAATGCATCTAAACCCCTACATGTTAATGTAACACAGTAAATTGCATAATTAAATAGTAATGTAATAACATATGTTAACGGATATAAAAATGAAATATTTCTCACCAGAATAATGGCATTCTCAATATGTGTCCAATTTTAGTGTTCAATGTACTTCCCGCAGGATCTAGATAATAAACAGTGAACGTCCCGGGGACAATAACTAGTAACTCCCAATGTCTACCGCTAGAGGTAAAAAAGTTAAAAATTAATAACTCAAAATGCACAATAAAAATGGAATTTGCTTAAGTCCAAATTATAAATAAAGTTAACTTACTTGACATTGAATGGAGCTATTATTATCGTCTTCTTTTGCTGACCAAAAACTGTAAAAGCATCTATACAGTATTGTTGAACATTATCAGGGTCTTTAGCTACCATACTAATCAATGATGGAATCAAAAATCCCACATGATCAAATGCAAATTGTTTGCATTGATCTTCGACTAAGTAGCTACAAAACATGTATTACGTATGCATTAATATATAAGAAACCAGATCACCGGATCTTACACAAGGTATATGGATGTATAAACAAGATCTCACCTTATCCATATCTCTATCATTGATGTATTCAACCAATCATACATAAACAGCTCAATAATATCTTATATAAATAAAGAGCTATCGTATGATTGACCAGCATAATCTGCTTCTAAAGAAACAACTATAGGGCAATGTATATTATGTTCCCATAGCCAACATGCCATTCCCCTACAAGCAGGACCTAACGGGTATTTTAGGTCAGTTGGAACCCAACTTGGTAATGCAGGAAGTGGAGGTGGAGGCCTAGGTGCTCCGGGTGTCTTCTTTTTAACCTGTATATGTAATTTCAGATCAGTTGACCTCATATATACACATTAACAATCTAAAGTAATGTAAATTTATCTTACAATTTCAGTAGTGTAGACGACATCTGCTTTGGGCCACAATATCACCCTGCCTTCTGCCTCACCAAGTGTATCAATATCTAGGTGGGCATATGGCAATGAAGCTTCCCTCCAATCGGGTAATACACATATCGGGATCACACGAACATAGACCTGCGGCAGTGGAGTCCCATGAAACATTGCCCCAGGAAGGGACGGGTAAGCCCGCGCCTCTACAACAACACAGTCTTGCATTCTTAGCGGCATGGCTTCAATGCCTACAAATTTACGTAAAGAATGTTATACATATATACATATCATCTTGAAAAGACTAGCTACAATGTCATAAACAATACTACTTACAGGAGACGTGCTGGGCGATGGGTCTCCAGGATTACTCATAGTCTGTGCATCAGGAGAAGAGTGGGTCGTCATAGGCTGATTGGAAGCCTGAGATGCCTGCCACCGCACTATTTCTTCCTTGACCTTCTCAGCAACTATATCATTGACCTTCTTAGCAACTATATCCTCGACTCTCTTATTCTCCTATACATGGATAAAAGAAACATTAGCTTCTTATTATTGAATTCCCTTTTGCAGTAACATTCTAAAAAAAGAATAGGTTACCTCTTCTTGTGAAAGTCCCGCTCTGGGTTTGCGCTGGGATGGCCCAAAGAATGCTTTAATGCCCACACCAGCGCCTGCACCCCTAACACGTCCAGGATGCTCTAGGTTACCTAGAGCAACTGTCAATTCATCCCTTGTGCCCTGAGGGATGAAGGTGCCTTGTTTCCTCTGCTCGTGCAGCTCCCGCTAATCACCATAAATAGAAATTGGTAAGTTAACACCACAAATAATCAATATTCAAACGATTGCTCTAAGAGTTGTATTTTACCATTTTCACAGCCGCCTCAGCAGTTACGGGCTTCTTTATTTTGCCCTTCTTATTTTGCCTCCCAGCTATCCAGATATCATGGCAAGGCATGGGTGTGGCAGACTCCTGAGTAGCAGCAGACTCCTGAGTAGCCGCAGACTCCGCCTGTAGTCTTTGGAGAACGCTTGCATAGCCCTTTGGACCCATAGTGTGGTCATGCACATTCAGTGCACGCCTTGCTTTTTGCACGTCACTGAGGGCCTAATTAGTATGCACATTAATGATTTGGTTAGTAGCACTAAATGTTAATCTTGAATAGGTGAATACAACATATATTAATTAAATTGGGAGTCACGCCTAATACATTGAATTCTTCAGATTTTCTTGAAGCAACAAAATTGTCCCAATCTTCTTTGTCCAAGAAGTTCCACTGCTCAAGGGCTGACTTCTTCTTCTTATCACCATCTTTTATGTATTCTCTGTTCAGATTTGTCCTATAGTTCCTAAGCATCTTTCCAGCACGTTGCATCACGCTTTTACGATGCAGCTTCTCATCCAATGCAAACAGATTCTGTAAAATAGAATTCTTATTACAAAAATAGAATTGCAAATAATATAATTTGTAATCTACAAAATAGAATTTCAAATAATAATAACTCACACATAAATCCTTCCATATCAAGTCTTTCTTCTCCTGAGGAACTTTATGCCAATTATCATATTTAACACCACAATGGCTTCGAGTGACACACCCAAGATAGTTTACAAAATTATTGCGGTTCACTCCAATTGCATTTCCTCCATTATCAAACTCAACAACCAATTTGGATCCACTGCCACTCAGCGCTATTAACTTCTTCAACAGAGTGATGCCCCTTTTCTTGTTAAGTGTTTGGTGTTGCGCATCAAGTTTCTCCAGTACTTCAGTGGGTACATGTGCATCATCAACCTAAAATTTGACAAAAATAAACACACTGAATTAGCACAATATAGCAATTTGGGATATATGACATAAGTAGAAGATAATGAATTTTATAGAAATGCAGGATATGTTTTTAGAACTTACATTGGTATCCTCGCCATGCTCGTCATGGATAGCATGCTCATCATGGACTTCATGCTCATTATGGACATCATGCTCATCCTGGTCAGCCATCTGAAAATGTCATTAAAAAGGCAAACATTTAGCATTTGTATTAACTAGAAAAGGCAAACATTTAGCATTTGTATTAACTAGAAGATAATGAAAAATCAAATCTGAAAATGATATTGATATTAAAAAACCAAACATTTAGCTTCAATAAAAAATATAAACATACATTCCTCAGAAAGTCATTGCAAAAATCCATAACCTCTCTCGCCACATAACCTTCAATAATACTCCCTTCAGGCCGATAACAGTTTCGAACATCACCTTTAAAAATGCTCATGTATCGTTCAAAGGGATACATCCAATGCAAGAAAACTGGTCCCAACATTTTCACTTCCCTAGTCAAGTGGACAACAAGATGTACCATGATATCAAAGAATGAAGGAGGGAAATACATCTCAAGCTGACATAGGGTAACAACCACTTCTCTTTGCAAATTATTGAGAGTATCAGGGTCAATAAACTTTGCTGCATAGACTATTGAAAAAGAATAAAGTCTGGTGATTGCAAACCTTACATGCTTCGACAATATAGATCGAATTGCCACAGGCAATATTTGTTGCATTAGAGTGTGACAATCATGAGATTTAAGACCTATCAACTTCAGATCTTTCATTAATACCAATCTACAGATTTTGGATGAGTAACCATGTGGCACCTTAACATTTACCAAGCATTCACAAAAAGCTTTCTTCTCCTTTCTAGACAATGTGTAACAAGCAGGAGGTAAGTATGTTCTTTTATTACCCATTTCACGTAATTCTGTTAATTCTGACCTTATTCCCATTTCACGTAGGTCCAGTCTGGATTTTATCCCATCTTTAGTCTTACCTGGTATATTTAACAGAGTACCAATGATGCTATCACAGACATTTTTCTCAACGTGCATTACATCGATACAATGCCTGAATGTCAAAGAACTCCAATAAGGAAGATCCCAAAATATTGACTTCTTCTTGAATGAAGAATTGTCACTCTGTTTGGCCATGCTACATTGTGATTTCTTACCAAATTCATTGACAATGTATTTTACTCTTTCATAAACAACATCCCCTGGTATAGGTTTAGGTGCACTCCATTCATCATTCCATCCATTGAATGCTTTACGCTTCCTACGATACGGATGGAATTTTGAAAGAAACCTTCGATGACCAAGATATACAGTCTTTCCGCCATGTTTTAGTCTTATTGAATCAGTGTTTTCTTCACATATAGGACACGCTTTAGCTCCTTTGACACTATATCCAGACAAATTCCCATATGCTGGAAAGTCATTAATAGTGCAAAACAACATAGCATGCAAATGAAATGTCTCTCTTACTGAAGCATCATAGGTCATCACACCTTCAGCCCAAAGTTTCTTTAAGTCATCAATCAGAGGTTCAAGATAAACATCGATATCATTTCCGGGTTGTTTAGGGCCCGATATCAACAACGACAGCATAACGTACTTATTTTTCATAGACAGCCAGGGAGGAAGATTGTATATAACAAGCATGACTGGCGAAGTGCTATGTTGGTTGCTCAATGTCCCGTACGGATTCATCCCATCTGTACAAAGCCCACATCTTAGATTCCTATCTTCTTCACCAAATTTGGGGTACAATAGATCAATCTTCTTCCATTGTGGGGAATCAGACGCATGTCGTAGGATCCCATCATTATTTTTCTTAACATCTGCATGCCACCTCAAATTCTTCGCATCTTTTGGATTTGCAAACAAGCGTTGAAACCGTGATATTATAGGTAGATACCACAACACCTTGGCAGGAGAACCAGTTTTGGACTCTCCCGAAGTCGTCAATTTATACCGTGACGCACCACATTTTGGACAATCTTTCAAATCTACATAGTCCTTTTGAAATAATACACAATCATTCGGGCATGCGTGTATCTTCTTGGCCTCCATTCCCATTGGGCACAACATTTTCTTTACCCGGTATGTTGAGATTGGCAGCTCGTTTCCTTCAGGAAGCATTTCTTTCAACAAAGTCAACAATGAAGTGAAGCTTTTGTCGCTCCATCTATTGTTAGCTTTCAACTTATACAATCTCAACACAGCGCTAAGCTTCGTAAACTTAGCACAGCCTGTGTATAACGGTATCTCAGCATCATGCACAATGTTTCTAAAGATAGGAGGTGGATCGGTGTGCTCTACCCTACAACTATCCAACATCGCATCAACGATGTCTACTGGAACTGGTTCGTTCACATCTACGTCATCGGAGGCAATTTCTTCTTCCACCCAAGCACTGTTATCGACATCTACTGGTTTCGAGTTTGAAATCTCTCCATGCCAGTGCCATTCTGTATAGCCTTGTACAATCCCATTGCACATGACATGACTTTTGATTTCCTCACCAGTGTTGACTTTCAAGTTGTTATCGCAATGCCTACATGGACATTAGAACCTATCTGTAGGTTTTTTCCTATGTTCCTCGGCAAATATAATAAACTGATCAAGACCAGATATAAACTCTGGGGTGAAGCGATTGCGAATGGACATCCATGATCTATCCATTCTATGATCAAAGAGAAAACAAGTATATATTAGGACAAGATTAGGGTATACATTAAAATCCTATCCAAGATTTACTACAACAAACACATGTGATGTCATTCTTATATATAATAAATGTGTACCACCTATCCCATCCTTGAACACCTAATCTCACTAGTAAGTGTATAATGTGTATTGGGTTTTCAAGAAAATTTCGGCAGCATTTCCCCGCTGTTCTCTAAGTACATATGTACTTAGAGAACGAACGGGGAAATGCTACCGAAATTTTCTCGAAAACCCAATACACATTATACACTTACATCCTAAGTGAGATTAGGTGTTCAAGAACAGTCCCAAACCGGGGACTATCCAAGATTTACTCCTAATGAGTAAATCTTGGACGGGTTTCTAGGCCAACAAACACAATAATAGATATCTACAATGAAGTCGGACTCCATACAAACAGTATATAATTTAGTGATTGTTCATTCTAATTTATACAAATGTACAAGTAATATAAAGAACAATGATTGTTCACTTTCTAGGCCAACAAACACATGTGATGTCATTCTTATATATAATAAATGTGCACCACCTATCCCATCCTTGAACACCTAATCTCACTAGTAAGTGCATAATGTGTATTGGGTTTTCAAGAAAATTTCGGCAGTATTTCCCCACTGTTCTCTAAGTACATATGTACTTAGAGAACAAACGGGGAAATGCTACCGAAATTTTCTCAAAAACCCATTACACATTATACACTTACATCCTAAGTGAGATTAGGTGTTCAAGAACAGTCCCAAACTGGGGACTATCCAAGATTTACTCCTAATGAGTAAATCTTGGACGGGTTTCTAGGCCAACAAACACAATAATAGATATGTACATGTTAGGGTTTCATCACAATTGATGTTAGGGTTTCATCACAATTGATGTTAGGGTTTCATCAATGTTAGGTTTAATCAAATCAAATTAGGATGCTAGAATTGACAAGTTTAAATCTTATTTCAACATGCATCAAAATTTACTGAATTAAGTCAAACATTAGGATTAGAAGCACAAATATATGCAAGTAAAAAATTTGTCATATCCTAAGATTTACATAAAGCATTACATAAAATGTGTTCATATCCTTACCAACAGCAAGCACGGCCATGGCTGTGTTGGCCTACCACGGCCGTGCTGGACAGCACGACCGTGGTAATGGCCGTGGCTGTGTTGCCTTACCACGGCCGTGCTGTCCAGCACGGCCGTGGTTGGCCAACACAACCATGGCCGTGCTTGCTGCATGTTGGTAAATAGCTAGGGAGAAGGAAGAAAAGAGGTAGCGCTACCTGGAGCTAGTGTAGAGAAGAGTGGCGGCAGCAGTGGCGGACCGGCAGAGGACGCGATGTGGAGCGCACAGAGGACCGCCGGCGGCAGCAGCGCGTGGAGCAGCTAGAGCAGCAGTGGAAGCGGAAGCAACAAACGACCAGGGGCGTGGAGCACAACAGCAGCAGAGGATGCGGCGGCGGTAGCAGCAGAGGATGCGGCGGCGGCGGGCGAGCACAGCAGCAGCAACAGCGGGGGGAGTGGAGCACAACAGCGGCGGGGGGCGTGGAGCACAGCAGCAGAATTCACGATGAAACAGGAAGAAAGGGATAAGAGCCGGGTGATCGGGTCTATTAAGTTGGTCAACAGCGTCGGTTATCTACGAAAACTGACGCCTATTATCTTCAGCGTCGGTTGCTAATAAAAAACCAACGTCCAATTAGACAATCTTTACCCTAAATTAATTGGAGGGAACCATTATCAGCGTCAGTTATCCAAGGATAACCGACACCGAAAATGGAACTTTTCACGCAAAATTTCATTTTAAATAGGCGTCGGTGAATAGTTAAAACACAGACGCTGTATGTGACCCAAATTTGTTTCGCTCGAAAATTGGATTTCGCGGGCGATTTTAGGCGTCGTTTGGTTATACGCAGCCGACGCTGAATACAAAGCGGTACCCGTGTCTGGCTGGTCTTCGAATATAGACGTCGGTTTATCTAAATAACCGACGCCTACTATGATAGACGTCGATTTTCCTAAATAACCGATGCCCAGAAAAGCGACACTGAACGCTATTTCTGTAGTTGTGAATTGTGATTGCTTTTATTACTTGTGGTTGATTGTTTGTATATTTTAATATGTCTTGCATGTCATACATTCTGTAAAGATTCCAAATGTATTACTTTCCACCTTATTCCTTTCTAATGGAACTCGAGATCTCTAATACATATGATACTATAGTTTTCATATAATCTAGAATATATGATATCCGACATGGTGACCATGAAGAAGTATGAATACAAAACAATTGTCAACAACAATCCAAAATCCATGGTGGTTACTTGTGATTGAAGAATCCAAGGATCATGTATTATTATCTTTTATTTTATGCTTGTGATGCACGAAAATTTAGATGACATCCATCTTCCATTATCTTGGAAACATTATTCTAGGACATATTCATTATATTAAAAATTTATCACTTTTATTGTTTGTTTATAAATATTATATATAATATATACATATATGGTGATCATATATATATGTATTATACATCAACCTTAATTTAATATTAAGCTTAAGATCCAACATGTGTACATATGAAGGCTTCGATTGATTTATGTGGGGTCATAAAATCAAGGTGCATTCTCCATCTTAGTGAGGTGTGAGGTAAAATTGTGGGTCTACCAAAGTAGGGTACGCAGTCTTATAAGTATCAACAATTTAGGTTGGCTTAACGAGGTAACATTGATAGTATTAAGCTCCTAAAGGCATGTAGATGGTTGTTTCATATGATGTAATTTAATGAATGTTGTTCCCCATCCATCTAAGATTTGAATGAGATGCAATTGGAAAAAGCTTCCTACCTATATAATTGAGTTTTGAGCACTCAATTAAAGTTGACTCAAATTCAATGAAATATGGGCCTTGGCTCACTAGAAAGTCATTCATTGTAAACTTCCATATTAATAGTGAGGGATATTAATTCAAAGAAAATGTGGTGGAATTTTTTTAATTAAAGGCCTAATTAAATATTAAAGTTCAGAAATAAAAGTTTAAATTCCTATAATGTTCTAGAAATAAAACATGAACCACTTGTCACTACGACCAATCCTTGAGAATACATGCTTGATATGACAAATATTATGGACTAGTACATGAAATTGAGAAGTTTTATCAAGGTAGAGTGTGATATTTATGTTTTGGAACATGTTTCCCTCATGATGCCACTCCCATTATATCATTATGTAGTCAAACAAGTTGAGTACATAGAGGACCTAGCGCTTATGTGAATTCCCTTGGCCAAAAGTTGACCATGGGCTTGAGTATGCAAATGTTTTACATATTATATAGCCAAACATTATGGACGATGTGCTTACATAGTTGCCATAGTGTCTCATGATGTTAAGAACAACTAATATAAACACTTAAAATTTATCCCCAAATTATATTTTGAATATGAACATGAGAAGTTGGGGTATAACTGGAAATATTAAGATTAAGATGGGATATAAGTCAAACTCAAGTCAAAACATTTTGAAAAGAAGTTAAAGGGAATTATGGGAGCACAGGAAAGTTCATCAATGCTACATAATGGATGAAGCCTATCTTACCTAGTGGAATTGAGGATCGATATCTCCATCTTAAGTAATTACATTATTGAGATAGTTTCAACCTCTTCTAAAACATGTGTATTGTATACGACATGAGAATCTTAAATTAATGTAAGATAATATGGGAACTATATCCTTAGTTATGTGACCCAAAGTGACAAGTTGGGCAAGAGTTGTTTTGCTACTATAAGGGACACATGTTTTACCTCAGTAATTTAGATATGCAATAGATTTATAGAATTGATATTACTTGTATGCCATTAAATTCTTGTTTCAATAAGAAAGAATTCTTCATTCATTGTAAAAATAATTATTGGTCGGATTACTTGGACTACATCCTATATGGCATTTCCTAGTGTCTTATGATATTGGATCCTATGGCACATGTATATGATATAGATACCAGATGTCTTACACTACATGGCTCAAACATGACTTACCTTTAGTATCGCCTATTGGGCATACATACATGGTACACATTTCTAAACTCCATGTGGATGTATACTTAGACTTGCTTTATTTGGAATCTCTTAAGACACGTTAATCATGTTTTTTAGACAAAATGGAAAATGTGACTTCTAGTGGAAGCTGTAAGAGGGCAACTGAAGTTCTAGAAATCATACATATTGTTGTATCTAGTCCTTTTAGTTCAACATATCAAGGATAATTGCATCCCCCATTGATTGATGGATTAACTAAATGTGTACTTATATGAGATACATGATATAAGCCCTTAAATTATTAAAGTAGTTCAAGAATTAAGTATAGAAACAAGTTGGAAACAATAGAAAGATTCCTTGATTACTAGATCATTGTGACAAATATTTGATCCAAGAGTTTGAGGACCTTCTCAATGAGTTTGGCATTGCATTGCCATAAACTCCACCAGGAATGCCACAACGTAATGGTGTTTCAATAAGAAAGAACCACACATTGTTGGACATGGTGTAGTACATGATAAGCCAAGACAAACTTCTTGATTCCTTTTGGGGACAAGCTTTAGAAACTGCCACAATTACACTTAATTGCATTCCTTCTAAATTAGTTCCAAATACACCAATGAGATATGAATCGGGAAGTGTCCCAACATGTCTTATATGAAGGTTTAGGGTTGTGAAGCATTTATTTCTTGAGAAATTGGGACTCAAATCTGACAATTGTTATTTTGTGGGGTATCCTAAAAAAACCAAAGGATACTATTTCTATATTCCTTCACAGACAAAAGTTTTTCTTGTTAGAACCGATATCTTCTTAGAGAAGGAGATCATATCCAGAAATACCATTGGGAGGAAAAAAGAATTCTAAGATGTTTGAGATACACAAAATGACAATGAACCTAAAGAAGATTACGAGGAGGTACCACAATTTTTTATGTCACAACTTCCCCCTGCAACAAATACATGAATCCCATAGATATCTAGTAGGACTCACCATGAGATGGAGAGATTTGGATTTATCATGACTCAATATGGCGAGGTTTTAGTCATGGATCAAGATGAGCCAACCAACTATGAGGAATCAATGGTGGGACCTAACTCTGGCAAATGGTTTGAGGCCATGAGATCTAAAATGGACTCCATATATACAACAAGGTATGGACATTGGTGGAAATACCTAAAACGGGTATAACCTATTGCCTACAATGGTATTCAATTAAGAAGACAAACACTGATGAAAATTTCCATACTTACAAAGGGATACTAGTGGATATAGGTTTTAAACAAGTTTAATGTGTTGAATGTGATGAAACTTTCTCACAGTTGCCATGGCCAAATCCATTAGAATCATACTTGTCATTGCAGCATACCATGACTATGTGATCTGGAAGATGGATATAAAAACCACATTACTTAAAAGAATCCTTCTTGAGGATGTGTATATGAAACAACCTAATGGTTTTGAATCTCCAAAGGGTGATAAAAAGGTGTGTAGGCTACCAAGGTCAATCTATGGGTAGATGTAAGCATCCAAAAGTTGGAATCTTCATTTTAATGAATTAGTCAAAGAGTTTGAATTCATTAAGAAGGAAAATGAACCTTGTATTTAAAAATAGGTTAGTGAGAGCATTGTAGAATTCCTCATATTGTATGTGGACAATATAGTAGTCATGGAAAATGATATTCCATCTCCACAAAAGGTGAAGAAGTGGTTTGGAAATAGTTCCTCATTGAAAGACTTAGGAAAGTCACCTATATTCTAGGTATAAAGTTTTATAGAGATAGATCTAGAAGGCTTATTGGATTAAGTCAAAGTACATATGTTAATAAAGTGCTGATACAGTTCAACATGCAAGAGTCTAAGAAAAGGAACTGACCATGTCTCATGGAGTATGTATTTCTAAGGCCAATTGGACTAAATCTTTGGAAGAAAGGGAGAACATAAGTAAGATTCCATATCCCTTTACATTGGATATATAATGTATGCAATGTTATGCAACCTCTAGACATCTCATATGCCTTGAGAATGAAAAGCATGTCATGTAGATTTGAGTGAAGGTCACTGAATTGTAGTATATAACATCCTAGAGTATTTGAGAAGAACTTAGGATAAAGAGGTGAGCTAATTTTTTGTACATAGTTACACAAATTCAATATTATAAACCCACAAAGATGATTACTGACTATAACATGGTCCTATGTTTACCTCAATGGTGGTATTCTCAACTAGAAGAGTTACAAGTTGGAGACAATGACTAATTCTTCATTAGAAACTGAATACAATGTTGCATTAGATGCTGAAAAGGAATTTTATGGATCATGAAGTTCATTTAATGAACTTAGAGTCCTACCTAGCATTTATAATGTAGTATGGCCTACTATGACAATAATGGGGCTATCATGCTATCCAAGGAACCTAGACAATATACATAATATAAAATTTCTTTGATGCTTCCATCTCATACGAGAAATTGTTCAATGAGGAGATGAGAAGATCTATTGGATGACAAAGATTAATTTTGTTGATTTGTATAGTAAGGTGTTGTTGCACTAAAAGCATGATGGTCACGTTATATCACATGCTATAAGATACATGGGTGATTGGCTTTAGTGCAAGTGGAAGACGGTTGGTGTATATGTCCTATAAGCCAATCATTAGATGATGGCTATAGGGATATTTTGTACTTATGTTTTTATCAATGAAGTTGATTCAAATATATTGATGCACATTTAGTTACTATGATATTGATGTACATAATAAATGTCCTTAGGATGATTGGTTCAAAGCAATGAAACTTGAAGTAAATGACTTGAACATGATATCGTAATGGATACTAAGAAAAATATTCTTAAATGTCCTATATCAAGTATTATTGACGATGGACAAGAATAATACATATGACTCTAGCATGTGTGGTGACTGATGACCATGTATCATGGGTCATGTGTATTGGATACCAAGTCAGAAACATAAGTACTTGATAGAGAAGAAGTGTACTCGATAGACCCTCCATGAGAGTGATTTGTGGACCGTTATATGAAAGTAATAACTGACTCTCAAATGTGGCAATGGTTTTGTTGTCCTTTGACCTAAAGTCACTACAATGGTGATACAATAATCATCATGATTTGGCATTGCCTGACATTATCTTGAAGGTTGCCATACAGGTTGTGATTGGGTGTGATGAGAATCATGATATGTATTGTGAGTGATGTAGAAGGGATTTATCCCTACCATGTAATGTGAGAGATATCCAAGGCCTCCCGATAAGTTAGATGAGAAAAATGCATGGCCATACTCATGTGAGTGAGTGTTGTGTGTGTTTTATATCAACTTTTTACATTTCTTGACACACAGTTTCAGCTCATTTTGTCCCAAATTAGCCTCTATTTATATCCATTTTGCCACACTTTTTAGTCTCTTTGTTGATCACATGATTTTGATTGCAGATATGTATTAAAAAGGTCATATTGGAGATAACTTAACTCAGATCCAACCTCAATGGGACTTCTCCAAGTTTTGCTGCTGATCCAAAGCAAATTTCAGAAGAAACGGCAGAAGACACGACGTGTTCTATTAAGAACATGACGTGTTCTATTAAGAACACGACGTGTTCACTTACAGGTAGTCTTTCAGGACAAAGAACACATTGTGTGTTATTAAACACACGACGTGTGATTCTCTAGCAGTGTCTAGTCAAGATCAAATAAAAGAGGTAACATGATGTGTCCTTCATTAGACACAGTGTGTTCCTGGTACATGAAGACCGTCTACACCTTTCTGCCAAAGAACACGGTGTGTGTTTATTCAGACACACCGTGTGCCCTTCATTTGATTTACTCCCCGAAGACAAAAACACGACGTGTCTTATTCAAACACACTGTATACCTCAATGCAGTGACAACACTAAGCAAACAAAAATGACTGGGGGGGAATAGAGGAGAGGGAGAGAGATAGAGAGGAGGGTATGAGGAGAACATGAGAGAGAGGATATGAGGAGAGAGGAGAGATATGATATGAGAGATATGAGATGATGTTCAAGCTATCTTCATGGAGCTTCATATTCTTCAACACATCTATGTTACTGATGTCTTTGTGACTCGTCATTCCCACTTACCATCACTTTACATGTGAGATAGTATTGAAGGATTTCACAGTTGCATCATTGACAACAAGCCTTTCGCGTTCTTCCCGCATTATGTACGCCAGGACAGGAGTTGTTGTGCTAATTCTGGGCTCTAGTCCCTTTGGTGTTGATGACGTTTTGGTTGATCATTCATGCTGTGTTCGGTGTTCCAGATGGTTGCTTCTTCATCTCCGAAGCTCGTCATCTTCAAGGATGTGCAAATTTTGTACCTGCAAGAATTCATCCAAAGTGATTGTGAAACAACCTGCATCCCCGTCGATACCATCAACAGGAGGTCGATGGTATCGAGATTATCACAGTGACAGAACATCATTCTGTCGATACCATCGACAGTCCTGTCGATGGTATCGACAGTCGAACAGAGGCGGAAATTGGCGATCTGCTTCCTGGTTCTATCTTTATTATATTATTTATTTTATTGTTTTTCTATTATTTTCTCCTTTGTACCACATTGTATCTTACACTGCAATGCCATAGTAAGGGGGAACCACTCAACAGGATGGATGGAGCTTGAGCAGATACTGGGCGAGGCAGACTGTCAACATGAAAAAGGTAGAGATCACCTTTCCTAGCCCCCCCACCAATCATCCTCATACTCTTGAGATCATGTAATACAAAACAAGAAGGCCCAAATGTTACCATACATTTTACAATGTCAATCAATTTTGCAATAGAAAGAAGATTAAAATGAAACTCAGGCACAAAGTGTACAGATTTAAGATCAATCTTGGGTGTTAGAGAGACAGATCCACTAGCTAACACTCTCCTCACTGAACCATCTGCCAGTGTGACAGATTGGTGAGGGATATATGAGTCAATAGAGTGGAGCAATCTCCTTATACCAGTCATGTGTTGTGATGCGCCAGAGTCAACCACCCAAGATGAAGTAGAGCCAGAAGCTATGAGAGATGTAGCTTGATTACCTGCAGTAGACGCCAGGTTTGCTGACGATGATGATGACGATCCCATACTTATGTGTTGTGTAGCCTGAACGAACCGATCATACTCCTCTTGAGTGAGAGTGATACCAGTACCAGAAGTGGTGCCCACAGCTGAAGACGGAGATGAATCTGTAGAGGTGGCACAATGTGCTGCCCCCACAGAAGGTGCAATAGGTCTCCCATGTTTCTTCCAACATTTCTCCACTGTATGTCCCGATTTGTCACAAAAAGTACACTTAGGACGTGTGCCACGTCCTCTGCCCATACCAGGTCGTCCTCTCACCACAACAGCTACGGATGCATGAGACTCCCTAGAAGATATAGTAGAGACATGATTAGCAGACTCAAAAACAGACTGTTGAATTCTTGAATAGGCTTCCACTAAACTTGGCAATTTATCAGATGCCAGAATGACGCTCCGGGCAGAACCACAAATGGGATTAAGCCCAGATAGAAATTTAGCAGTAACCAGGTCATCTCTGTCTTTGATCTGTGCAACAACATTCACAGGATGATAGTAGCTCAGCTCTTGAGCAAGTGCCTGAATAGCTCCAAAGTATTCCTCAAGAGATCTATCACCCTGCCTTTCAGCAAACATACGATCATAGATCATGAATTGCCAAAGAGCATTCTTCTCCTGAGAATAGTGCTGCTTCACTGCGTCCCATATCTCTTTAGCTGTAGTATAGAACATAAACCTAGCCGCAATTGCAGGTTCCATACTATTCCATAACCAAGTCTTCACAAGACTGTCATGACGTTTCCATTCAGCGTATCCTTTATCAGTAGAGTCCAGGGGACCCAAGTCAACATATCTCGCCTTGTCACGAGATTCCAAGACAGTATGAACAACGTTCATCCATAGTAGATAATTTTTCCCGTTGAGCTTGATGGAGGGGATAGGAGACGCCTCGCTGTAGGGAGTCTTGGTGTCCTCCATTATAGACGGAAACTTAGCGACAGATTGATACACGTCACAGAGAAAGTTGAGGTGACAGAGAGATACACGTCACAGAGATAGATGGGGTGACAGAGAGATACACGTCACAACTAAAAAGAAAAAAGAACGGATAAATGTGTTACTGACGCATTCACAACCTCCAATCGATTTTCCTAATCACACATGGAGGAGATGTGACTAGGAGTCCAACCGTCGGGTGACGAGTCCTCTGATTTAGATTTTAGACTGTCGTCGGGTCACCCGAAGATCCCCAAGCAACTTGTGGTGGAGTCTACGACAGCGTTGGAGACCTAGCGAAGACCCAACATAGGAGATAACCCTGAAAGCCCGGTGCCTTACTCTAGATCGGCGGATGGGCTGCAGCCGGACGACGGCCCTGTCGCTGTCGCCGCTGCCTCTCGGCGGCGCCGCCAGCAAGGAGAGAAAAGAGGGAAGGAAAGGAAGAAGAGGAAGAAGAGAGGAGGAGGAAGCGGTGGCGGAAGGAGAGAGATGCCCTAGATCGAACCTTGCTCTGATACCATGTGAGAAGAGGCAAGGAGGAGAGGAGACGAAACACCGAGAGATTTGTCCGCTGCAAGGAGCAGCTTTCTTGAGAGGGCAATAGTTGTCTCTCTTCTTTTTAGACATCCGTCGTTAGAGAGCCTACGGAAGTTGGAATCTGAGTTGTCCCAAGTGTCATCTTTAGAGTGTCAGTCATGTCAGCGGGGAAAGCATCATAGGTTGTCTTATCTCAGTAGTGTCAATAAGCGGGCATCTTGTCCTTTTGAGTTAGTCCACAATGATGTATGGGGTCCTGTTAAAGACCAGAGTTATAATGGTTTCTGTTATTTTATTTTCTTTGTGGATGATTTTTCCCGCACAACATGGATCTACCTTCTCAAAAGTCGAGAGTCTATGCTATCCATTGTGAAACATTTTCATAAAGAAATAAAGGTTTAGTTTGACTGCAATATAAAAACTCTCCAATCTGATAATGCTTTAGAGTATGCTCAAAAGGCTATGTCTGATTTTTGCAGTTCTGTGGGCATGATCCATCGCACATCTTGTCCTCACACCCCTCAGCAAAATGGGGTGGCTGAGAGGAAAAATTGCCATCTTCTTGATATTGCTCGTTCGATCATGTTTCAATCCAGTGTGCCTAAGAAATTTTGGTCTGAAGCTCTTTTAACTGCTTGCTTCTTAATTAATAGACAACCATCATCTGTTCTTAAAGGACAAACTCCTTTCTCTGTGTTACGACCCACGGATCAGCCCTTCTCTGTTCCCCTTAGAGTGTTTGGGTGCACTCTTTTGTCCATAATTTTGACCCTAAGACTGACAAACTTTTTCCTAGGTCTATTAAAACCTTGTTCCTTGGTTATTCTAGTACTAGCAAAGGATACAAGTGTTACTGTCCTAGTCTTCGTCGCATGTTTGTGTCTAGGGATGTTACCTTCCATGAGACCACTCCATATTTCTCCGATGCTATGAGTAAGGGGGAGCAGTTGAGAGAGGGAGTGCCACTACACTACGTGTTCAACAAAAGGCATGTCGTTTCGTTGTCAGTTTCTGCAAAAATAAAAAATGACTGCCTCTCATTTTAAAAGAAAATGGGAGCCCATGAGGTGGTTATGTTTGGTTATTTTGAAGTGTTTTACTCTCAAGAGAAGTTCAAGAGAAGAGGAGGGTGATTTTGGGGTAGAAGAAGGTAGTTTCTTGGAGAAGAACCCTCATTCTACTTCATTTCTTCTCCATTTTTCTTCTCCAAGGTGCAACAGAGTTACTCTCTTCATTCCAGCTTTCCAGGAAGAAAGTTGGTCTGAGTTGGATCTTTCTAGTGGTGGAACTTCATCCTCTATCTAGAGTTCTCTCCCCTTAGCTTGCATTTGTGGTTTTCCTAGCTTTTCCTTCTCTTAAGCATGCAAAACCTTTAAAATTACTATCATGTATCTGCATATCTTCACTATGGATGAGTAGATCTCTTTTCTTGAGCATGGGAGAGTAGCTCCCATGCCATTGATCATGTGAACTTGAATTTTATGCTTATTGCAATTTCATTTGCTTTCTTCGATGGATGCCTATGGTATTTTCTTGCTTGTATGCTAGGCTGACCACCTTTTATACATGTTTTATGCTTGCCTTGTGCTTTGGGAGAATGCATTAGGAAGTATCGAGTAGGATCTATGGCAATATTCTCCACGAGAGTGGCTAGATTTTATTGAGGGTTTTGGTTGTGTTTGATACTTATCATAGATGCGGGAGCATTATGTGAAGTTGAGAACCATCTCATGGCATTGGGAAATTCATGACGATGACAACCTCCTTGCTTATTAAACAATGATATAATTTCTTGTGTTCATGTGGTATAATGGTTATGGTAGTGAAACTTTATGCTTAAGTTCCTAATCATTAAATCAACTTTGTTGTTTAAAACCTTTTCCTTGTTTTCCTTTTCTTAGGTATATAAACATTTAATCCTTTGCAATCTGATTTAGATTAGTGAAAGTTAACATATTTGTGCCTAACTATCCTAGCTCCTCGTGTTCGACACCTGACTACATTGATTTCTGTGTACTTGTGGGTAATTAGTGGGCTGAAATCTTTCACTTTTCAAAACACATCAACAAGTTTTTGGCGCCATTCTCGGGGAGCTATGGTAGTTTTTAGTTAGAGTAAAATTGTTAACTAGTAATTCAGACTAAATCATCATTATCACATTTTACCTTGTGATATCTCTCATACTTGTGAATCTCACTCAAATCCTACTTTTCAAGTTGCATGTGTCGTTCTAAGAGAGGTCTAAAAGCCTCTATCTTCTTAGATCTGGAGATTGAATGCACTTTTTGTAGCCATAGACAAGCAAGGAGGAGTGAGAACTCTTAAAACTTGGGGGGATCACAACCATCATCATCACCACCATCTTCTTCATCCTTTGAAGAAGTCATACAAGAAGAACCAACCATGGAGGACAACCGTCCTTTGAAGGACTTCACTGTGTTGGCTGCCGCAAACATTTGTGGAGCCATTGATCTACCTGCGATAGAAGCAAACAACTTCTCCATTAGCCCTTCTATGATGCAGATGATCTAGCAAACCCGTTTGTAGGTACCGCCATCGAAGACCCAAACCTTCATGTAGCTGAATTCTTGGAGTACATGAACACTTTTAAAATCAATGGTGTAACCACTGATGGAATAAAGTTTCTACTATTTCCCTTCACATTGAGAGATAGAGCCAAGGTGTGGCTTTTATCTCTTCCTAAGAAGTCCATCAAAAGCTGGGATCAACTTTTAAATGCTTTCCTAGAAAAGTATTTTCCGCCAAGCAAAATAGCTCAACTAAGAAACCAGCTTGCAAACTTTTCTCAATCAGATGGAGAAACTTTGTATGATACATGGGAGCAGTTCAAGAACCTGCAATGCCTTTTCCCTCACCATGGATTGAATAATTAGTTTCTACTTCAAATATTTTACAATGAACTATTCTACAACACCTACATGACATTGGATGCCACAACTAATGGGTCTTTAATGACTAAGTCTTACAGGGAGGCTTATGATATCATTGAAGATATAACACTCAACCATTGCCAATGGGGGTCGGATAGAAAAGTAAAATCATCTTCTACACTGATTTCTTCAACCAGAAAGCAAGGAGGAAAGCATAATGTTGACGTAGTTGATCTAATTGCGTCTAAACTCGATGTGCTTACATAGAAGTTTGAGAAGATGACTACAATGCATATTCAAGCATCTGAGGTAACTTGTGAAGCTTGTGGTTTTTCTAGACATACTTCTTCTTCTTGTTTTTCTCCTAATATGAATCAAGACAACCAAGAGCAAGTGAATTTTGTTCGGATATAGGGGAACAAGCAATACAATCCCTATTCCAACACCTACAATCCAGAGTGGAGGGATCATACTAATTTCTCTTACCAGAACACTAGCAATGAACAAAACTTTCAACAAGGATCACAACAGCAACAACAACAACAACTCTTTAACCGACAATCAAACGGGAATCCGCCGGGTTTCAATAACAATAGGGGTTACCAACAGCAGCAACAACTCCAGAAATCTTCTTTGGAGACTATGATGGAGCAATTAATCTCTACTCAAGCATAATAAAATGAAGAGTTCCGAGGAAATTACAAACTGCTAAAAGATGCAATTGCTCAACTCTCTACTAAAGTGGATGGCATTTCCACTCATACAAGGATTTTGAAGAACCAAATTGCCCTACAGACCTTGGCGCAGCAAAAGAACACTCAATCAGGTTCTCTTCCAAGCCAACCGGAGGTGAATCCAAGACACCATGTGAATGCTATCACCTTGAGGAGTGGACTTGAAATCCAAAGACATTCTCCACCCAAGGAGAAGATGTTGAGGTCGCTGATGAAGATAAGTTTGACACCCCTATTGGTGACAAAGGAAAAGGTACAACTGAGGTACCACCTTCTTATAAAGCAAGTGCACCATTCCCACAAAGACTTGCAAATAATAAGAAGGAGGATTCAAAGTTCAGGAAATTCATGGATATCCTAAACAAACTCCATGTCAACCTTCCACTGGCTGAATTTATAGCTGAGATGTCGTCGTACGCCAAGTTTCTGAAAGACATCCTCACCAAGAGGAGGAAGATGAACCATGTTGAAACCGTCATGCTTTCTGAGAGAATGAGTTCAATCATTCAAAATAGACTTCCCGAGAAGCTAGATGATCTGGGAACTTTCACTCTGCCTTGCAAGATTAGCAACACAACATTTGACAAAGGTCTTGTTGACCTTGGAGCTAGTATTAGTCTCATCCCGTCTACTTTGTGGCAGGAGCAAGACCTTGGAGATTTGAAACCTATGAAGATGGCTATCTAGTTATTAGATCACTCAATCAAATATCCCAAAGGTATTGTGGAGGATGTACCAGTACAAATCGGTAAATTCTACATTCCCTACGATTTTGTTGTGTTAGACATGCTTGAAATCCCTTCCAATCCCATTCTCTTTGGGAGACCTTTTTTGTGATCTGCCAGATGCCTTGTTGATGTCCGGGAAGGAAAGCTTACGCTAAGGGTCGATGAAGAAGCTATGGAGTATTTTGTGTTTAATGCCACGAAGGCACCTTCACAAGTGGAAGAACTCTGTATTATCGACTCTATTGACTCTATTGTGGAGGAATATCATAATGATACTAAATTGATATTTAACTATTGTGATGATGAAGCTACAAATGGTAACTCTAAAAATTCTAGAGTATATTCTATTGCTCAACCAAATGCTATTAATGAAGATACTTCATTTCTTGATGATAAAGCCGACCAAAATGTAGTTGGGAGAAAGTTAGAACTCAAAGCCCTTCCACCTGGGCTGAGGTATGCATTTCTTGACCCTGATTCCACTTCTCCAGTCATAATCAATGATGAGTTAACTAATGAAAAGGAAAATAAATTACTTGTTGAATTATGTTTATATAAAGATGTCATTCGTTACTCTATTGATGATTTAAAGGACATCCACCATTCTATTTGCATGCATAGAATAAACATGGAAGATGATGATGAACCCACTATTGAACCACCTAGACATTTAAATCAAAACATGCTGGAAGTGGTTAAAAGGGAAATTTTTAAATTGAAATATGTTGGCATCATTTATCCTATATGTGACAGCCCTTGGGTTAGTGTCGTTCATGTGGTACCTAACAGGGGGGTGAAACTTTCATTAAGGGAGATAATGATGAGTTAATACAAACACGTATAGTCACATGTTGGTGTATATGTATTGATTACTAGCATTTGAATAAAGCAACTCGCAAAGATCATTTTCCCTTGCCTTTTATCTATTTGATGCTTGAGCGACTTGCAAACCATTCTTACTTTTGCTATTTGGACGGGTATTCTGGGTTTTTCCAAATTCCAATCTACCCTCCTGATTAAGAGAAAACCACATTTACATGTACCTATGGGACCTATGCTTACCGTCACATGCCATTTGGTCTTTGTAATGCCCTAGGCACATTTCAATGTTGCATGACGACTATTTTCTCCAATTTTATTGAAAATATAATGGAAATATTCATGGATGATTTTAGTATTTATGGGGATTCTCTTGATCACTTCTTGTGAAATTTAACTAAAGTCTTAGCCCGTTGCAAAAAGGTTGACCTAGTACTAAACTCGGAAAAGTGCCATTTCATGGTACAATCTGGTGTAGTACTAGGCCATATTGTTTCTAATAAGGGTATTGAAGTTCACAGGGCTAAAGTTGAAGCTATAGAGAAGATGTCTACTCCTTCTTTAGTCAAAGACATATGTAGTTTCTTTGGATGTAGGATTTTATAGGATATTCATAAAATATTTAGCCAAGATTGCAAACCCATTATTGTCCTTGCTTGCAAAAGATGTTGAGTTCATATTTGATGATGCTTTCCATGCAGCCTTCAACTTGAAATCCGATATAGAAAAGGGACAGAGAACAACGTTGCAGATCACCTATCTAGGTTGACTACAAGTGCTAAAATTTCATTGCCTATTGAGGACCGATTGCCAATTGAGAAACTCTA
The DNA here is from genome assembly GCA_963693085.1 of Alisma plantago-aquatica. Lineage (NCBI taxonomy): Eukaryota > Viridiplantae > Streptophyta > Magnoliopsida > Alismatales > Alismataceae > Alisma > Alisma plantago-aquatica. The sequence continues at coordinate 1,780,018,062 of OY856409.1, forward strand.
TGCCTTGTCTTCCACAAAAGCACCATGGTTTTTAGATTTCACAAATTTTATTGCTATAGGAAAACTACCTACAGACTTGACATACCAACAGAAAAAGAAATTTCTTCATGATGTAAAATTTTACTACCAAGATGATCTTTTATTGTTTAAGCAATGTGTTGATGGACTCATAAGGAGGTGCATCCCAAATAAGGATGTTGGTAATGTGATTTCAGATTGTCATTCTTCTCCCTAGGGAGGACATTTTGGAGCCCACAAAATAGCAACAAAGATCCTACAATCTGAACTTTATTGGCCATGTCTATTCCGTGACGTGCACACATTTGTCAAGGTTTGTGACAGCTGCGAAAGAGGTGTAGGAATTTCAAGGAGCGATGAAATACCATTAAACTCAATCCTGGAGATAGAAGTTTTTGATGTGTGGGGTGTAGACTATATGGGACCTTTCCCATCCTCATGCAGCTACAAGTTCATATTGGTGGCTTGTGATTACATGTCCAAATGGGTGGAAGCAATTCCCACTCAACCTCCAGATGCAAAGTCAGTCACCAAAATTTTTCAAAAGATCATCTTCCCAAGATTTGGAGTTCTAAGAGAAATTATTTTAGATGGTGGAAACCATTTTAAGGAGATAAACTTCAACAACTTGCTTAGCAAATATGGGGTAAAACATAAGATATCCTATCATCCTCAAACTTCAAGGAAAGTGGAGATCTCTAATAGGCAATTGAAGGCCATTCTAGAAAAGACTGTCTCTAGTTCGAGAAAGGAATGGGCACTTAAGTTAGAAGATGGATTATGGGTATACAGGACAACTTTCAAAACACCCATTGGAACAACTCCTTTCAAGCTAGTCTATGGGAAATCATGCCATTTACTTGTAGAATTGGAGCACAAAGAATTATGTGCAATCAAGTTTCTTAATTATGATCTTAAGACGGCTGGAGAGAAGAGTTGTTGCAGATCCAAGAGCTGGAATAGCTGCGTATGGATGCTTATGAAAATGCAAAAATCTATAAAGAGAAGACAAAGAAATGGCACATGATAAAAGAATTAATGTCAAAACTTCAAGAATGAACATAAAGTGTTGCTATTCAACTCTAAGCTCAAGTTGTTTCTAAGAAAGTTGAGATCCAAGTGGTCTGGACCATTCTTAGTCTTACATGTTTATCCATATGGCACAATGGAGCTGCAAGAAAAAAAATCAACTTTCAAGGTCAATAGACAACGTTGCAAGTTGTGCACATATGGAGACAAAGTTGACAAGGGAGTCTCTAACTCCATTCAAGATGCTTGATGGAAAGACCCAAGAATCTCACTCCAGACTCTAAATGGAGGACCTCGTGGGAGTTGAACCCACATTAGGATAGATTTCCTTTCTGTTATTTGAATCAAGAACATGTTGGGTTTTAGGGGAGATAGAGAAGGCAGTGGAAACAAAAATTTTCTTCTCCCAAACCCAGAACAAAGGAATCGCGTCAACGTCTATACAATAGGAATGATGGTTTGTGGAGGCATACCTTGTCCCGAGGCTTGCTCGACGACATTATCTTATAGCTAGTGCGGTCTTCACCTCCAGTCTTGAACGGTGTCTGTGCAGCTCCTGGTCGCACCGGGACTGGCACCTCCTGGTCTCACCAGGACTATCGGGATTGACAACTGTCCTCCGAGCGGCAGAAGTCTCCCACCTCTGAAGTAGTCCACACAGACCACCTGGAACTCTGATCTCCTTATCCTACAAGGAATCAGAAGGATTCGCACCCTCCTATCGGCGTACTAGTCACTGACACACTCTCCTGCCACCAGTTGCTTTTTGCAGTTGTCTTTCCCTTACTGTGCCTCCCTTATCGGGTAGCACTTGCTCGGGCTCTCTCTCGGTTACCAAAACCAGAGAGAATGACAACTTTGCAGAGCAACTGATGCACTGAGTTGTTGTCCTGAGTAGACCCCACTACCCCTATATATATAGGAGGGTCATGTGATAGGGTTCTCTATCCTGGGCAATGCGGGATTAATGCAGGAGTAGGAGAGTTTGAGATTTTCCACAAAACAACAAACTACACCACCTGAACCGATCGTTTCATGCATGAAACGGTCGGTTGGGAAGTTGAGCCGATCGGTTCACACCTCAACCGATCGGTTGGGGCACCTGAGCCGATCGGTTCGTGGTCCTGATCCAACTCAAATTGACTTTCAAATTTGTTTCCGATTAATCAAATTAATCCTTGTCCAAATCAAATTTGTACAAGTGAAACAAATTGTATTTGCAAAATAGTCTTCTCACTTTCCAAACGATCTCAGTTAGACCAGTTGAGCCGATCGGTTCAACCCTTGAACTGGTCATCTCAGCCTGTCTTGAGCCGATCAGTTCATCACATGAGCCGATTGGTTCAGCAACCTGAGTCGATCAGTTGGGGTAGCAAACTTGTGCAAATCAGTCAATTGTAGTTTCAATCAATTTGATACTCTAATCAATCGGTCCAACATCTTGAATACTATGATTTTGAGCTACCAATCAACTGAGTGTTTAATTGAACTACTAAACTCCTTTAGTAATCAATCTAAACATCATTTGTGGATAAACTCCTCTTCCAAGTTAAATCTTATGTGTGTGACCCTACAGGTCCATCTCACGTTGGCAGTGAAAGTCTATAACACTTATGACTTCACAAGCAAAGAGCGGTGCCTAGTCGCACATTAGTGCTACCCAAGTGAAATAGAAAGTTGGAGAAAAAATTTCAATCCTACAATCTGTGAATGGTGTTACAGTGAATGTATAATTCCTTTATCATTGATATCCCGAATGTACTCAAGGCATGGAATAGACATCCTGTCAACATTCATTCACTTTCTTGATCTCAGAGTAGATTGGAGGAGATATGTATGACATCAATATCACATACTGATTCAAACATGCGTGCGCACGCCTATCTCAATCCTACTCATCAAGCGGCCATGGATATCAAACTCCCTCAGGAGGGACATATCCCATATCTATCACTCACCCCTCAAAAGCCCCATGTGTCAAAGTCACCTAATCATCACCTTTATAACAACCCATGTTTCAGGACTGCATTTGATGATGTCAAAGTGTACCCAATGACATGTGTTGAGTGTAGTGATTTCAGGTCTAAGAATCACGCTCACCACCATCACTGTGAGAACTGACTGTGACTACCATGTCATTATTCCATGTGTCAAACTCGCGGTGGGTATGTCCCATAAACTTGTTCTCTAACAAGTACATATGTGTTTGGTTTGATATCTCCATATCATGACTAATGAGAGTCTATCATCAACCAACACCACAATCTAGTCTTATGTGTCATTTTTGTCTATCTACCTTCGACAATGACATCTGACTATGGACATAATAAGAATGTATAAACACTTAGCATCTGTATGATCTCATTGTTCAGGTCCTCAACCTGAAAGCATACATCATTGAGTACTATCATTCTCTAGACATTCAATATGTTCTATCATTATCTCATATGATTGAACCAGAAAGAATTGGAAGCTTGCCTTTGATGTTTATCAAATCAATCTTAATGTATCCCACCAATCATCCCATGATTGGCTCTCAGGGAATACATACCAATAGACTCCCAAGATGATAAATGCGTTTTGTTCTTGCCATGTCCATACATGCAAGATGATGGGATGTTTACATACATGATAGATCCATATCTATTCTTAGTGTTCCCATTCTTCATAAGAATTGGACAATTGGCCTTGGGATACGAACTCCATGTAACATGGACAAATTTTCTCCCACTGAATTTGTGCATACTGAACCCTTCAGTATAAATTGCCAATGTATGCTCTCTCTTTTCATGTCAAGTGGTTTTTCGAGAACTATATCTATATATCTCTATTCCTATCACATAGGAAACATATCTATCTTCCTTAAAGATAATTTCCACTTTAGATTTCCATTCTAGAACATTTCTATTTCACATCAACATGTGGAATGCAAATACGCTCCCACTAAATCACAGATCCCTTCTTTATCTTTGACATATCAGTCAAACCCTTTGACTATACTATCAAAGTAAAGATCCAGTTATGAGTTTCTTGTACTCAATTAATCATATTGATTAGTCCATTGTAACTTATAGACTTCATTTGCATTAATGGATTCATAAACCTTATAGGTTGTGTCACGTACACATCCTCATTTTATTCCTCATAGGAATGTGGTTTTAGTATCTATATGCCAAATCTCTTAGTCATTAAGTTGCAATTAACAAGCATCATTCTTCTCAAAATGTCATCCATGTGTCTGAACTTAAAACTCATTCACACTTATGGATTTCATCCCAATGGGTGCAACCATCTAGGTCATACCTTATGGTTCACATGGAAGTCATTTAGGATGTAATGGTCATAAACCATAACTCAAAATATGGTTCCTCATATTCATCTAGATAGTTGACTCATCACATGACCAACTCATCACATAGATAATCGAGGTGTATCTATCAAGGATATAAGAACTCACAACTCTTTATGATTCTTAATGTCCTTTATTAGTATGGGGTATTCTTTATTTAAGAAGAAATTAGTTATTTGATAAACATCCTCTAACTCCTCAGAGTATGACTCCTTGTTGATTTAGACATTACCATGCCTTAATCATGAGCTTACTATGATACACTATCATAATCACTCATAAGGATCTCAAACATTTGGTTCAAGTATTTCATTCATTGATCTCATCAAGAATTAACACTTTACCAAATTTTCACTTCATCTATGATATTCTTGAACACTTCAAGATACTCATATTGGTGTTTCTCTAAACACCATTTGAAGTATTAGCATTAACTCCAATAGGTATGTAAATACATCACATGTATTATGCCTAACAGGATAATCATTCTCCCACTACCACTAGTGAAGATTGATTAATCGTGTCTGAGAGATTCATGTCTCATACTGGTTCTCTAATCCAAAAGAGTCTAGATTTATCCATCATATGGAAACTAGAAATGAATTTCTCATGATTTATGCTAATTTGATTGTTTGAGTTATCAATAACTTTTAGGTATCATTTTATCTTATGCATACCAAGTGTTACAAGATAAACAAGGCATTGCCATAAAGATCATATCTTTGAAATAGAAACATCAACTTTATTAATTGCTATCATTGTCATACAATATGCAAAAATTAAAGTGTTTCTATCCATTGGCAAATATGAAATAGCAGTTCATAACTCTATTACATGCCTTTAAGGTTTAAAATAAACTAACGTACTCCTATCTATGGCGACAACACTTGCCCCATTTATTGAGTGTTTTACACTTTACATCTTGGTATCATATACATCAAAAGTGTTATAAGTTTATTTCATGACACCTTCAGGTGGAGACATCTGTCGCCTCCTTCTTCTTTAGTACTTCCAGATACAGTGGGCAATTCCTTTTCCAATGTCCTATCTTTTGACAATGGTGGCAATTGCCTCTCTTGGTCACGCCTCCTGTGTCCTTGAGAGCTGAAGACGCCTTGGGCTACTGGCTAGCATCAAAACCCTTCTTAGCTTTGCCCTTGCCCTTGCGCTTGGACTTGCCTTTCTTGCTACTGATCATCATTATAGACTTATGCTTATCCTTCTTCATCTGTGTCTTGGCTATCATCAACATGCCTAACAACTCTGTCAATGGCTTGTCAAAGTTGTTCATGTTGTAGTTCATCACAAACTAACTGTAGGATTCTGGCAATGATTGCAGTATCACGTCAGTAGCCAACTCTTGGCTCAGTGGAAATCCCAGTCTTGTCAGGTTCTCCACATACCCAATCATCTTGAGCGTGTGAGGACAAATTGGATCTCCTTCTGTCATGACACACTTGAATAGTGCCCTGGAGACATCATATCTCTCTTGCCGTGCTTGATCTTCATACATGTTCTTGAGATGTTGAATCATCTCAATGACACCCATGTTCTCATGTTGTCTCTGCAACTCGTGGTTCATGGAGCACAACATAAAGCACTTTGCATCAATGGCATCATCAGAATGCTTCTTATAAGCATCCCTTTCTGCCTTTGGTGCAGTAGGAGTAGGTTCCTCTGGAATTGGAGTATCCAGGACATAGAGCTTTTGATCTTGAGTGAGAACAACTCTCAATGTCCTAAACCAGTCATGAAAGTTAGTCCCATTCAGCTTGTCCTTTTCAAGGACCGATCGCAACAAAAAGTCATTGTTGTTTGTTGTCATTTGAACTACAAAAGGAAATATATGAAATTTAGTCCAAAACCCAATTTTTACTTATTTGATTGATTTGAAAGGTTGACGATATAATTAGGACTTTAATTAATTATCACTCCCACTATTTTTGTTGAAATTGATAGCCCTCACCATCAATTCGGAAGATTGCAGCGTACAATCTTCTAGTGGGTCAAGATCCTGAAATCCTCTGAGTCATGGACTAGCTAGGGCTGTCACCCACAACTTAGATCTTTCAGGTAGGCAACTTTTTCCAATTGCATCATATGCAACTCTTGAAAGATGTCATATGCAACTCCTTGCCATGATCACCTTCATGCCTCAAGGTGCTAGATCCTATCTAGGTCACCTTGTTAAGTTCGACCCAAAGCCAACACAATGAATATGCACCCTGCTAGGGTAGACCCACATATCCATCCTTCACGCTTCCACGAGATAAACGGTGCACCACGCTAGGGCGTGCCCACACTTGGCTGATCAAGCTTTTCATGTGTGTCGCATTTGGAAGGCATCTAAAACTTTAATATTTAATGAGGAATTTGGTTTTTATAGGTACATATACATATCCAATCACCACAATACATAGTATGTATCATATACATGTTATATCCCACAGAAAACATGTGAAATGATAAAAGCGATGATTATGGCCATCCTAATGTGATTCCTCAAGCCAAGAGGAATCACGGTCATCTAGGTCTACATCACATGCAACATGTACAAGATGAAGTGTTATAGCCATCCAAGTTGATCAACTCATCACATGAATGACCTGCTCACTTTGGTCGGTCGTCTGGGTGCCACCAGCCGATCGGTTGGCTCCTCCAATCGATCGATTCTCCCAATCATCGTGCATGTCTTCATGGCCGCCACCCGATCATCTCGCTCCATGAACTGGTTGTCTAGATCGCCAACCGATCGGTTCACGCCTTGAACTGATCATCTCAGTTGTCGTCAGGTTGTCCGCCGTTCTTTGACATAACAGGAAATGAAAGATCTATCCTAGTTTATATTTAAATTGGGAAACCCTGAGTTACATTCGGGGGGAGCAAAGGCAGGAAAGAAATCTCGAGTTATCTCAAGTTAGATCAGGAATAGGAGATAGGGAATCGATGCATAGATTGAGATGCAAGCAACCACATAAAACCAAGTACACATACATAGGGTTTATTGGCCATAACCACACTATACATCCACCAAAAAACTCATTTAAGGGTGACACATATCGAGTGTGTTCATATTACATATCATATATGTATATTGGGATTTGTGGATTTAGGATTGGACATGCATAAAGCCAATTTTATTTGCATTATATGCAATAAATAAAGGTGGCAAACCAAAATCGATCATATTAACAATCCTAAAGTATAGAGCAGTTGATGTGGATCTGATACAATGTTGGGTTTTAGGGGAGACAGAGAAAGAAGCGGAAACAAAAAATTTCTTCTTCCAAACCCAGAACAAAGGAATCACGTCAACGTCTATATAATAGGAAGGATGGTTTTTGGAGGCGTACCTTGTCCCGAGTCTTGCTCGGCGATGTTACCTCACAGCTAGGGTGGTCTTCACCTCCGGTCTTGGACGGTGTCTGTGCAGCTCCTGGTCGCACCGAGACTGGCACCTCCTGGTCTCACCGGGACTGTCGGGATTGACAAATGTCCTCCAAATGGTATAAGTCTCCTGCCTCTGAAGTAGTCTACACGGACCACCTGGAACTCCGATCTCCTTGTCCCACAGGGAATCAGAAGGAGTCGCACCCTCCTTTCGGCGTACTGGTCACCGACACACTCTCCTGTCACCAGTCACTTTCTGTAGTTGTTTTTCCCTTGTTGTGCCTCCCATATCGGGTAGCACTTGCTCGGGCTCTCTCTCGGTTACCAAAACCAGAGAGAACGACAACTTTGCAAAGCAACTGATGCACTGAGTTGTTGTCCTGAGAAGCCCCCACTACCCCTATATATATAGGAGGGTCATGGGACATGGTTCTCTATCCAGGGCAATACGGTATTAATGCAGGAGTAGAAGGGTTTGAGATTTTCCACAAAACAACCAACTGTGCCACCTGAACCGATCGGTTCATGCATGAAACGATCGGTTGGGGAGTTGAGCCGATCGGTTCACACCTCAACCGATCGGTTGGGGCACTTGAGCCGATCAGTTCAATTCTGAGTCGATCGGTTCGTGGTCCTAATCCAACTCAAATTGACTTTCAAATTTGTTTCTGATTAATCAAATATTAATCCTTGTCCAAATCAAATTTGTATAAGTGACACAAATTGTATTTGCAAAATAGTCTTCTCACTTTCCAAACGATCTCGGTTAGACCAGTTGAGCCGATCATTTCAACCCTTGAACCGGTCATCTCAGCCTATCTTGAGTCGATTGGTTCATCACATGAGCCGATCGGTTCAGCAACCTGAGTCGATCGGTTCATTACATGAGCCGATCGGTTGGGGCATCAGACTTGTACAAATCAGTCAATTGCAGTTTCAATCAATCTGATACTCTAATCAATCGGTCCAACACCTTGAACACTATGATTTTGAGCTATCAATCAATTGAGTGTTTAATTGAACTACTAAACTCCTTTAGTAATCAATCTAAACATTGTTTGTGGATAAACTCCTCTTCTAGGTTAAATCCTATGTGTGTGACCTTGTAGGTCCATTTCACGTTGGCAGTGAAAGTCCATAACACTTATGACTTCACAAGCAAAGAGCGGTGCCTAGTCGCACATCAGTGCTATCCAAGTGAAATAGAAAGTTGGAGAACAACTTTCAATCCTACAATATGTGAATGGTGTTACAGTGAATGTATAATTCCTTTATCATTGATATCCCAAATGTACTCAAGGCATGGAACAGTCATCATGTCAATGTTCATTCACTTTCTTGATCTCAGAGTAGATTGGAGGAGATATGTATGACATCAATATCACATACTGATTCACACCTGTGTGTGCATGCCTATCTAAATCCTACTCATCAAGCGGCCATGGATATCAAACTCCCTCAGGAGGGACAAATCCCATATCTATCACTCACCCCTCAAAAGCCCCATGTGTCAAAGTCACCCAATCATCACTTTTATAACAACCCATGTTTCAGGACTGCGTTTGATGATGCCAAAGTGTACCCAACAACATGTGTTGAGTGTAGTGATTTCAGGTCTAAGAATCACACTCACCACCATCACTATGAGAACTGACTATGACTACCATGTCATGGTTCCATGTGTCAAACTCACGGTGGGTTTGTTCGGTAAACTTGTTCTCTAACAAGTACCTATGTGTTTGGTTTGATATCTCCATATCATGACTAACGAGATTCTGTCATCAACCAACACCACAATCTAGTCTTGTGTGTCATTGTTGTGTATCTACCTTCCACAATGACATCCGACTAGGGACATAATGAGAATGTACAAACTCTTAGCATCTGTATGATCTCATCATTCAGATCCTCAACCTGAAAGCATACATCATTGAGTATTTTCATTCTCTAGACATTCAATCTATTCTATCATTATCTCATATTACTAAACTAGAAAGAATTGGAAGCTTTTCTTTGATGTTTATCAAATCAATCTTAATGTATCCCACCAATCATCCCATGATTGGCTCTCAGGGCATACATACCAACAGAACGTTCTCTAGTTTCTTAAATAAGTTTTTCATGGATGAATGTAATAACTTTTGACAATTCTTTTAGCATATCTATAACTATGGCTATGCTGATGAAAAGTTGTATTCTATAGAAAATACAAAAGACACAGTGTGTCTTTATTTGACACGGCGTGTCACTAGTCACACAAACACAACAACCGAGCTGAATCTCTAGGTACATGACATTTCATCACTTGACACGAAGTGTCTTTTCTACGTAACATTCTTCTGGAGCCTCACACGATGTGTATTAATTTAGGTCACTCCGTGTGCCCTCACACTCAATTTCGAAGTAAGTCTTTCTGGAGTCAAACACGACGCGTCATAGTTGGGACATGTTGTATCATTATCAGCTTGCGGAATCAACATCGTTTTCTGGAATACCACACGACATATCATAATTCACACACGTGTTTCTAACAGTGCAATTTTAAACTGGAGATAATGAGGATTTTATTCATAAAATGACACGGCATGTCCACCATAATACATGATGTGTACTTCAGCAGCAACGGGGAGCATAACTTATCTAGAAAATAACACGACGTGTCTTTATTTGAACACATCATGTAGTTATCAGTGAAAGGGACACAATTTGAATTGTTGGATTCAAACAGGGCGTGTACATAGTAAAACACGACATGTCTTGTAATGCACAAAGAAAGTTCTGCCATTAAACACGACATGTCTTACAACATACACGCCATGTCTTTTGATGAGAATATGGGTTTTTAACCCTAACCGAGCCACCTATCTTACTCACACCTCTCTTTCGAGTTCTGTGAGATTCCCTAGAAGTCGTGTGCTCCTGCCCCCTTGCTCTTGTCGCCGCCGTGTGCCTTAGCACACCTTGTAACATAACCTCCGTGTTACCTGCTATGTCATCTTCAAGCAGCAGCCTAGCCACCTTCCTCCTTGCTCACACCATCATCATGCTCCTCTCTGAGCCAAGACGCAACGGACACCCTACCCACACCACTGCCACCTTGTTCATCCTCATCTTCAAGCTCCATCCACTACATCCTCTCTCCCTCTTGCCAAGAAGAAGCAACCTCTGGTGGTCGTCTTCGCTAAGTTGCCTTACTTAGATTTGTCGATCCAGCTACCTCCAACAACTAGAAGTGATCCCTCTCTCTTTTCCTTCCTCCAGCGGCGTTGCTCGTTAAGAAATCATCTTCTTCCCCTCACAAAGCTCAAGCCGCCGCCTCCAACTTTCAACCTACAAAACTTCTCTAGGTACACACTGTGTCGTCTAAAAGACACGTCATTTCGGCCACTCTACAGTCAGATTTTTTTTAGCAGAACACGTCGTGTCATTCCTCCGACACATCGTGTCTAAGCCTGTCAGCAGCTATGGTACCTGTTAAGCAAACCTCCAATAGCAAGCATGGTGCTAGCTCCTCCTCCGCACTGGCATACATCTCCACAACCCAATTTTGGGTCACTCCTGAGGAATACCCGATGTACCAATTTCTCATAGCAAGGAGGGTGCTTCCTACACGATTTGCTTACGAGTAGACTCTCACCACTCTCAGCTTCAAGGATGAGGTCTTCATGCACCTGCAAGATTTGGGGGCTAAGCTACATATTTTGCACGGTATCAAACACTTACCCCATTTAGTTTATGAGTTTTTGACGACACTCACTACAGAGCAAGATCCACAAACGAATATGGAACCTTGTGGTATTATCAGTTTCCGCCTTTTGGTTCGTGGTTTTAACCTTGCCTTTAGGCATTTCTGCTCGGTTTTGTATTGCCACTACGAAGGGGCAATTTGTTATCTGCCAGCTTTTGACAGTGATGAGTTTTGGTCTAAAATATCAGATGAGGAATGCCATGATGCCAAGAAAGCTAGGGCGTCTGCTATTCACAACCCCATTTTTTGATACATGCACCACCTTCTTAGTACAAGAGTCTTTGCTAAGAAAGAAACTCAAGGGGTCATCAGAAAATGAGATCTTTTGTTTTTGTGGGGAATGATGTATGACTATCATATCAATGCAGCTTATTATATCTTACACATTTCCTAGACATTAAGAAAGTGAAGAAGAGGGAATTTGGAGACATAATGTGTGGTGGCTTGATCACTTTGATAGAACAGAAGTTAGATGTTGATCTGACAGGTCTCGAGGCTGCACCATGTAGAAACCTGGTCGACATTCAATATCTACTTTCTATAGGATTGATCTCAAGGGTTGCCAATAGTAATACCAAAATTTGGCAATTCTTTGATGACGATCAATACATTGACATTCCTGATCCTGAGCATATCACATTGGAGAAAAAAGATAGCTCAAAAGTCATTCTAAACACTGAAGAATATGTTGATGCAGCTAGAGATACTGAGGCACCCCCTACTTCTCCACCACCTCCCTCCACAAGCACACAGACGAGTACTCCTGGGTCATGATTGATGTTAGGCACCTATATGGCTATGTGCAGTAGTGGTTTTACCACATGGACAACCGCATGGACCTAATGGGTCAACAATTTTCTACTATGAATGATATGGTTCATTGCATGGATAGTTGTCACCTTTCTCAAGGCCACTACTCCATGACACAGCAGCACCAGCCTACTCTGTCATTGTATCCTGAGTTTGTTCTACACCTCATGCGGGTTGATATTCCAGATGATGATGATCTCATCAGCCAATTCTTCCCCTCTGATCACATGGGCCCTAGCCCATCCCACTGATGCCCCACCTCATGATAGGTACCCGGTTGTTTCCTTCATAGGATTGATTGATGTAGTGAGGACACTACAGATTTCAAGCTTAGGTGGATGCAACTGGCTGGTAATGTAGTTTATTTTTATTGTTTTTCATGTTTTTCATGTTGTCATGTCTTTTCTAGTTTCATGTTGTTCTTTATTTTTCTTTCCTTTTTTGGAAAAATCATGTATGATGTGAGGCTATCTTGATGTAATGAACTAATTTTAATGCCAAGTTTGAACCATCTTGCCCTTTTTCACCTTAATCTGTCATTGAAAGAATTCCAAAGAGCATGCATAGATTAGTTGAAATCGTTTGGCCTTCAACACGTGTTTATCTCTGCTTTATACTTGTAGCTTGAACACTCAACTTTTTCATCATTGATCACCTAAAACATGTAATGGTTTCTTTTTGGTGAGTAAATTAACATCACAACATCATTTGGAATACAGGATACCCTTGCCAAACTCTTAGTACATTTTCAGCCTTTCTTTTAGTGAATTTTTTTTCAAAACAAATGGATGAAATGAAATATAGCTATTGTTGCTATTTAGTTGACTCTCCCATGTTGTGGAAAGTAATTAAAATGTCTTTTATCTCATTTCACCCTCATATGCCATAAAAGATGGCTAAATTGCCCACATAGCATGCTAGCCTAGTCTAAGTTCGATTTGGCCATGATGGTTAGGTGGTATGTCTTAAAAAGAGGGAAAAATACCCCAACAGGCACTAAACGTGAGCAAAAGCCTACATTAGCAGCTGAGTGCTGGAACCCATTATCCATTTTCCATATCATTTCTTGTAAAACAAAAAGAAAGTGCGACTAATTATGTTAATGTTAACTAAGATTTCATCATTTGTATCCTTCATAGCTGAGAAATAGTGTTGTGCATCCACTAATTATTTGGCTTAGTTATCCAAATTTTATTTAATGTTATTGAGTTGATTGATTAATCAAATTGAAACCACCCTTGCTGAACTTAAGAATCTTTTTCATTGGTGTTTAAGTTGAGTTGATGGCCATGAGTATAAACTGTTGATCATTGTTGGCTGAACATTACATATCTTTTTTTCAACTAATCTATACATGAGCTTAAAAATTCTTTCATGTGCTTTTATATGTTCTTTTTTCTTAAGGACAAGCAACAGTTCAAGCTTAGGGGGATTTGTTGTGTGTGTTTTATATCAACTTTTTACATTTCTTCACACAAAGTTTCAGCTCATTTTGTCCCAAATTAGCCTCTATTTATATCCATTTTGCCACACTTTTTAGTCTCTTTACTTATCACATGATGTTGATTGCAGATATGTATTAAAAAGGTCATATTGGAGATAACCTAACTCAGATCCAACCTCAATGAGACTTCTCCAAGTTTTGCTACTGATCCAAAGAAAATTTCTGAAGAAATGAAAGAAGACACGACGTGTTCTAAGAACACGGTGTGTTTACTTACAGGCAGTCTTTCAGGACAAAGAACACATCGTGTGTTATTAAACACACGACGCGTGATTCTCCAGCAGTTTCTAGTCCAGATCAAAGCAAAGAGGTAACACGACGTGTCCTTCATCAGACACGGCATGTTCCTGGTACATGAAGACCGTATGCACCTTTCTGCCAAAGAACACGATGTCTATTTATTCAGACATGTTGTGTGCCCTTCATTTGATTCACTCCCTAAAGATAGAAAAACAGCGTGTCTTATTCAAACAAGCCATGTACCTCAATGCATTGACAACACTGAGCAAACACAAATGACATGACACGGTGTGTTCAACAAAAAGACACTGCGTGTTATTGTCAATTTTAGCAAAAATCGAAAATGACTACCTCTCATTTTAAAAGCAAATGGGAGCCCATGAGGCGGTTATGTTCGGTCATTTTGAAATGTTTTACTCCCAAGAGAAGTTCCAGAGTAGAGGAGGGCGATTTTGGGGTAGTACTTCTATTTTCTTGGAGAAGAACCCTCATTCTACTTCATTTCTTCTCTATTTTTCTTCTCCAAGGTGCAGCAGAGTTACTCTCTTAATTCTATCTTTCTGGGAGGGAAGTTGGTCCGAGTTGGAGCTTTCTAGTGGTGGAACTTCTTCCTCTAGCTGGAGTTCTCTCCCCTTGGCTTGCATCTGTGGTTTTTCTATCTTTTCCTTCCCGTAAGCATGCAAAACTCTGAAATTACTTTCATGTCTCTGCATATCTTCTCTATGGATGAGTAGAGCTCTTTTCTTGAGCATGGGAGAGTAGCTCCCATGCCATTGATAATGTAAACTCGAATTTTATGCTTATTGCTGTTTAATTTGCTTTCTTCCATGGATTCCTATGGTGTTTTCTTACTTGTATGCTAGTCTGGGTACCTTTTATATATGTTTTATGCTTTCCTTGTACTTCAGGAGAATGCATTAGGAAGTATAGAGTAGGATCTATGGCAATTTTCTCTTGACCACGGGAGTGTCTAGGGTTTATTGAGGTTTTCGATCGTGTTTGATACTTATCATAGATGCAGGAGCATTATGTGAAGTTGGGAACCATCTCATGGCATTGGGAAATGCATGACGATGGCAACCTCCTTGCTTATTAAACAACGATCTTATTTCTTGTGTTCATGTGATGTAATGGTTATGGTAGTAAAACCTTATGCTCAAGTTCCTAATCATTAAATCAACTTTTTTGTTTAAAATTTTTTCCTTGTTTCCTTTTCTTAGGTCTATAAACATTTAATCCTTTGCAATCTGATTTAGATTAGTGAAAGTTAATATGTTTGCGCCTAACTAGCCTAGCTCCTCATGTTCGACACTCGACTACATTGATTTCTGTATACTTGCGGGTAATTTGTGAGTTGAAATCTTTCACTTTTCAAAACTCATCAACAGTGAGTATATGATACTGAGCTCATATGTATCATGCTAGTCTACTTCATGATCAATGAACTTAGATTGACCCTAACGAGGGTGACAATTCCATGCCTTGCAACAAAAGGATTATAAAACATGGTGACATTGTTCTTTACTAGTTTAGTCTTACCCAACTAATCCTAAAACTTGGGTAGTAATGATGTATAGCTAGACATTTCTCATTGCTTGTGGGCATTAAAATTGATTAGTAAATCCATTTCCAACATAGTATGTTTCCTACAGGGTCACACACATAGAGACGGCTTGAAGAAAGGCTGAATTTGACCTTACTATAATTGTTACTATAAACCTATGGAGCTAAAATAAATTTTGAGGACTTAAATTAAATACGTTCATAATAAGTTTCTATAATTTAGAAGTTCACAACTTGACCAAATAGTAATTAGGTTACCCTAACTGTCCACTCCTCTATATGCATGATATGAGAGGAAGCCTTTAGGGGATGCGCTTTGATTCTTTTACTATTACCTTCAAGGTTTAAGAAATCCTAAGATCAAATTAGACAGAGAAAGAGGGAGAGGCAGGGACTAGTAACTTTGTCATCTTGAAGCACTGGTGTGGATACTGTGGAGATGAGTTGGCCCAACATATTTGTTAGGACAAAGATCTTCATTGTCGAAATGCAAATCAAGGTGACAAAGGAATGACCCATCACTACCACAGGCAAGGACAACAGAACGCCATGATTTTTCAGGAACATAAATCAAGGAGAAGGTCTCGCTAACATATTTCTATGATCTGCCACCTAGGGCATGCAAATTGAGGGGAGAATATGTGTGACAAAACAATGTGATCCACCACACACATGCACAATAAATTAGTGTGATCCGCCAGAGTTGACTTTAGGTCCGATCAACAGAGCCATCTCTAAGACATTGAAGATCTTTGTAAATCACCATGGATTGCCACGATCCTCCACTGACAGTCACCGGTTGATTTCAATGATTAGCCACTGAAAAGCAATTTTCTACTCCAATCCTTAGGTGACTCCCATAGTTTCTGAGACACCAAAAAGGAGTTTCGATTGTTGATCTAGCAAAATTCAAAAGAGATGTACATTGGAAGGTTAAGATCTACATCGATCATTACAAGTTGAATGGTTGGAACCTATTATAGGATAAGATAAAAACTTGTAAGCCATTATCTAATTTTGTTGCATTAGACGGATCACGATCGAAGGATTCTCGAGAAATATTTGTTGTGCTATGTTTTCTACTCCCGAGATTCCTACAAATATCTTTCCTAGAAACCTTATGATCAAAATATAATTAACACATTTTGTATTCTTGGGCTATTCTCAAACTTTCTAATACAAAAAATCATCATAATAAGGCAAGCATATATGGTATTTATATTAACCCATATGATATAGATAGGTTCGAATTCATGTTTGTCTATAAAGAGGAAAAATCTTTGTCCATTATCTTTGTCTTCTTCTTTCTCCATTTATTCTTCATAGATTAGTATGTCAATCATGTTACACAAAACAACCAAGAAACTTCCACAACAAAAATCAAAATTTCTTATTCTAGTTGAGTGTTTACATCTTCTCACTCTTCTTTCACACTTATCATCACCAACTATCTCAGCTATAATCTACTCCCATAAAAATCATTACTAAGTTTGATCAACTGAGATATGGTTTGCTTTGGGGGGACACTATGGACAAATCCAAGCCATACCTTGTAAATTAGTACATTATAAGGAAACCTAAATCTCAAGGTGGTTGAGGAATAAAAAAAATTGGATTTCAATATCAATGCATTATCAACAAAATCATCTCCTTTCTATGTCAAAATAAAGAGACAATCTGGAAACATATATTCTAAATGAATAGTACAAACACCAAAATCTTTGGTACAAGACTCGACATGCCAAAACCTGGCCTTTATAGAAATACATTAACCATCTATATCATACAATCTATCATTAAAATTCACCCGACTTAGTTCTTACATACTAAATCCTAGAATGATTTAAGGTGTTAAGATCATTAATATAAAAATTGAGGTGTCTAACCAAAATTCTACCAAGAATATAGCACCGCCAAATGCCATTACTCACTTACAATCTAACGATAACAACTAACTCAAGCATTGTCTGACAATAAAACAATTCTCTCATGAAAACTTTAAGTTCATCATACAACAACTAAATTCATTTAACACAATTAATAATCCTTGGTTTATTTCTAGAGATAGCTACTTGGTTAACAAACTTACCATTTCTTTATTAATGATGTGATTTGATACTCTCTTTGGACATTAATTTTAAAATAATATCTCTCCACCCCAATTATTTTTACCACATGGTTGATCGGATACAAAATTTTCCTTATTGGTACACATTGGTACACTAGAGGATAACAAGACCCTCAGTGATCATGTTGTGCTATAACTACTCAAACGACTGTGCAAATATATTCTTCACATGTCCCACCACTATGCACATTTGGAAACTCCTAGGCAAGTGTATCTAATTTTGACTTGGTTGTTTGGACCTATAATAAAAGTTTTCTCGGTTCTACACACAACACTAAATTCTAATATCATTAAATTCTTGCTTGTACATCTCCTAGCCTCTTTGGAATGAAAGAAATATTTTATTTTGACAATAAAACACTTTCCTTTACAAACATTTGTATTTTATTTTGACAATAAAACACTTTCCTTTACAAACATTTGTACTACTATCTACGACTTATGTTGCTCTATTTGCTTTACTCAGATTGTGCATGGTCAACCCTCCAGGACTAGGATCATAGTTTCATGAAGTGATGCCTTATATCCGATGCTATCAAGTGCTCCACTAAAGTTTCATTTTCATTTGAATTACTGTCGGATGCTTCTGAAGAAGGATGATTATGATATAACGCTAGTTTTACTTAGACATGTTTATTATCATACTGTTCGGGATGTGTTTTGTGGGGTCCCCTCCCCATTTACCCTCAAACTCAATTAGTCACTCACCTTCATCTTTCCCTTTTGATGGAATGTTATCTCTACTACTATATTATCAGTATCTATGTACCTCCAAGCTAATCTCATGGTTGTGATTTCTACCTTATTTTCTTATGAATGAATGATTATTATAAGAAAGGCAACTCCTCGGGCATAACTTTGTGGGACAATCTTCCAAGCAAGATCAAAGATCTCACCTACGTGGCAAGCAACTATGGGTTCAAATCCTTTGCGCCGAGGCAATATACCCAACAAATCTGGACTGCACACTCCCCCATGAGGTCACAAACCAAGAAATCAGATGTTGTGGGCACATAGATGCACTGAGAATGGACACAAAGATTTAGATCCTACTGCAGGAGTACAGAGAAAGTCAATATTAGAAAAGAGCCGTCTCGAATGAAAGATTAAAATCTTATTAGTTATATATATATATATATATAATCGTAATTTTTTGTGCATCTTCTATGATTTCTCTAACATTTTCACTAACAAATTAGTAAGATTTACAATCACGCCAGATCTGATGGAATTGGAAACTGGGCATATGCTCTAGTTCCAACTGATCCGAATGACCACGTGTAGTTCTAAACCATTGATTTTTAGTGCTGACAGCTACAATGGTGCTAACGGCTCATACACATGACCACCTAGAGTTTTAACATCCGTAGCGGAACGACCCCTTACAGTCTTCAGTCTTGATAATAAATATGTAACGAGATTCGTCTTCTGACCTATACGCCAAAGGGGTGGATGAATAGATTGTTTTCCAATTTCTTTCGAAACAACACATTTTGTAGCAACGTGACCCAGACATAGCAGTTGCATCAGCAGATATTTCTGAAACAAGATTTGTTTAAATTGAGGTGCTTTACATGCCATACGATATATACGACTAATTGTCGTTTTACCGCTTACTCTACTAAGTAAAGAGTGTCGCTTTGGCACTGAACTTGAAGCATCGCACCATTCCGCAAGCATTTTTTACTATTCAAACCTTAGCACTGGTAGCCGCGAGGTCGGACAGGACAACGGCGCGCATGACCTTGATATGCTCCAGCAGTTTCTCCTTGGACGGCACAATCTCTTTCACATGCTCCTGCTCGTTGAAGTCTTGAATCCAAGCCCAGAAGTGTGGAAAAGCCTCCGGGTCGACCAGCTTGGTTCCGGTGATCTCTTCCAGTACAAAGAACCAGACGGAGCCGCAGCCGCAGAGGATATCAAGGGCGCCGATCTGATCGCCGCCAAAGAACCTCCTGCCTTTGAATACCCCTTCTCTCATCTCATCTTCGACGTGCTTGAGGACTCCGCGGTACTCATGGACAGCAGCTTTTTGCTCCTCTCCGGATGTCATAATCATTTTTCTGACCAAAGGAGTCATCTGCGCAGAAATTCAGACAGTATTTCTTAGCAAATTGGTACAAACAAGAACAGCCGAATAACCAATCAAGGGAAATCATTAGCCAGACAGAGAGATCAGAATTTCAGCTTCACCTTGTCGCTCTGAAAATGGTACCAGAACCGCAAAACGCCCTTCTCGTAGGGGTCCTTGGGAAAGAGAGGGTAGACATCGCTCCACACCTCATCAATGTATTCCAGTATGATTGAGGATTCAACAATAGGACGATCATTGTGGAGGAGTACAGGGACCTTTCCGTAAATCGGGTTGTACTGAAGCAGCTCCGGGCTCTTGTTTGCAAGGTTCTCCTCGACGTACTCATACTCGATCCCCTTGAGCTTCAGGGCGAGCTGGACTCGGTTAACGTACGAGCTAGCCCACATGCCGAAGAGCTTCAGATTTTGCTTGCTTGCCATGGTTCCGGCTAGTGATTGAGGGCGTTTGAGGTGTGATTTGAGTTGGGAACCGCTCTGCTTTGTCACGCGAACTTATAGTTTGTACTTTGTACATACAAGATGATGGTTAGTCATAGACTTTCTTATATTTTCGTTGAACTTTAGAACTTTGGAGCCAAGCAGCCGCCTTGCTTCTTGCGGCTCAAGCATTCCTGGTCAAAAAGAAACGTTCTAATAACATGAAGACCACAAGTTGACTTCGCATCTTTAAGGGGAAAAACACGCGCTCACTTGAGTTTAACCCCAAACCTAATACGAAAACCACCTCACTCTCAGAATTAGTACGAAAGTAACCAAATGAAGCAAACACACATCTTTGAGAATTTTTGAATAGATTATTTATAATTTTTGTAAGGTAATTTCCATATTAATATTCCTAGAAGGTTATACAACATGAGTTTCCATGCCCTACAATGAAATTTTAGCGAGCGTTTAAGTATTGAACTAAGCATTTTATTTTCATTAACTAACATGCCATTGTTTCATATAGTCTACTTGATAGCTAAAAATGAGACAAAATGCATTTGTGTATATTGGCCAATAGCACGTGACAATCTATGATTATATCATTTCCTTAACAATAACAATGAATGGGTATAATTTTACAAAAAGAAATTGTCTTGTTATTGTAAAGTTTTTCGTTATAATTACATTTTTCATTTTGAATTATTTAATTCGATGATTATCATGAACCATTGGAAGCATATATTAACCACACCTATGCCAGAATTAAGACGCAATCATACAAACAAGGCTTCCACTTTTCACTCTTTCACCATGTAGTCAATTTAAAGTTGCAGTGGGTGACTAGTTTGTGCAACATTGAAGGTATTATATGTGCCTGTAATCCTAATCCATTTGTGTTTTTCAGTGCCACTTTGATCACTGCTAACCAACTTAGGCATGAGTCTCATTGGGCGTTGGAAATTGGGAATCAAATTACCAATTTAGGTCCTTCCATAACTTGTTTTCTAGTCGTTCATCTTGTACAGAGAGTCAATAGTTTGAGCCTACAAAATAAGGTCATTTGGGTTAGGTTTCAAGCATCAAATTATATGTTTCTATAGGTGTGTGTATGTGCAAACATCTACTTTTGTAAACCGAATATGTTGTACCGAAAAATGGTTTCCTCCCATGGAGTAGCCCATCTTGGGAGAACCACACAAATCTCATTTTCTTGGTTGATGAATGTTTATCCGTATTTCATTCTTTGCTAAACCTTTGTCCATCTAGTTTTTGTCCATAAACAGGTATTAGAGTCACTAGCACATAAAGATGTGTGTGTGTTATTGAAGCAACAAGCAATATGGATGACTTCGAAGGAAAAAGAAATCAGGAAACATTGATGAAAATACATTGGTGAATAGGAATGAGAAGGCACACTAAACAATTATCCTTTGTCTGGTGGATGAAGTCATCTGCGACTTAGTAGATCAAGACATCATGTCTTTTATGTGGAAGAAGTTGTGGAGTCTTTACATGATGAAATCTCTCACCAACAAGTCAATTTCAAAGCAACATCTATTTTTTGCTCCATATGAAAGAAGGACCATCTCTTAAAGATGAACTTGATCATTTGAATTGAATTACAATGGATATAAAGAACATGGATGACATTCTCAATGATGAGAATGTTTTTTCCTATTAACTTCTTCTTGATTGTCATACAAAGTTTTTGCAAATTCCTTGCTCATTTTGAACAAGAGTGTTATCCTTGAAGAAATTTGTTCAAGCCTTTATAATTGTGAACTTAATTTATCTACATCTGGTAATACTTTTGAAGTTATGCCTAGGGGCTTGGTGACAACAAATTATGTTCACTATGAAGAAGTAATCTAAGAGACATAAGTAACTATTTTAAGGAGCCTGGTCATTGGAAGGACAAGTGTATGAAAAGGAAGTACTAACCAATCATTGTTATTGCACATGTAGATTCTAACCTAGAAAAGAATTTAGTTCTTACTACTGTAGAAAATCTAGTGCATATGGTGGATAAATTATGGGATCAAGTTGCTCACATCACATGTGTTTGAACTGATGTTGGTCTTAATATTACAAGAAATTAAATGGATGATACATCATGATGGGAAATAATGCCCATGCAAGACACTTGGTATTGGTTCAATTCGGATCATAACACATGGCATAACTAGAAGCCTTACTAAAGTACATCATGTTGGAGAATTAGAAAAAAATCTAATCACACTTTGTACCTCTGGATGATAAAGGCTACTATGTTACATTTGTAGGTGGAGTTAGGAAAAATCTAAAGGTTATGCATAAGTCTTTCATGGACACAAGAAGCATGGTAATATCTAAACCCTAGAACGGACAACAATTTCCAGATTTTTTTCATCAACATCTTTCTTAAAGCTATTTGAATATGATTTGTCCAAGTTGTGGCATATACAACTTCACCACTTGAGTGAAGGGATGGCTAAATCACAAGAATAGTCTGCTCTATTAGAATACATATCTTGAATTTTTGAATATTGTTTCTACTATTAGCAACATACACTTCATTTTCTAAAGCATTTTATAGAACAAAAGTGACACTTGATAACATCCAATCTAATTATTGGGGTCCTTCTTGTGTTCCATCCTTTAGAAGTGGATGATAGTTCCATTATATTATTGATGACTTATCAAGGAGAGCCTGAGAAATTTAGTATGAACCACAAGAACAATTCTTTATTCCTCTTCAATAAATGGAAGATTGTAAAGGACAGTGATACTGAAATGAAAGTGATTTGCCTACATATTGATGATGGGCTTGAATTTTTTTTTCTGAAAGAGTCTGATAATTATTTTACACCAGAAGGCATTGCTATACATTACGAAGTCATAGATACTACATAGAAGAACATATCAACATAAAGGATGAATCAGAAATTACTACATAGATAAAGGTGCATGCTCTCTAATGTTGGTATAAGAGGTCATTCTAGGATAAGGTCGTGGCATCTTCTTGATATAGAAAAATCCTCCCCACCCCTCGTAAGAGTTTCTTTTATGATGAAAATCCTCTAGTGGAATATCCAAGGATTGTGATCCAAGGATAACATGTGTCTTCTCAAAAATTTCAAGCATATGAATCATCTTCACCTTCTTGCAATAACCAAACGTACGCCAATGTAGCAAGGTACATTCTGCTAACATCATTAGGAAGCTAGGTTGTACCTTCCCCCACATGATGGAGGCCTTGAGTTCTTAAGAGGCATATGGATTATGTATATAACATTGAATATGACATTGAAATCATCAACAAACACTACTACAGAAATAACCTTTGGCATCGGTTATTTAAGGCCTAAGGCGTCGGTTTCCAAGCGACTCCCAAGTGGGCATTGCTAAAAGTTGACACCTTCAGTGTCGGTCCACCAACTGATGCCATAAACCTTCCCTCCACCAAAAATGCACCAGTAAGGGGACTATCGGTGTCAGTTCTTAAAGAAAACTGACACGATAACCTTATTAAAAATGTCAGTTATTAAGTAACAACTGACGCCATACCCCTTCCCTCCACCAAAAAGGCGCCAGCAAGAACAACTGATGCCATACCCCTTCCCTACACCAAAAAGGCGCCAGCAAGGGCATCATCAGCGTCGGCTTTATATAGGTAACTGACGCCATATCCACAGCCACAACGGTCGTGCTACCCAGCACGGCCGTGGTACCTAGCCAGAATCTACTAATAACTGACATCATCAGCGTCAGTGTTTATATTAATAATCAACGCCATATCCCCTACCACTACAGTCGTGTGTCGGTTTCACAGATAATCGATGCCAGAAGGGAAAAAGACGTCAGGTTTACACTAACAACTGACGTCTATGTGTTTTGTTGTCAGTTTTACACAAATAACCGACACCTATGTTCTGATTTCTTTTTCTTATCAGTTTGTAGGCCTACTGTATGGCTGGTTAGCAGGATGCAGAATCTGCAGTTCAGAACTGAACTGTTGGTTTACAACATCCATTGATATCAGCCAACAACAGGCCACAAACCTGCAAAATTAACAAGATAGACAATATTATATATTTATCATGTGATTCACACACATGTATAAGAACATTTAATTCATATTATTTTTCATCACACACATGTAGAAACCAATAGTTTCATTTCAAATTTCCCCCATTTTCACACACATTTAGCAACCTACAGTTCCATTCATTTCATCTCTTTTCACATTCAGACACATGTAGAAACATTCTTGTATTGATCATCTTCACATTCACACATATGGAAATTCATAAAAAATTATTCACATTCCCACAAAAATAATTATGAGAACAAAGTTTAGAAATATCATTCTTTATTCATCATCGTCATTATCTCAATTATATTTAAAAATTCTCACTACTTGTAGGGCTTCTGCCCATTGTTCTCTTACATCATTTAACTCATTCATCATATAGGGAGTATGTACATCTAATAACTTTTAACCTATAGTGAAGTCAGTTTTAAACACCTACAAAGAGAATGATGTATATATATAATTAATAATATATAATAAGATTGATATATTTCATATTATCTAATGAGACTACATATAATACCTGATGTATGGTATCGATTTCCATTGCGGCATGTTCGATAATTATTCTCATAAATCACATCACATAGTATCCACATGCCCATTCGTTGTCTTGTGTAGCACACTATAAATTGAAACATACAAAATATTCAAAAATACAAATAAGTACAGTTCACATAAATAATATATACATTGGAGTCGGGAAATTACTTTCACATTCTGCCAAGTTAGTCGCTGGTTCTTTTTCTTGGGGACCTTTCCTCCAGCTTTGGCATACTCTTGTAAATCCCTACATGTTAATGTAACACATTAAATTGCATAATTAAATAGTAATGTAATAACATATGTTAACGGATATAAAAATATGAAATATTTCTCACGGGAATAATGGCCTTTTCATTGCGTGTCCATGTATATTCAATTCCTTCCGCGCATGATCTAGATAATAGACAGTGAATATCTCGGGGACAATAACTAGTAACTCCCAATGCTTACCACTAGAGGTAAGAAAGTTATAAATTAATAACTCAAAAGTCACAATAAAAATGTAATTTTCTTAAATCCAAAGTATAAGTAAAGTAAACTTACCTGACATTGAATGGAGCTATTATCATCGTCTTCTTATTTTTACCAAAATATTTAAAAACATCACAGCAGTATGAAGTAACTGACCTAGGGTTTTTAACTACACGACTAATCAAAGATGGAACTAAAAATCCCACATGGAGAAATGAAAAATATGTACATATCATGTATAGGTGGCTGCAAAACATGTATTACGTATACATTAATATATAAGAAACCAGATCATCACATATAGAACAAGGTATATGGATGTATAAACAAGATCTCACCATATCCACAGCTCTATCATAGATGTGTTCAGCCAATCATAATGAAACAACTCCAAAATATCTTGTATAAATATCTGGTTATATTATGATTGACCTGCATTAATATGTATACATTAATACGTATGAAAAACTTGTATTACGTATGCATTAATACGTATGCAAAACTTGTATAAATAGATTGTTATCGTATGATTGAACTGCAGCTTCCTCCGGAATAAAAACATTTATAGAGCAATTTGGATCATGTTCGCCTATCCAATCTGCCATACCCCTATAACTAGGACCTAACGAGGCGTGTAGGTCCCTTGGAAGCCAGCTTGGTACTTCAGGAGGTGGAGGTGGAGGCCGAGATGTAGTGGGTGTCTTCCTTTTGACCTATATATATAATTTCATATCAATTGACTCATATATACATACACACTAACAAATTAATGTAATGTAAATTTAGCATACAATATTAGTATAGACGACATTCACTTTGGGCCACAATATCACTCCGCCTTCTGCCTCACCAAGCGTTTTAGAATCTGGGTGGGCATATGGCAATGTAAGATCCCTCCATTGGGGGACTACACTTATCGGGCTCACACGAACCACACCATCTGGTACTGGAGTCCCATGAAACATTTCCCCTGGAAGGGGTGGGTAAGCTGATGCCTCTGCAACGACATATTCTTGACTTTTTAGACGATATGGCTTCAACCCCTATAAATTTACGTAAAGAATGTTATATGCAAATATACACAAATTCCCAACCTCTCCAAAGACTAGCTACTATGTCATAAAAATACTTACAGAGGATGTTCTAGGTGGTGGGTCTATAGGATTACTCCCAACCTCTACAGTAGGAGTAATAGAAGTACGACACGTCACATGTATCGTCTGAGTGGCCGTCTGAGACACATGCCACTTCACCATTGCTTCTTGGACTTTCCTCTCAATTAATTCATCTACCGATACATGGATAAAAGAAATGCTAGTTATCAATTATTGAATTCTCTTTTGCAATAATATTCTAAAAAAAGAATAGGTTACCTCAACTTGTGAAGGTCCTACTTTTGGGACAGGTTTGCACTGGGATGGCCCAAAGAACGCTTTGATGCCCACACCAGTGCCTGCACCCCTAACACATCTAGGATGCTCTGGGTTACCCAGAGAAACTGTCAATTTATCCTGTGTGCCCTCAGGGATGAACTTGCCTTCCTTCCTCTGCTCGTGCAGCTCCCGCTAATCGCCATAAACAGAAATTGGTAAGTAAACATAACAATAATCAATATCGATCGATTGCTCTAAGAGTTGAATTTTACCATTTTTGTTGCCACCTCAGCAGTTGCGGGCTTCATTATATCTCCCTTCTTGTTTTGCCTCCCAGCTATCCACATAGCATGGTGAGGCAGAGGTGCGGGACCAATAGTAGAGGACTCCTGAGTAGTAGCAGACTGAGCAGTATACTCAGCCTGTAGTCTTTGACGAATGCCTGCATAGCCTCTTGGACCCATTGTGTGGTCATGCACATTTAGTGCATGCCTTGCTCTTTGAGTATCACTGATAGCCTTGTTAATAAGCACATTGATTTGGTTAGTAACACTAAAGGTTAATCTTGAATAGGTGAATACATAAGAATGTATATTAATTCAATTGGGAGTGACGCTTAATACCTTAAATTCATCTGTTTTTCTTTGGGTAACAAACTCCTCCCAGTATTTGGGGTCCATGTAGTTCCATTGACCAGGGGTTGCCTTCTTCCCAAATTTATTTTTTAAAGAGAATACAAACAAAAATTATTAGTGTAGAGTTAGTCAAAAAGTGATCAATGTCTAGAATTGGAAATTAATCAAAACTTCTTCTCATCATCGTGTATGTAATCTCGAGTGAGATTTGTCCTATAGTTCCTTAAGACCCTCCCACAGCATTGCATCACACATTTACGATGCAGCTTTTCATCCAAATCAAATATACTCTACAAAATAGAATTGCTATTAACTAGTATCCTAAAAATTAGTAATCTACAAAAATAGAATTGCAAATAATGATAACTCATGCATAGTTCCTTCCAGATTAAGTCTTTCTTCCCCTTAGGAACTCTATGCCAGGATTCAAAAATAGGACTACAATGGCTGAGTAAGAACCCCAAGATATGACATAAATGAGTTGCGGTTCACTCCAACTAGATTTCCTACATGATCGAAATCCACAGTCAGTTTGGGTCCATTGCCCCTTTGCTGTAGTAACTTGTTCATCATTGTGATGCCCCTCACTTTCTCAATTTTTTTTGCTGCTCATCAAGTGCCCCAATTTCTTTAGGGGGTACATCACCAACCTAAAATTTGACAAAAAAAACACACTTATAAGATATAACTATAAATGTGAGGTGGGATATATTTTTAAAACTTACATTGTGAGGCAACACATTGACGTCCTCACCCTCACGGTAATCATCAGCACGGTCATCATATGAATGCTCAGTGATCTGAAAGTTCACATTCAGATTGTAAAGTAATTCACATTGTAAAGTTCACATTCACATTGTAAAGTAATTCACATTGTAAAGTTCACATTCAATTTGTATAGTTCACATTCAGAAAAATAAAACATATAAAAAAATATAAACATGCATGCCTCTAATATTGCAATCTTTTATCAATTAACAATCCTTTGTTGTGATCTCCGCACACATACAAGTCATCATTAGCTTCAATATTTGGTGGTGTTGGCAACCCAACTGAGAATGGACTGCAGTCATCATACTTATCATAGTACTATTCTTCATCTATAGGATCTTCAATGAACTGTCTTTTACCATGAAGAACAACTGACCATTTATCATTTGCAAGATCATCGATATAAAATACTTATTTCTCCTATGATGCCAATATGAATGGTTCACCCTTCTCGCCAATCTTTTCAAAGTTCACTAATGTGAAACCCAATTCATCCACTATAAGTCCTTTTGTGTTATCAACCCAATTACATTTAAAGAGAAGAATTCTAAAATCTACGTAGTCAAACTCCCATATGTCTTCAATGACACCGTAATATAACATTTTAGCTTCACGTGAACTCTTATCCTTTGCACTTGCAAAAAATAATGAAGATTCTTGAAGGGTGACCCCACTTTTTTGGACGACACTCTTATCATCGTGACGTTTTGTGTAATACAAGAATCCATTTATGTCAAACCCTTCATAAGACATAACATTCAATTTTGGTTTAAAGGTGAGGAATTTGATAGTTTCAGTAAGATTATCTGGTGTTTGAGATAGTTGATGTAAGACTTTATCTTCAAACCACTTAATAAATGTCTTGTTATGCTCTCTAGCAAGCCACATTGAATTGGCTCGAGGATATTGTCTCTTGATGAAATTGGTATGTTCCTCGATATAAACACTCACTTCGTTGATGTTGTGTAAAATATATAAGTGACCTTGCTCCAACTTCTCATGGTTGATTACTTTCATCTGTGATCCCAAAATTCCTTTGCCAAAATGCTCCTCAATATTCTTGTCAGTAACACGAGCATCATTAGCACTCAGAAAGTCATTGCAAAAATCCATAACCCTCTCTCGCCATATAACCCTCAATGTATTATTTTATATATAACACAAATCTGGTGGGTATAACATAGCAAAAAACTCAACATGTCACAACAGAAACATGTCCTTAACCTAATATACAAATATTTGTAACATAACTCATTCGGAAGAGATACCATGAAACACCATGCATTGATTTGAAGTTTTCTTTCCCATCTAACGTTATTTGCAATTTCATGCTTGTTTCATTATCTTTCTTTCTAGTATTTCTACTTGAATTGCATATATAATCAATTTCATATAGATAACCACCGCATTACGTTACTAATCATTGCTTCATATTATGTCCTATGTAATTTTTACTTAAATAGGAATATGTCCATTTCTCTCCAAGTGACACATTAATAGCTTATGGATGTTTAGATGCATTTATACTATCAATTCCTAGGGTTTTATTTTTCACAGTAGCAAAATATAATAGGTGTTATTTTGATCATTTTGTTACTAAAAATTGCATGTCTCTATGCAACTTCCATAAATAAACTATTATATAGTAATATGATACTTTAATTGGTTGTGTTCATAGAGTCCACTTTAGGGTCTGGACAAAGGTCGACAGTTCTACCAAATAGATCTTCTATTTTAGATTGAAGATATAATTATTTTAGAAATAGAAGACCCACATGTGAGTTAAGTTTGAGACATCTATGTATCTTTAATACGCATGTTTCAAGGTTCAAAGCACATAATCAAATCAAATTAGGATGCTAGAATGGACAAGTTTGAATCTTATTTCAACATGCATCAAAATTTACTGAATTAGGTCAAGCATGAGGATTAGAAGCACAAGATTTATTCATATCCTAGGTTGATTTTTACAATAGCAACATCTAAATCAGTAAACTCAAAGCATTAGGAGCTAACAGAGGGTAGGGAGCAGGGGGACTGACCTTCGGCGACGAAGGGCAGGGAGTAGGTGGAGGAGGATGAGCAGATCACAGTTGGGAGCCGGCAGCGGTGAGCAGGGAGCCGGTGAGCACAACGTCAGCGGTGGCGAGCAAGGAGAAGGGTGGCGGAAAGTAGGGAGCCGGTGAGCAATGAGAAGAGCGGTGGCGAGAAGGGAGTCGGCGAGTACAGTGTCAGCGGCAGTGAGCAGGGAGAAGGGCGGTGGCGGCGGCGAGCAAGGAGAAGGAGCGACACAGCGGCAGTTAGCACAGAGCAGCAAGGAGCAGCGGGTGGCGGTGCACAAGGAATCACCAGACCTATTCTCGGGGGGATGAAACAGAGAAAGGGGAAGAGTCGGCTTTGCGTGGGTGCTTTTAAGTTAACCATCAGCATCAGTTATTAAAAACACCGACGCTTATAACAATAGGCATCGGTTACCAAAAAAAACTGACACCTCTTATGAATTATAGTTGTCAGTTTCAAAATGAAAAACTGACGTCTATATACATATGCCGACAAAAAAAATGTTCTCCAATTTTGACCATATTTGTCGGTTGTCGTAGAAAACTGACGCCAAAGGGGGTGAAAATTTTCACGGGGACAGCGCACAAAAACACATAGGCTTCGGTTATTGCAAGAAAAATGACGATAAAAATGGGCCCAATTTCTGTCTCGTGAAAAACCTTTAGTTGTCGGTTGGTTTGTTAACAACCAATGTCGTATGTTAAATTTTGGATGTAATTTTTTTTCATTGGAAAATTTGGATTTGACGGTCAATTTTGGCATCAGTTTCTTATTGAGGAACCGATACTAAATAAAAAGTGATACATGTGTCTGGCCACTCCCTACAGATTTATGTCAGTTTTTGTATTCAACCGACATTGTAGGTTTTAGGCGTCAGTTTGTGTTAACAACTGACGCCTATAAATGTGACATTATAAGCCATTTCTGTAGTAGTGAAATAGTGACAACTGATATAATATCAGGTTAATGTAACTTGGCATCTCATTGTAGTCTATAATAGTGATAATAGACAAAGATGAGACCTCCTATGAAACTCATCACTAAAGTGTCCCCAATCATCTCTAGGTTGTAGGTAGTTATCGGTAACTTTAACACCATGTTGGACACTACGAAGAGTGTGGATTTTGCTACTTGGAATGTTGCTCCAATATAAAGTTCAATTCTCTCATCCTTTCCGCAAGTCTTGTAGATATGAAAGTTGACAGCCACTTACTCACCTTCATGCATCTACTACTTCTCGAGAAACTTGATATGATACTTGTCAATTAGAAATGGATATCTTTTGATGGAAACTTATCCATCCCATTCTCCCCTATCTATATAGTGACAAAAATCCCATCTTGGTCTCTAGTCATGTCTAGAGATCTGGACAATTCTCAACCTTCAAGATGATGTCAATCTAGAACCACAACTCCTAGTTCTCCATCGGGCTCCTACTATCTTTGGATAAAGGAGAGTCCTTCCTCGAGCATTTCCCTTCTTCTAGAAAATACCCACCAAGTGGGATGTAACCCCATGAAGAAGCAACACCACCAAAAACTCCATCATGAGCAAGCTCAACAAATTTAAGGTACAATCTAACCTTTCTACTGGATTATCTAGTGAATTTTATATCGTGATGTACAAGAACTATACAATTGTATCCTCCTATGTGAGTAGGTTGATTAGCATCAATTAGAAAACATCAATTGGTTTTAATAAGGTGATGAAAATATAATATTTTTCAACTCCTTTGTAAAGGTCCTATACCACCACAACAAAATCAAGGCCCTCCACCACCACAAAAAGATCACCCATCTTTGAGATGAAACATGTGTGTGGATCACTTCTAGTACTTCACTCAAGATGCTAGATCAAAATGTCTTCAAGAACTTGATAACCGCATGTCCCACATCTCCCAGTCATATAGATGTTGTTGCAGAGTATGCATGATGGTTTCCTGGGATTGATGTTTCCATGTGCAACCTTCTTGAGGTGTCACCTAACATTAAAAAAATCAATAACATTAATGATGGAACCGACAAGGTCTTCATGCCCAGATGGTGTCCACAATAAGTTCATTGATCAAATCATGTCATACAATATCACTTTTACAATATGCAATACATTCACCACATGCGTGATCGAAGGCAAATACTGGATAACTCTTTCACGGTCCTTATTCCCATGGTATTAAATCCCCAACATTGCATTCAACACAAGTGTATGTCATTGAATAATTCTTACTTAAAGCATATCTCAAAAATTATCATGGAAAGAATCAAGCCTTTCCTGAACTCTTGGATTTCAAAAAAACAATCTAACATCATTCTAGGTAGACATATTGGTGATAATATCATTCTTGTCCAGGAGGTTCTTCACTTCATGAGGACTAAGAAATAAAAAAGAAGTGGGCCAACATCAAACTCGACCACTCAAAGCATTTCATACAATGTGATGGTACTTTATTCATGATAAAGGTTGGTTCCGGGGAAATTATCATGTCTAATTATGCATGCAATATCTAGTGGGATCGATATATCCTATGGGAGGGATCTTCCATGGAAGCTTTCAAATATTCACAAGGTGTTCACCAAGGGGACCATATCAAACAATATGTTTTGTACTATGCATGGAACTCCATAGCTTGGTCATCACTAACTCTGGTACTAAAGGTTACTAGATGCCTATTATCCTCTCACGTAATAGTAAAATTATCACCCTGTGACATATAATGATGCCTTTATGCATATGGTGAAGTCTGCAACAACCCACCCATAACAATCAGCAAGGTACTAGAGGATTTTACTAATGTCTCAAGAAAAATCATTTCTTTGGATAAGTTTAAATGCTTCTTCTCACCCAATACCATTGAGAAAATGTACTTGCTTTTGAACCTGAGTGTCTCAAACATCAATGACATGCACTCTATCACAGTGTTCTGATCCTCCATCTCCACCTAAAAAAGGATATGGATGCTATTAGTATATCTTCTAATAAATACTTTACGAGTAGCTGGTCGGCTTCCTATCTCTATTTAGTATGGAGAATTACATTAGCTAAATAAATGCTCCAGGATATCCCCTTATATTCCATGTGAATGGTTAAACTATCATCGTCTCTCTACTCTGATTATTAATAAACATGTGAAATACTTCATATTGTCAGCTAGACATGAGAAAAATAAGTTATCCTTGGTCTCATGAAATAAGGTTTCCATGCAAAAAGTTTAAGGTAGCACTGGCATTAAGGATGCACATGATTAGAATCAATCTATGATGCTCAAGAACATATGGTGCTTCCTAAACTGGCCTTTTGTACCATGGGTATGTATTATGATCTAGAAATACATTCTCAACAAGGTGGTTAGCCACAAATATCCCTACTCAGAGTTGATTTCATTAAAAAGCACTAATACACTCTCAATATGGTAAGTCATGAGACCATCAATTTAGTGGTTAATAAAAGCACCTAGTAGGACTACTATATATTGGGCCAATAAGTATTGGACATTCACCCTAGCATCATGATCTCAAAAGGCCTCATGAACCTTACCAACATCTCAACGGACGTGACTTCTAGAGGATGGGACTGGTAATTCATGCGTTCCAATTTTCCACGTGTTGTGGCATTAAATATGCATATATTCTCTTAATAATGATGTCAACTTGGATAGTGAAAACATTAAATTTTGTGGATGTTTTCTACCTCTTTTAGCCTTAAATTTGTCACAATTTATAGTCACAATGAACATATTTTTATGCATTTATGACAATTATTCTTAGACCTCCTTTTCATTAATTAATATTCTGATTTCAAGAGATTAAGCATTTTTGAGCCAAGACAATGGGTACCTGGATATGTATCTATCAAGGAACAACCTTAATTAGTCCACTTATCAGAATCAACACTTGTTTGCATATATCAAAGCTAGGTATCGAAGCAAGAGCATACCCTAACCACCTAATGAGGATGCATCCTAATAGAGATAGGAAACTCTCGAGTAAAAAATAAGACAATCAACTATCAAAGACATCGTTCAAACTTACCTTGATATGAAAAATGTCAAAATACCAATAACTATTAAGGACCAAAAATATGAGTTTTGATATGTCAACTATTTAGCTTCACCTCAATACCATCCAAAAAAGCACTTATTGAAGTGTCAAATTATACCCTAATAGATCAACTATAGAGACTAAGCCAATTATATCTTGATAAGTTGCTATCAAGACCCACACCTCAAACTACCTTCAATAGGCATCCTCGACATTTCAAGACCTTGAATGATCAATTATTGAGAGATCAAATATCAATGTATCATCTATTCAGAGGTAAAATATTGAGAGACAAATTATCAAGTGCCAGACTATCAAGACAAGACACATCAATCTTGATAGCAATTACAAATTATAAATTCGTTGGCCCACCTGCCACATGGACCAATGAAGACATTAGTGTATCACCTGTCATATAGTGACAAGATAATAAATACATCCCCTATGTCTCACAAAGGGTGAATCATAAGTTTTTAGACGAATTGGATACTTTGCCACTCAAACTTTAGAGACCACAGAAAAAGCTATTAGTGTGTTTATCATGAAGTCGAGACACTACATACTGAACATTGATAATATATTATCAAAGAAAATCATTATGTGCAGACCACCCACAAGGCTCCCACTCCTTAGACTAGAAGCTATCATCCTCCTTGTGAAGCTCTCAAGGTCTAGTTGAGCCACCAAAGAAGCTCGGTACTTCTCCAAGAAGAATGATCAAGGCCAGAGATGGGTAGTTCCCAGAAGATCAACCCTATGTTCAATATCTCTTCCTCAAATTCCATTGTTTAGTCTTTGTTTATCTTCTTTCGGCCTTCACTACAAAAAAAAGATGCTTTAACTAAAAAAAATTAGTTACATATATTTATATGTAGCTAAATCAACTTCTGATTACAAAATATGAAAATGTAAGTAGAAACATGTAATAGATTTAGTTGATTAAACATAAATACATTTACTTGATCTCATATCAAATGTAAATAAAAAATTGTTGTTAATCAAATACACATATCTCGTCTAGTCTATCTTAGGAGTTCGATTGGTTTTTCATAATAGGTCCAAAAAATATATGAACACAAGATCCATATGTTGTTTTTTATGATTGAATATATGTAAGTTAGGAACTTGAGCTCCATGACTTCATGAGAGTTACATACATACACACTAAACCCAATTCAAGAGTTCCCCCTAAAAATGAGAAAAAAAATGAGTTTGGGACTAATTAACAACACTTCTTATACATTTATATTTAGGTTCTTTATGAATGACAAATAGAAAATGTTCATTACTAGGATGGTGCATACATTTTTTGTTTAAAAACCATTTTAAACCATAACCTCATTATGCTAACACATTTAAAACCGTAATTGTACCATGTAGCTGCATCTTTTCAAAACTGAAAGTAAATCTATACCATGAAAAAATAAATGCTTACACCACGTTTTAAAAACAAATATGTTGTAAAGAACCATGAAATGGAAAAGGAATAGATAAATATGTTTTTCTATGAAGAATATATTATAAATTTATACTATACATTGTACCAAATTATGAAACATCATTATTTTTTACAAACACGTGAAATATAGATATTACTCAAATACCTAGCATATATATTGAACAAAACATATTGTAATATTTTAACCAAAATATTTTTTATTAAAATCATAAATGTAACACATCATAGGAATTTTCAAAATGAAGAAACTCACGCACCATGTCCACTTGGAAACATTATCATTGTTTAAAAAATTCCATGGTTAACCACATATATGAATTTTTCTTTAAATATTTATCATCCCTATTTATTAATACATTACATTGTAAAAATAATTTTACTTGTAAGAATTTCTAGATCACACTTAAGTCAAATCGTTAATCAGATTGATAAAATAAGAATGGGGAACCTTAGATTGAGAAGTGATCTATGAAAATGAAAACCAAGAAGAGTGATGTGAGAGAGAAGGGCATGGAAGATACATTAATTCAGAAGTGAATGTGTTTTTTATTGTTCTCCTCTTTGACTATTGTCCCATTTTATATAGATTTTTCACATAGAGTGGCACTCAAGTAATGATATAATTATATAAAACCCACAAAGAAAACATAAACAAAAGCACGAGATATAAGACTATCCAATATTCCTCTTCAAGCTAGATGTAGTTTCACAAAGTCCAAGCATGTTCCTTAGGAGCCCAAGTTGGAGCTTTGGTAGTGATTTGGTAAGAACATCAACGAGCTGGTCTTTAGAAGGTACATGTCCTTTAACAATATGATCAGGATCCACTTTCTCTCTGATAAAGTGATAATCTATCTCAACATGTTTCATTCTAGTATGAAAGGAAAGATTAAATGTGATGTACAAAGAGCCCATATTATCACAGTACATATAAGACAGAACATGAAGATAAATATGATGATATCTAAAAAGAAAAGTTATTCATGTAAGCTTTTATGTAGGGGAGGCTAAATATCTATATTCTACTTCACAACTGGATATAAAAACCATGGATTGGTTCCTAGAACTCCAAGAGATGTAGGTTATTCCTAGGAATACACATAATCTAGTTGTTGATCTTCAGGTGCCAAGAAATCTAGCTCAATCACTATCATTGTAGGCATTTAATTGTAAATAAGAAGGAGTAATCAATATACCAAGGGATGAAGTACCCTTAAGGTTTTGAAGTGCTCTTAAGAAGAATGTGATGGACTTTGGTATTTTCCATATGTTGGAAAGCCTAATTAGTAGAAAGATCTATATCATACTTGATTATGGTTACATATTGAAGGTAGCCAACAAATTTTCTATACATAGACGGATCAAGGAACTCAATTTCTATGTCATGTTTGTGAAAATATAGGATGACAAGAAAGGATATTGGTTTGCAACAACACATTTGAGCTTGTGTGGGGGCATCTAACACATATTTTTCCTATTTGAGTAAGATACTATTAAGTTGTTTAGTAACTTGAGTTCTAGAGAAGTTATTCAATTCATCAAGATCTCAGAGGTCAAACATGTAGTTAATTTCATCTTTAAAGTTATGTAGTAAGATGAAGCAGTTTTAATTTAATAATAATATCATCCACCTAAAGAAACAA
This sequence comes from Alisma plantago-aquatica, assembly GCA_963693085.1. Lineage (NCBI taxonomy): Eukaryota > Viridiplantae > Streptophyta > Magnoliopsida > Alismatales > Alismataceae > Alisma > Alisma plantago-aquatica. Next base: position 1,780,055,429 of record OY856409.1, read on the forward strand.
GTACATGATTTTGGGCTCAATAACTGGAAAAAATAAATATGGATCTCAAGTACTAGATACAAATCCATAATATGTTAAGTAAGAACTTAACTTGTTAAATGAAACCATGTGTTCTTGTTTAAAACTATTTAAGGATTTGGTGAGTTTACAAACATGAGTTGGATGAGAATTATCAATAATACCTATTAGTTTCTCCATAAACACATGTTTATTTAACTCACCATTTAAAAATGCAATGCAAATATCAATTTGAATCAAGGACCACTTGAGGGTGCGATATATAGTTGAAAAACTCTAATGTAGTTGCCTTCACAGTAGCAGTGAACGTTTCAAAATAGTCTATTCCTTCTTCTTAGGCAAATCCTTTTGCCACTAGTGTATATTTTAATCTCTCAAGTGATTCATCTCCTTTGATTTAGGATTTAAACACCCATTTAGATCAAATTACATTGTAGCTAAAGGGTTTTTGACACGAGTCTCCAAGTATGATTCTTCTACAGGGCAGTTATTTCTTCTGACAATGATTCAAACCATAAAGTTTTCTTTGGTGAGGCTCTAGTACTATGAGCTATTTTTGCAATAGTTATAGCTATAAAATATATTTGGGATAAGGTTTGTAAATTCGTGACTTGGATCTAGTAACCATTCCATTTGTATGAGGTAAAGATTAATGTGCATTCGGGAAGACACATTATATGGAAGGTACATTAGATATACATTCATCAGGAATCACATTATTCACTATATTTCTAGAGATTTGTGCAGGTGTATTATTCTAAATCTGAGCATGAATACTGTCATCACATGTGTGTGACTAAGGAGAAATTGTAGTAAAAGGTGAATGACCAACTCCATTACAATCATACATACTTTTCACCACATCACTTTGTCTTGGGATGTTCAAATGATCATCATTCTTACTTAAAAACACATCACTTGAATGTAGATGAACATAATTATTCTGAGAAATAAACTGACCTATCTAATTCTATCAGTAATGAATAGAAAATCAAAATATGAAGCTAATTAATCGAGAGATATATTACTTGTTAATTGTTGTTTAAAAGGAAATATTCTTTCATGAAATACAACATGTCTAGAGAAGTATATCATGTTAGACTAAATGGGAAAACAACTATATCCTTTAAACTTGTGATTATACACCAGAATCACAAAAGCCATTGATCTTGGTTCAATATGCTTTTGGTGTAATCTCAAAGACAAAGAAAATATAAGCAACCAAAAATTATATCTATATCATAGTTATGATCCTTCTTAAATATGTTTTAATAGGAGCATGGTGGTCATGAGGTTTGGTTGTAAGTCATTAATATGAAGTTTATTGAACAAAAAGCTTCAACCCAAAAAGTATTAGGTACATTTGTCTCAACAAGCATAGATAATAACATTTATATAATAGTTCTATGCTTCCTTTTAATAGAACCAACTTGTTCATGTGTATAGGGGAAAATAACATTGTGAATAATTGTTTCTTCATAGGAAAATCACACATTCTTGCATTTGTGAATTCATCTTCTCCATCGGTTACAAATCCTTTCACTTCATCATAGAATTGTGTTTCTATCATTTTATAGAAGTATTCAAAAGTAGAAAAGAAGTCAAACTAAAATTTCAAGGGAGAGAACCACGAAAATTGATTGTTTTTATCAACTAACAAGAAATAATATTGAAAACCCTACTTAGACATAACATGTGATTTACCCCAAGATCACAATAAATTTGACCAAAGGGAATAGTGGATTTTACATGCTTAATTTGAAAAGGAAGTCTATGGCTTTTACTAACAACATGGATATTACAAAATCAAGATTTCTATTTGTTGAGACTATAAGTTTCTATTCTCCATATAATTTTGCATTTTTTATGTATGGCCCAACTGAATATGCCACAAGTTTGAAGAAACCTTTTGCTTAATTAATACATTGAAGGCTCAATCAATTGTGTATTGTAGAACATACGTTTTGTCTTTAATTGTTCCCTTCCCCAAGAGTGAGATGATTATTCAAATGTATAATTAGAATCAAATCTTTAAACAATATAAAATAACAAGTGAAATCTCTATTTAGTTATTCCACAAGTAATATATTTCTTCATTTCGAGAACAACAACAATTTCATGAAGTAGAATAGCATGCTCATGAACTATAGATGTTCCACCAATGTGCTTAGTAGAAATAAATGTTTCATATTCTATGATAACAAAATTGGATCCATGATATGTTATAAGCTTGTGTAAGATACTTGAATCTTGTTGCACAAGATTAGTTTCTCCTAACACCAACATGCTAGTCACTTGCTTTGAATTTTCCTTGATTAGAGATCTAGATGTCTAAAAGCACCTTTGCCCATTTTCTCTAGTATCTTTAGTGAGTGTATTAGAAATCTCCATATCCTTATAGCTATGGTCAAATCAGTACCAAAAATGAAGAGCCTCTTCACATCTTCTTCCATATATCAGATGCAAGATAAATTTCATAACTCCACCTCCTTGACATATGCTTTGATTAAGCCTCCTTCCTTAAGATGTCAGTGAGCTTCTACAATTGTTAGTTTGAGTTTTAAGTACTCCTTTATGAGTGTTTGATTCTGAAAGTTTGGAACTTTCTGATACATTTTTGTTATAGTTGTTTCCTCTATCATAGCCCCATTTGTTGTAATTATTAGACTTCTGTCCTACAAAAGAAGGATGACTTGCATAGAACTGTAACATGGATAAGACTTGAAACATGGATCTTCTTAGGTCATGATCCTTGAGTATAGAAAGGATGTCATCATAGGAAGATAGATGTGACGTCTGGGCCCACTTCCCTAGGCTCTAATAGAGTTTCAGGAATGACGACTGGGCCCACAGACCACCACTAGACTTAACTGTGTGCTTTTTCCTCACTCACGCACAAGCCATGATCAACTTCCTAACTGGTCACCCATCCTAGTACTACTCCAAGCTGAGCATGCTTAACTATAGAGTTCTTTAGAGATGGGCTCCCAAAAAAGGAGGTGCACCTTGGTGATATGGGTAATCCAATCATTCCTTTTAAAATCATCTTATCCAAGGCCGCAAATTATGGTACATTGCAACTCCCCCATTTAGATTGTTGACGTCCTCATCAAGGATCAACTATATGGCCTCATAATCATTCCCCATTTTGGTGCTGACCCAAATGGCCCATGTACACCCAACTCCCGATCACGACTACCAATGCAATCGTGGCTCCATCAACTCCGATAGCCCTTACCAACATGTCAAGACACTATCAGCACATGGGCGGCTCCATCAACTTGGATATTCCTTTCCAACATGTGTGGACTGCATGGCTCAAAGACTAGCATGCCACAGGACCATGTGGGCCCCACCTACTGGAGGGGAATTGTCTCTAATACCATTTTTAAAACCTTGTCCCACTGCCCTAGGCTCTAGTAGAGTTTTAGGATTGATGATTGGGCCCACAGACCACTACTAGCCTTAATTGTGTGCTTTGTCCTCACTCATGTGCAAGCCAAGATAACCTTCTCGACTGGTCACTCATCCTATTACTACTCCAAGCTAAGCACGCTTCACTATAGAGTTCATTATAGATGGGCTCCCAAAAAAGGATGTGCACCTTGGTGATATGGGTAGTCCAATCATTCCTTTTAAGATCATCTTATCTAAGGCCTCAAATCTTGGGACATTACAATAGAGGTTGATGCATCATCAAAATGGTGAAAATCCACTGAGTAGATAATAGACCTTGTCATTGAATGCAAGAGACTTTCTAGTGGCATGCAATTGATCACAAGGAAGTTTGAGTTCATGAGGATACTTGATAGCATACCTAGTACCTTATTGGATTTGTCTTAGCTTTTTTGCCTACTCAAATCCCCATTACTAGCTAGACTCACATACGTGTTTGGCTAGGGCTTTCTAGATTTACTTTGTAGCGGTCAAGCTAATGACAACTTTGGGTGCCTCTTCAGTTAGTGTCCCCATTATCCAACCTTTGATGAGGTGTTTAGTCCTCATCTAGATCTTATAATATAGGTTTTATGTGATCTCATCATCATCATAAATCAATATATTTCAAGGATGCAAGTTCGTGTCGTCAATGAAGCACTCTATGAAGATGCTTTTGATCAGGGCTCGAATGTGTACTTTGAAGTATAAGTAGTTTTGACTATTTAGTTTGAGGGAGATAAAAAGAAATATTTCAGCCAAATAGTAAGGATATTTTAGTATGAAGTTGTTAGACAAAGAGGAGAAGTTCTTAAAGGTATAGGAAGTAGAAGAGGCATATATTTTGGATTGAGTTTTAGTGATGCCAAATAAAATTGAGAAGAAGAAGAATTTGTAACCCTAGACTCAGAAGAGACCAATAAGAACCAAGAACAATGATGCGAGAGGGAAGGGTGTGGAAGTTATTTATATTCAAAATAGGATGCTTTAGTTACTATATTTCATTTGACCACAATCCCATTTTGTACAAATGTGTCACATAGCATGACAGGTTAGTATTGAGAGAATTACATAAACGCCAAGAATGAATACAAAAACAAAAAGAGGGTTATATAACACTATACAATATCCATCAAAATGGAGGTTAAGTTCTAGAAATGCAATTAAAGTTTTCAAATAATGAGTTAAATATCACTTATAACTACCATAAAAAATTTATCTTTAACAAAAATGGACTCATCCCACTAATCATCTCTCAGACATGGGTTTCCTCCAATTGTGATTCTTTCTTCCTCACTCACATTTCACCTGACTTCCTCTAGTCTCTACAACATGTCCTATTCCAACCCTCCCCTAGGTTTCCTAAATTCTCTACCAAGTCAACTCCCTCTCAACACCCTCTCTCCCCCAGTTTTACCTAGCAAGGGATTGATTAGATTGATTCTTTCTAATAACCACAACTCTCAAGGGAGTCAAAGATGTGCATTATCCTCCAATGGCTCCACCCATCAAGTTCATTATAGGTTCTTATCTCCATAGACTACCCAAAAAGGATTAAACATATTATACACTCAAGTGGCTACACCCAACAAAGGAAACACTGATTCTTCTCTCTGATGGATCCTCCTAGGAAAATTGGATGTGGTGAACTGGTGCCTTCTTTAGTATTCACACAACTTTCTACTACTTTCTTCTTGTTATTCACTAAAGTTATCACTCATATAATACAAGTATCATATGATTCCATCATACATGTGAAGGGATATTTTCTATCGGCTCACTGGCTTATGGTGCACTCCTTATTCAAGCAAAACATTGTATCTAAAACATAACAATACAAGCTAACTTGGGATGGTACTTCATGAAATTGGTCCATTGAACATGATGAATGACATGTATGTCTACATTAATCATACAGTACTTGTAAATTTCCTTCAACATTTCAAATAAAGTGTGATTTGAAAATGTAATTATGAAAGCCACCTTTAAGCACGTTTCTCCATGTCATGCATGGCCATATTTTAGTAATGACAACTTTGAAATATATAGTGATTTCATGTTAGTAATTGCTTGGGTTTGAGGCAAAATAATAAAAATAAATATTGAACCTTCACTGCAACCTATCATTTCATTATAAGAAAAAGATATTACTAGGCAAGTGGATATAGTTTTCCCTTACATGATAAAATTCCCCACATGGTTGGACATGTTTCCGTAATGCCCCTAAGCTTGCATGATTGATTTGCATAGATGCTAGTCTAGGACTCAACAAACAAAGTGTCATTACACAAGGTGCTAGAACACCCCAAGGTTATACGGAATATGGATATGCATCTATAAGGTTTGATGATTGTGGCAAGTAATGATTGACTTGTTACTTCACATAAAGGATGCATACCTTGTAAAACGTATTACTTCTTTATAAATGATGCCATGACACTTCTTTATGATGATAATGCATACTCATAGAATTTATCTATAACCAATAATTAATGAGGAAACACAATTGATATGTCAATCGATTTTATTTCTTGTTTTTGTGTTGGAATCTATTTAGGAATATTTTTAAATGCCCCTTTTTAAGTATAGTTCATGTTTACTACTTTCAATGCATTTTTTGTTTCTAGCATTAAAAAACAAGAATGATGCAATGATGTTCTATCTTTGACGACTATTTATATGTCTCTCATCATTGAAATTGTTATAGTTGAAACACATGATTAGCTATGTTGCAACATGTATTTCCGCAATATCTAAAGGAGTAACTATGACACATTGGAAAGATAACTGGCTCATCCAATGTTGGATACAGTTTTTGAGTTAAGGTTACGTACCCACACCAACAAACCATGTTCTACACTCAATTATTTGGTTTTACCTAATGGGTTTTCATGTATGAGGAGTGAAATAGACACACAAGGTGGCTAATTGCCCCTAAATTGGAAATGATAATGTGATCCTATGTGTGTTATTGGCAAGATGTTTCGGTTCAAAAAATGCTAATCTCTTCTCCAATTGAATTGATTTCCATGAACAAGCTTGCAGACTTGAGACTCAATACCTGATAAATCAGTCTTGCATCAATATAAGCCAATTCGTGTTGAGAAAATTTATCTAAGACTCAATACGTGATAAATTAGGCCATTCATTAACAACTAGTAAAGCTAATTCATCCTGAGAAAATGTGTTAAGGTGACACCCTCATTTGCCTTGTCCCATGGTTCTAGAAGATTTGGAAAATTCATACTCACTATTGTTTCATATTTTTTATCTTTCTTCAACTCCTCTTCTTCCTCTTTTACAGCTTGCTACTTCCACTCAATTACAAATTTTGATACTACTACTCATGTTTATAGTTTTGACTTGTTTATGCTGGCGTAGAAGTGGGAATCTAGAGATGTAGTTATTATTGAACAAAACTTATATTGTTCTCTCCATTATACTCCAAGATCCCTAATTTGTAAACCTCATTATTTAGCGTCACATGGAAAGATAATTTATATAAAGATTGTATATCATCAAGTTATAGAGTCAACGAGTATGTATGATCACAAAAACAAATAAAACCCCCAATCATCATCACAAACAAAAATGTTAATCAAAAGTTCAAGTGAGAATCAAGATGGCAATCCCTTCCACGTAACAAGACACACAATCTACAACAACAAAAAACCCACATGACTTGTTTCATCATGTTTAACTCTAGCTTCATTGGTGAGAAGGAGACTTTTCCTCTCTCCCAACTATCTCTACTTCCAGAACTCGGAAGAGAAGAGTTAAGTGAGTGTTTTTTCTAGCTGAAGACTGGTACGTCCACTTCATATTGTTTCTCTTTGCCATACTCATGCTTCCCTACATCCCAAATTCCACCATGGCAATACAATCCCTCCATATTTACTTGTTCCTATTTTTTTGTAACAATTGCTTCCTTTTTGCAATAAGAGAGGAGGCAGTGATATTTCGATCTAGGATAGTAAACTAAAACAATGTTTGGATTGTGATTGGCTTGAACGAGTGTATTTGTAATTAGTTTATCATTAATGTAGTTTGTAATTACACAATGAAATGGTTGAGGGTTGTTGTGAAGGAGAATGTTGTAATGAGCATTCATAGAATTGGGAAAAATAGAAGTGTTTCTATCAAATGGTTATCGTCAAGGTCAACATTTTCTTATGAATGACGTTTTTAGAAGGTTATCATACATGTACTTTTTAGGACATCTAATTCATTGATCTAATTTGAATGTAGATTGAAGAATGCAGTACAAATGTATCTAGAATTGTCGTGTGTTTGTTCTTTTATTTGGTGTATGTACATTGATAGAGTTACAATATATGTAGTTCCAAATTTATAATATATAATTGATGCCAAAATATTGTTTTGAAAAAGGATCATTCACAAAGATATTTGATAGGGTAGAGTGGAGGAATGAATGGAAATTTTATAGACCATGAATCAAAGGATGATACATGGAGCTTTAACAAAATATAAAGTTTACACTACACAAATAGAAGACTAAAATTGGCATGCACTTTTCTTGATTAAAAAAGGACTTAAATGGACTCACTTCAATGCTTTCCAAGCTTACAAATAATTGAAATAGTCAAGGTAAGATATAGTGTGTATCTTATTGATAAGAACATTGTAGTGTTGGGAACATTTTGTTCGCATCCGTTCTGTACTAGTTGCTTCTAAAGCATAATTTCTATGTTTCATGATTTGCTAATACATGCTATATTAACTAGATTAAGAAAAAAACTCATTACAAGAAAACAACTTTTATGGAGAACATACAAAGACACAAACCACCTATTATTACTCTCATTTAAAGAGAAAAAAACCCTATCGACAGAACTTCAAAGAATCCCAGACTTAGCTGAAGCTAGGACACAACTATTCCTACTTGCATAAGTATAGAATACTCCTAACACAACATAAATAAGTATAGAAAAGGAGGATAAAACTAGTACAAAAACACCATCTTCAAGTATGTCAACGTTAAAACAAAAAAAAATTCATTATAATCTAAAATCAGACTAAATACTCCCCCAGACTTAAATCATTTGCAATCAGTTTAGATGGATAGATGTTTTCCAATAATAAGTTCTTGTTGTCTTTCGGAAAATATCTTGAATTCCTCTTAATTTCTCGACATATTATACCTTTCTAAGAAACATGTGTTTTATTTTAGTTTTGGACTACGTATGCAAATTCTAACCATTTTCTTTTGTTTTTTTTTTGTAGAAAAAACTTAATGTGATTTCCTTTCATCCTTATAATTCCAACAGAAGACAAACATCTTTCCTTCTTCTTACACAACCTTTGTACTTGGGCATATTGGTTTTAAAAAGGCAACAAAAGATTAGGATAAAGAGAGCTTCATGGATGGTGAGCCAACTGAAACATTGACAAAGCAAATAAGAAGTAGAAAACTTACAATATCTTAGTATATTCTCCTTCCCCACTTATCCATTGTTTGGAGTGAGAAGGACAATGTCCACCAACTAGATCCATTAGTGGATCAATGCATTTAGATTCGTGGTACTATGTTAGTGTTGGTATCACAGACATATTATTAATAAAAATATTTCCCTCCTATGCTATTCAAGGAATACAATATCTAAATTAGGGGATAAATTGTAACATAAAATATTATATTTGAATTCTAGATCCCACCTATGATGTAGGGATTACAATAATTTGGGAAATGCACAATTTTGAAGACTCCTTATCTCTTAATCACGCTCTCTCTCTATCTCATATTGTGACCTAGAGTTGGATTGTCGTCCAAATCATACATTGGGTTCATCATGCACAATTGAGGGATAAACTAGAGCCTAAATTAAGAAGAGAGTCTTATATAATCTCTCTCTCCTCAACAACCAAAAAAATTATCATATCCCAAAAATTTCACTCTTGGGATGGCCTTGTGGTTGTGAGCATGTAAATCTATCTATGTGTATTAATAACACAATTGATAATAAATACAAACTTTAGGTTGGATTCACATATGTCCACTAATCAAATAGATAATATTCTCCTATGTATTCACCTTAAGCAATATCTGATTATAGTAAGACAAAAATTTGGATGACATCTTATATATACTTCACATCTTGGGAGTATTTTGTTCATTCTATAGTGAAACTTTAGAAACTACACAATATTAACTAATTACATAATTCGACATGAAATGGATACAAATGTGTAATCCAGAATTGTAGATCCCTTTCTAGTGAATGTGTCCAATACTATTATTCAAAAGTATTTTTATTTATGAGATGATAAGTCAATGTGAATGCTTCAAAAGTGTCTTTATATAACAAAGGTTTAATTCATCCTAAGTCTAATAGAATATTCTATATAGTAATTAAAATGTCACTAATGTTATGAGGTTCTAGGAGTGAGCAATGATGTTATAGAATTGATTTTCAATTCCACAATGTTTTTTCCTCTTCCAATGAGTATTAAGCCAGGTCTTGAAACATTGATAGATATTTTGGACAAAAATTGGTTGGATTACTTTAAACGAATTTGATATGTTTATTTTGGACAACAATGTTGGATATTTTGTTGTTAAGTTCGCATTGATCATATGCCTAATATGCTTTTTGCACCTCTATAGATCCCTTCTAAAATCTATGGACAACAAATACCAATAAAGGGAATAATATTTGGGAAACAAAGTTCATCATGAAACAACTAAAAGTAGGAATGTGCCATGCTATAAGGATGGGAACCATACATACTGGAGATTTTCTTCTAAGTTTGTAAAACCATTTATTTTAAATACCCAGTCAATAAATTTTTTGTATATTTTTTTTATTCAAAAAGCTTTACATGTCATTCATTATTCAACAAATAAGATTTTTCTCTTGTCTGGGAATGAACATCCAAGCACTGAAAGTTGCATAAGAAGTAGTTAAAAAAAGAGCTTCAAAATAGGTAGGCCCCTATAAATATTAAGCAAAAATTAGTGGCATTGATTGACATCTCATGCACCCAATATCAAGATACATTTGTCTTGGTATAGAATGAAGCGATCATCTGACTCAATATGTAAATCACAATTGTTTAGTATAATCTGAGAGATACAAGTATATGATATATTGTATATTCAATCAATAAATTTGTATGAGAATCATAATTCTATTTCTAAAATGAGTATAATTTAGTTATCTTAACAAAGAATTAGATGTTTCTTGGGAAGGTTAGGTACATAGTGGTCCATTCCATTGGCATAGTTTTGCCTTTTCCACTAACATCTATTACAATGTTGATACTTGTATTTTTTTCAAGACCTTGTATGTAACTTTGAGAGTAGTGGTTATACCCATGTCAAATGAAACAAATTAAATTGAAATGATGAAACTATGAGTCTCATTAATGCATGTTCTTTCATCTTTTGCTAATAACAGGTATGTGACCCAACATGGTAGGTATTTATTTCTAGTGATAGTGTCATTGTTGATGGTAGTTGTTGGAATATTTGTGGAGACTTCTAAGTTTAATTTTAAAGTTTATATGTTAGTAAAAATTGACTAGTTATACTATCTTGTTTGCATGGATTATTAGCTTGTGTGACTATCTTGGTACATCTAGCATCCAATATTAATTGTTGCTTCTCTATTGTATATGATAACTCAACTCTCAGAAGATAAAAACATATATAACTCCTACATTTAATTTGGTGGGTTATTCAGTTTGTGTATGTCCTCCCTTTGTTGCATCCTAATACGAGAAGGTAAACTTCCATCCTATCATGCATACCCACAATCCTTATATGGTAAACTTTACCACCCTAATTCTTTCATGTGAATGCTTACTATAGTGTATCTTGGCACAAGCATCACCCTATAATCCAACATGTGGATGGTGATTAGTCATAAACTGTTGATCTGCACACTACACCTTGTTGAGATGTTTTCATTACTATGGAATTATAAACTTCTTACCGCTAATTATGCTATGTTTTTATTATTTGGACCAATACACTTATTTATTGCTACATATGTAATTTTCTTAGCTATATGTTTCTACAAAATTCTATTTTTATGCTATAGGATGTCAAACATCTTGGCATGACCTATATAGAACATCCTTTCATAAGTACTTATCTATTTATTGCATGTCAAGTATTGTATATTCTAATATAAAATTTTGTCTAAAATGGAAACTTCTTTTTCATTATTTTCTATAAATATGTGGGTTTTTTTAATAATTAGGAAGGTAGAAAATAACATAGGACAAGCCAAAATTGATAGAAACATATGCTCATTTGAAAATGTCTCATAGAAATGATTGTGTCCCATATTATGGACACTCACTTAGTATGGTTCAAGGACTAGTAGGATTTTGCATAGATTTATCATAGCGCATAACATGTTGTGGAAGTAATTTAGTTGGAGGAAACATCTAATATAATTGTTATGTTCCACCCTATCCAGCTAAATGGATGTTTCTAATATTATATGTGAAGGGATAATGAAGAAACTATCTCTAGATTTCCTCAAGTAATGTTAATGCTTGGTAATATAATTTTGGTTTACTTTACCTCATTAAGGCTCTTTTTATCTTTTTATACAACCTCAAATAACCAATGGTGAAAATTGAAGAAAGAAGTGAATTTGTAACTACATAAATGGATTATCAGATCAACAAAATGGGCCCTTAGAGAAAATAAAAACCAACTTCCTATTTAGGTATGAAAGTATTGATTCAATCATTTGTATTAATAGTAGATACCCATATTCATTTTTATTTGTGTAGAAGATTAAATGGTTACTTTGAGTTTTCTCTTTTTAATATCTAAAAAGGGAACTTGTGTACCAATATATTCCATGAATTTTCAATGGAAGGACCAAATCCTATGGCTATTTCTACATCAATATCTTTTGTGTATTAGCACAACTAATGTTGAAGTTTGGAAGCTAATGAAACACTAAGGGGTTGTTTGGTAATGAGTGGTTTGTTTACATACATTCATATTTTTATTTAATGCCTTCATATCTCACGAGAGAAAGTATGAGAGGACCCCTTAGAAATGCTAGCACAATTTCTAGTGGCTACCAGTCTAGTACTAGTGATTGTGAAGAAGAAGGAGATGAAGATACGATGAGGAGGCAAAGTTCAATCTCAACGGGTTCTACAAGAGTTCATCTTATATACTTTGATAGGAGGAATCTTAGTACTCGATATAAAGTGGCTCCTAGTGAACTTAACATTCAAGAAATTGATGTCAAACATGGAAATAATAAAACTTCTCAATTCCCAAATCTAAAAGGATCTAAACATATCCCGAAATCCAAAGCAGATCTGAACACTCAGGCGAATATGAAGGAACCTGATAGAGAAAAAGTTGGAGGCTCACAAGATGTAGACCATGAATACATCAAGATTGATGAAAAAGACTGTGATTTTTTTAACTAGAGAACAACATGGTATCATCAAACAATGGCTATCCCTCTTTTGACCTCAAAATCAAAGAACTAGATGAACTACTTAAACCCTAGCAATATATTGTAGTAGTAAAACTACTCTCAAGGGAGATGTGATACCTAACTCTTAAAGATATAATTATTCTACTGTGGAAACTTGTAGGAGGGTTCAACCTGATAGATGTCAGTAATGACTACTATATCATCCTATTTGCAATTGAAGATGACTTCATCAATGCTCTTACAGGGGGGGTTTTCCTATATTTGGCTCTTACCAAACTGTCCAAATATGATACCCTAGTTTATGTCCCAAATCCATAACACCTCCAAAACTTGTACCTTGGGTCACATGCCAAACTTACCTATTCATTTGTATCAAGAATTCCTTCTCGAGGAGATATGGGTCATGTTTTGAAAGACGATCAAGGTGGATCTTAATATAAAACAACAAAGAAGAGTAAGATTTGCATGCATTGTAATGGAGTTGGACATGGCCAAACTTCTAATCCCAATTACTAGAACATCAAGAACTACCTATAGAGTCAAACATGAAAATACACTATTCTTATGTATGCACTATAGTAATGCAGGACACCTTGAGTGAGATTGTCAGAAAAAATTGGTAGAAGAAAACACAGTAACACAAGAAAGTCTTCAAGAAGGTAGAATCATCACAATTGAAACACAAAGTAAACATGGATTCTTAGAGTATATTCATGCCAACCAATCCCAAGTAAAAATAAGAAACCCACAAAAAATACAAAGGCAAAGAAATCCGAGAACCGCATGAATAGATTCCAGGAACTTGCTGAGTCTAAAGAAGAAAAGGATACACAAGAAATCATTGAGGCTGAAAATGTGGCAAGTCAAGTCACCATAGGAATCCAATGGAGTCAAAGGAAGAAGAAGAACAAGAAAAATGAACTCGATAGGAATTCAAATAACAAAAATTGATACAAGAAACACCAACACCAAGAAATCTGCATGACTAGTAATCGACAATCTAGCAATCAAGTAAATACGTCATAAAAACATGCATACAATAGTACAACCTACTAGAGACACAATCATCCCTATAAGAGACATGATAAATGATCCCTTTATAAGATAAAACTTTAGCATTGGCTCTAATATAAAGTGAGGTACACATACAAATTCGACTAAAGATTCTAGAAACAACGCCTTAGATATCTACCTCTGTAGTTGAAAGGTGATATAAATGGGTGAGCCTAGTATATATTCTACTAGAAAGTGGGGTAAAAAATCCTTATGCAAGATCTTGAATGTGAAGCACATGTGATGGGGAGTTCCACACTCCAAGAACTAGATAAATGATAATAACGAGCTAAAACATATAGGGTATCTATGAAAAAGATACCCAAAACACATTCAAAGAGCTTATTACTAAATATGTTGTGTCTTCATACTAGGAATCGACCAGTCTAGATGTAGCAGGAGCAAATCACAAAGCATCATAAACAAGCTTGGTTTTAAGAACTCTCATCGTGTGGAAGCATTACGGCTCTCAGGTGGCATATGGGTGTTGTGAAAGGCATCACTAATGTATGAATACTTGTGTCATACAAGAAATTCATACACTACAAAATTGACGACAAAACCTTTTACACCTTTATATATGCCAACACAAGAAAAGGAGGTAGTAGACTCCTCTGGAATCAACTACAAAATTTGTCTACAACAATCCATAACCCTTGGGTGGTAGTTGTTGATTTTAACATGGTAATGTTTCCTTTTGAAAAGATTGGCAGTAATATCTTTGATAGGTCTAGCAACAAAGAATATATTGATGCAATTGAATCGTACAAAATGGTAGATTTGGGTGCAATTGGATGAAAAAAAAATCTTTAGATGAGGGTTTTTACAATAACGTCTTGATAGAGCCCTCGGGAATCAGGAATGGATTGATGTAGAATTTGGGAACTAAATACAAGTAGAAAAAAGAATTCACTTTGATCATGCTCCACTTCTGATAGTAGCATTCATGTATCATAAAATCACTCAAAGGCATGCATACATGTTAGTTGCATGGGAAGAAGTTCCATTTTCCAAAAAATCTAAGACAACATTGAAATGGATCTATGCCCTTCAAACACACAACAAGTTCTTTCTTAGACAAAGCTATATCATGGGGCATAACTAGGAGAAAGGAAGAATGAAGACATAAGGTGTGACAATCCGACAACAAATCAGACCGTCACTATGTAATTAAATGTGGAATTAACCATAATTACCAGAATAACAAAAATCACTAAAAGTTAAAACCTTTTTCAAAGATATCCATGACTAGGAAACTCTGATAACAAGAATCAAAGTATTACATATACATTCTAGCCCACCAAGTGCATACCATGTACCTTTTCTTCTCGAGGGTTATATACAACAGTTTCTCTGTTAAATCTACACATAAGCAACATAAAACCTCGAGGCATTCAATGCCAAAATCTCAGATCGATCATTAAAGCACTAATTACTTACTCCAAGGACCTGAGAGTACAGAGACGACACATAGGACTCATATCTACAAGACACGATAGTCAGTATCTCCACCTGAGATGTTACTGATGTCCTTGATGCTATTGTCCTTCCCTTATTGTATGGTTTCTACCTCCTCATCCTCGTCCACCTAAAAAAGGTTGGATCCCACAGGGGTGAGACAATTGAAATTGTCCCTGTGAGAGATATAACTCTCTGCCAGAAACATTATTATTGCAGATAAATAGTGATAAATTGAACATAGGAATCTCTATTGAACAGTAGGAAATAATCATTATTAAGCAGAATAGAGCAATATCATCTTTTAAAGCATTAAAGCTATAAATGATAAAGCAGTAAATCATCTATTCATTTTAATAAGGAATATGAAGAACATGTATAACATCTATCCAATTAGGATCCAGTAAGCAATGTAAAAACAACCAATGATTTCCATATTTCATCCTTAAGCAAATACGCTACACAACTGATTACATTTTACAAACATTCTTATGCCCTGAGGAAATGAGTCGTACCGCTCAAATCCAACCATCGGTTGCGAAACCCAAAGCATGTGCCATACAAGATCAAAGGAAGAGCCAGACTCCTCGATCTCATCCGTCTTGGTCAGTGCGAGATACCGTAGTCTCTTTCTTAAGTGACCTCAGTCACAGGGTTAGCTCAAATGGCTACCCATTCTCTAGCCCGCCTTGGTACAGGTCCCGACACTAGTAAATCTGAACCACGGGCTAGTTCACCGTGCTCTCTGAGCCATGAACACATTCATGCGCTGTCACACTGAGCCATGGGCCTGTTCACCATGCTCTTAAACATATCTTGAGTCTACAACCGAGGTTGCACTCTAATCCTCCTAATTTTTGGCTAAGAGAAACCCCGTATATTCAACAATATACGCTCTAGATTAACCAGCAGGAGAATCCGTTTCACCATCACCATCTACTGACGATGATGGATCTATGGCCAGGGCTCTACATGATAATATTCCACTTGATTACTTAAGTACATTACCATATTCTTTGAGCATCAGTCAAGTTTTCAATCAAGAATTATTATGACAAATGCTAGAAAGAAACAATACTCCTATCAAGTACTTTTCATAACTTTATAAAACACTAGGATCTCAATCCCTTATCTCATTACTGAGAATTCACATCCCTCAACAACACCATCATCATGTTTGTTGGATATGGGTATTCAAACCCTAAGTTCATCATTGAACATGGTTACCACTATCAGGTAACTATTACCTCCAGGTCATCTGACCAAGGTATTCAGGATACTTGTTACACAAGCATCTCACATAGTTCACCAGGCATATTCAACTTCTGTTGTCACCTCTTACTAGGCAACAAATAAAATAATGGCTCACAAGGCCCATTTACAACATAACTCATACCTGGTTATGCTCATCATCTCACGATACCTGCATGGTTAGTACACTTGATAACAACCATATCAATTTCATATCAACATTATGCAATACAAAGATAACTTCACTATTTCCTCATTAGGGTTAGGATTTCCCATCTTTATCAATTAGGGCTTCATATAACATCACACTATTTTAGGGTTTCACATATCATCACCCTATATTAGGTGAAAACTACTAGAGGGGGGTGAATAGAGTTTTATAGATAATTTAACAATTATTGAACTCAAACAACCACAATGTAAATATTGGACAAGGAGACGCAAGGTTTAGAGTGGTTCCAACTATAGCAAATACTATAGCCGTCAATCCACTACCCGGTTGCTTACCCAACCGGGATTTGAAAAGAAATTTATTTTATTACCTCTTCAAGGAATTTACATAAAATACAATCTCTTTTCCTAAACCCTTCAAGCAGCCTTCACCTAGAAGTAATCGCCAACCTTGAAGCAGCCTTCCCTTGAAGTAGATGCACCAACTCCCGTTGCACCAGCCTTCTGAAGTAGCTTCCCTTGCGATAGCCTTCTTGAAGTAGCTTGAAGTCCCCTTCTCCACTTGAGAAGTCAACCCTCTCCAATCCGCAGCCTCCAACCCTAGGAGTAGCAAGGAGAGTACAAAAGATAAACAGGAACAAGAAAGGAAACGGAAATTACAACTTATCCTTTGAGCCCGAGGCTTGATATGCCTAGATCAAGCGTAAAATCTCCTAGCCAAGTATGTGAACTTGTGATTGTTGTGGATAGGAGAATCTAGCCTATAGGACACGAGATTGAGCTAAGGAGAATGTAGGCCAATGATCACAGTGCTCAAAATGCTTGCAAAAGATTGCTCAAGTATGCTCAAGTGTATTCTCAAGTGTAACAAGTGAATCCTAGTGTCCTATGGCTTGTCCTATTTATAGGAATGGCCTAAGTATGCTTAAGGACGTTCTAGAGAACTTCTAGGGGTTTCTAAGTGCTTAACTAGCCGTTAGGTACAAAGTTGTTGCTTTAACAACGGCTAATTAATTTATTCTGCAGTTGCTGTCAGAGACCATCTCGGTCGACAATTGGTCGACCGAGACACCTACTCGGTCGAAGTTTTGTCGACCGACAGGCTCTCTGGATTAACGTTCATTTGCAACTGCCAACTACTTTGTCTGTTGTGTCTAACAGCTACTTTGGATCTTTCTCGGTCGAGAGATTTGTCGACCGAGAGTGTCTCGGTCGAGGAGTTCGTCGACCGAGAATGATCCTGCTTCAAGATTTCATTTTAGGCACTAATTATATGTGTGAGTGTGCAAAGGTGATCCTAATTAAATGGGATGACATGTCTAACTATAGTGTTTGGCTAGGGAAAATCTAACGCTTGATTTACATGCAATTCTAAGTACTTGTACATTATATATTTTTACAAGTTTTACAACATTGATTACATTGCATGAAAATATAACTAAGTAAGCTCTTGGATTTTCCCTTGCTACTTTGTCATCCTGCTTAGTCCTGCACACTCAAGTAGCTCGTTAGATTAATAAGAATGAAATGTTTTTCATCATCGAAACAAAGGGATTTATCATAATGTCCAATTTATCCAACAATCTCCCCCTTTTTGAAGATGACAAACATTTCCTAAAATATGAAATAAGAAAATATAAAGCATGTGAGTTTCATACCTGAAGATTACCTTTTGTAGCCATTCTTGTTTTACAAGTGAGTGCTGGCCATCAAGATGAAACTCATTTATATTTTTGATTTTATATTCTTTCTCCCCCTTTGTCATTTCAAAAAGATATCTAGGTTTAAACATTTTATTTCTTCTCCCCCTTAATTTTATATTAAGCTCCCCCTTAAATAGATATCCTATTAGGAACATGGATTTATGTCTAATTTATCCACAATTTGTTTCTCAATCATTTGCAAAGGATGTTAAGCCTTGAAATGATATGAGATTCCCTTAAGCGTATGATGAATGTATATTGATTTCTCATTTATCAAAGGATGTTAAGCCCTAGATTAAATGAGAATCCTCTAAGCTTAGAGTGCATAAAAATGTCTCCATCCAAATGCAAGGGATGTTAAGCCCTGTTTTGGGTAGAGAGTTCCTTCAGGTACAAGATACCATTTTCAATAAATTCATAAATTTCTTGACAATTTTCAGCTACACATGGTGGTTACAATGTTTTTGTAAGCTTCTTCAATCAAATGGTCAAAGTTTTAATGATCTCCTCCTTAGTCTTATGCTTTGCTCCCCCTTAGATAGATATCTCAAATGAAAGTTTGAGTACTAAGCAAATATATAGAATGTTGTAGATGATTTAACAAAGATGCATGCAATTTATGTCAGTCTGGAAAACAGAAACCCGGTCGGTCGACAACTACTCGACCGACAGTGTTCTCGGTCGACTAGTTGCTCGACCGAGTATATTTCTGGAGAACTGTTTTGTCATTTGTCAATTTAGCCACAATTTTAATAGTTGCCTGTTTTAATTATTACTCCCGGTATTTGTTATGCTCTACAATAATGAACTTATAATCCATATTCTTGAAGATGTCTCATATGCCCAAAAAAAATATCCATTTGAATCAAGAAAAGAGGGCAAGCTTCATTCAATAGCATGGAAAATATTACAAACATATAGAAATGACCAATTTAAAACAATCATTGTCATTACAACTAGTACAACTTCAATACTTCACTGGAAAGATTTAAGAATTACATCGATGTCTGGATCTTTCCCAAGGAATGTCTCGGCTCCATAATATTTGACCAGAGTTTGCCAATCCAAAGCACCTGTCATAGTTAATGCATATGCTTCCAGAAATGTGGGAACTCGGTCAAATCGGAAGTGAGCAGCTATATCTTGCAATTGTATGGAGGAAAATTGAGTATGTGCAAGATCCGTTGATGGTGGAGGTGGAGGTTGATAGTAGTTGTATGAAGGGTTAAATGGGTTGAGCATGCCAGGATTTAAGGAATGTGGATATTCATCGGTTTGGCTCGGAGAAAGATTTTGCATTCTTTGATTCAAGTATGTCATGGCATGGTGGGTATAGTTGAGTTGGTTACTAAGATGATATTGGGAGCCGACAAGATAAGTGAGAGTATTTTGAATGGGATCAACAGAAAGATTAGTAGGAGGAGGGGGTGGTGGTATATCTTGATGTGATGATTCTCCTTCTACTCTTGCCCTTTTATGACCAAAGTCAATCCCCATCTTCTCTACGGTATTCTTACTTATCTTTGGTGGTCTACGCTCCCATGTATACCCCATATCTTCAATTTGTAACTTAAGACAATGTTGAGTGATCTGGCATACAAAATCGGCATACGGTGGATTGCCAGAAAACTCAAGCATGTTTTTAAGTATTATGCGAATGAAGTTTGTAGGAATTTCTTTTATAATAGCATAAATTAGACACATGCGGAAAATAGGGACCTCAGATTTATTGGCTCTAGGATGTATGTTGGTGGAAACAATGAGGTTTACTATCCTACATGCAGGTTTCAGGTTTATTGCATAATAAGTTCCCCTATCTTCATGACAAGTGGTATTGGTTTGAAATATGGCTCTTTTTATATCACTAAGGTTAGTGGAGTGGTCATCATGGGATAATAAATTTAGTGGATTGCCGATAGTAAGGTCAAGGAAATCTTGGTATTCATCTATATCAATGTCTAGCATATCAAGAATATCCCCTTCGGAAAATTTAAAACTACGCCCATTGACCATGGTGTAGAAGAATGTGGTTTCATTTTCGGTGTGGGATAAGAGATTGGCATAGAATTTGTTGACTACCTTAGTGGAATAGGGAGGAAAAGAAGGATAGATGAAGTCCTTCAGCTTCTGCACTCCAAAGAGATTCTCCAGATCGACTATGTTGATGAAGTCCATAGCTTCGACCGGGCGTCGGGGAAGAGGAGCTTTAGAGGAAAGCCGTAGATATCGATCTCCAGCATCTCCGTCGATGAAGGCGATGTCGTTGATGATCGTCAGTGGCGGAGTGGCTTCCCGATCTTCTCTTCTTTTTCTTCCGGCGACTTTCTTCTTCCCACGGACAGCTGAGGATGAGGCCATTTGTGTTTCTTGAGTGTGGAGAAGAAGCAAGGAAGATTGGAGGATAAGAATGCTGAAGAGTTGCACAAAAATGCACTAGAGATGGACTATGGAGGCAAGGAAATGTAAGTGTGAGTAAGCGACTCGTTTTTTCTCCTATTTATAGCATTCCAGCGACCTGGTCGGTCGACGACTCGTCGACCGAGCGTCCGCAACGGTCGAGTTGCAGACGCGCCACTTGGTTCCCCAACGGTCAAAAAAACGGTCATAACGGTCGGTTTACAACGGTCGTATCCAACGGCTATTTCTCGGTCGAGCACTTGTCGACCGACGTTGTCTCGGTCGAGCATTTGTCGACTGACAATTCGTCCGATATTGAGTCTGTTTAGTATTTGTCGGTCGAGAGAGATGGGCTGACCGAGAGGTTCTCGGTCGACGAATTCGTCGACCGACAGACTTACTGAGTACAACTTTTAAAGTTGATTTTTAGATGCAAATGGTAGATCATTTTTGTAGAGAATTTATATGGATATTCTAAAGGAGTAATATTGAGATAATTTAAGGCTTAAATGATAACAAATGATTTAATTTTCAAGAAAATTTATATTAAGATTAGGACCAAAGAGAGAATTTCCAAAATAAGCAATTTTTTGTCGAAGCTTATTTTAGGTCGCCTTTGACTATGACCATGGCGCCCCTTAGTCAAGTTTTATTTTGACCAAGAGGCAAATTTTGCAGATTTTTCAGATTGAATATATTGAGTCTAATATCTGCATAAAATTTAAATATCAAGTTGAAGCATACTACTTAATTGGAGACACAATTTAAGTATTTCAAAGATACTGAGCTAGAGATTTTGTTGCAAGCAATAACATATGACTAATAAGTTATTTTGCTTGTTTGCATACAATTTTCTATGCGTACCCAATGATGAAAGCATGGTATAAAGCATACAATGATAATTCCATTATAATTAGTACCAGAAAATACTTTTATGATAAATCATATGAAAATAAGAAGTTTCTTTTCATTTGACTTAGACTTTAAATCATCTAGGGAACAAACTAATATTAATTTCATTTATATTTGTAATTATGTAGAGTTGAGATAGACATAGAAATATGCAACTAATGTCTTTGGTCATATCTCAACTTGATTTTGTTCATTTAGTTTGGAGGTTTTGGAACCCAAACTAACTCTACATCTTTTCTCTTGTAAGGACATGAAAATGAATAGTGACCAAGGCGCAAGCAGTAATGACAACAAATTGAGTCAACTTCATATCTTTTTCTATGGTTATGTCCTATGTTGTCATTGGATGAGGATGTCCTTTTAGGTACATATATAGATTGGGTATGTGACTTTCTCTGACTAGGTTGCTGATGAGATTTTCCTTTAGGCTTGTAACCTAGTCCCCTTCTCCCAATTTGTTGATAGGGATTATCTAGAATTTGATCAAGAATGCCATGGTTATTCAAACTACGAACTTGTTGTTGGAGCTTGGCAATCTCATCCATTCTTTTCTTAATGTCTATTTTTTCTTGGTCTAGATTTGATGACAATAAATTTCTTTCTTTTACAATAGTGTCATAATCTATATGGTTGCACAATAATGGTTGTTTCTGAAGATCGTTTACTTGAGTCTGTAAGTTTGAATTTTCAACAGAAAGGATCTTGCAATCGGCTTCCATAGATTTTATCTTAAGATCAGAAAATTTATTTCCCTCTTTAAGATTCTCATTTTCAGATGCAAGAGTAAGAAGTTTAACATTTAGATCATTATTTTCTTTATTTGATTTCTTTAATTTCCTTTTGCACTCAACATATTTGTTATGTGTTTCTTCACTAATAGCAACTAGTTCTTCTTTAGATAAATCAAAAAGACTTACCTCTTCTTCTTCTTCTTCTTCACTAGTTGTAGCAATAAAGCATTCTTTGTGCTTATCCTCTTCCTTTGATCTCCATGGGCATCCGGTTGTTTTGTGGTTTGTTCCTAAACACCAATTGCAGCATGTAGTGGTTTCGTTCAAGCACTTTTCACCATTTCCCTCCATTCTTCAAGACCTGGTTAGAATTCCTTGAAGCCTGCTCTGATACCAATTGAAAACTACTAGAGGGGGGGGTGAATAGAGTTTTATAGATAATTTAACAATTATTGAACTCAAACAACCACAATGTAAATATTGGACAAGGAGACGCAAGGTTTAGAGTGGTTCCAACTATAGCAAATACTATAGCCGTCAATCCACTACCCAGTTGCTTACCCAACCGGGATTTGAAAAGAAATTTATTTTATTACCTCTTCAAGGAATTTACATAAAATACAATCTCTTTTCCTAAACCCTTCAAGCAGCCTTCACCTAGAAGTAATCGCCAACCTTGAAGCAGCCTTCCCTTGAAGTAGATGCACCAACTCCCGTTGCACCAGCCTTCTGAAGTAGCTTCCCTTGCGATAGCCTTCTTGAAGTAGCTTGAAGTCCCCTTCTCCACTTGAGAAGTCAACCCTCTCCAATCCGCAGCCTCCAACCCTAGGAGTAGCAAGGAGAGTACAAAAGATAAACAGGAACAAGAAAGGAAACGGAAATTACAACTTATCCTTTGAGCCCGAGGCTTGATATGCCTAGATCAAGCGTAAAATCTCCTAGCCAAGTATGTGAACTTGTGATTGCTGTGGATAGGAGAATCTAGCCTATAGGACACGAGATTGAGCTAAGGAGAATGTAGGCCAATGATCACAGTGCTCAAAATGCTTGCAAAAGATTGCTCAAGTATGCTCAAGTGTATTCTCAAGTGTAACAAGTGAATCCTAGTGTCCTATGGCTTGTCCTATTTATAGGAATGGCCTAAGTATGCTTAAGGACGTTCTAGACAACTTCTAGGGGTTTCTAAGTGCTTAACTAGCCGTTAGGTACAAAGTTGTTGCTTTAACAACGGCTAATTAATTTATTCTGCAGTTGCTGTCAGAGACCATCTCGGTCGACAATTGGTCGACCGAGACACCTACTCGGTCGAAGTTTTGTCGACCGACAGGCTCTCTGGATTAACGTTCATTTGCAACTGCCAACTACTTTGTCTGTTGTGTCTAACGGCTACTTTGGATCTTTCTCGGTCGAGAGATTTGTCGACTGAGAGTGTCTCGGTCGAGGAGTTCGTCGACCGAGAATGATCCTATTTCAAGATTTCATTTTAGGCACTAATTATATGTGAGAGTGTGCAAAGGTGATCCTAATTAAATGGGATGACATGTCTAACTATAGTGTTTGGCTAGGGAAAATCTAACGCTTGATTTACATGCAATTCTAAGTACTTGTACATTATATATTTGTACAAGTTTTACAACATTGATTACATTGCATGAAAATATAACTAAGTAAGCTCTTGGATTTTCCCTTGTTACTTTGTCATCCTGCTTAGTCCTGCACACTCAAGTAGCTCGTTAGATTAATAAGAATGAAATGTTTGTCATCATCGAAACAAAGGGATTTATCATAATGTCCAATTTATCCAACATTAGGGTTTCACATAACCTCACCCTATATTAGGGTTTCACATAACATCACCCTATATTAGGGTTTCACATTCCATTTCAATTAGGGTTTCTCATCCTTCTCGATCAGGGTTTCATGACTACATTATCAAATATCAAACCCTAATTCAAAACTCCATGCACCTTAGAAAATGCATTGTTATTACAATTAATATCCAAAACCTAATTCATTGTTCCACATGTCTAAAATTACATAATACCTTCATAAGTATTCAAATAAACTTATGTATTGTAATTTTCCTTATTGATTAGGGTCTCCATTCTCAATTGATTAGGGTTTTATGATTACCTCATTAATTCAAACCCTAAGTCAGTGCTTCAACATATCTTGGAGCACATAGCATTATATAAGTATTAAATCATATTTATCATTGTTCCATGTACTTAGGAACACACATCACCACCATACCTTATTTAATTGACTTAACCTTTCACTAAGTACATGCACCTATGCTTATCATAGTGTATTGAGTTTATTACTTTCATAGGCACCAAGTGATAATCACTTTAATTATACTACTCACCTAAGCACTTTAGAGGTGCTTCCATTTGAAATCATCCTTGAGATACTCTTCAACCACTTATAGGGTTATTAGTAATTACATGGTTTGAATCAATTGGACCTTCAACAGTTTGGACCAATTACACCTTCAAATGGTCTTGGACCAATTGACCCTTCAAACGGTCTTGGACCAAACCTCCAAATAGTTTGAGACCGTTTAGACCTTAAACGGTCTTGGTCTAAAACCTTTAAACGACACTACAAAAAAAAGGTCTTTAACTATAAAAAAATTGTAGCGAAAACCCCATATTTTGTAGCGAAAGGCTTTGACTACATATTTCTTTACACATACAAATTGTGGTATATGCTCGTATATCTAAAGCCTTTAACTATATTTTTCAAATATGTAGTTAGATAATCCATTCACTACAAATTCATATGTATCAAGAAGCGTAGCTAGATATTGTCCTTACATATTTAAATATAGGTATAATTATAGCTAAATGTATGCCTACAATTGTATATATAGTCAGTATGTAGCAAAAATAATGAGTTAATACAAATTATATGTAGTTAATGTGTAGGGAAAGGCAATTTCTACTACACACATATATATGTAGTTGGATTATGCACTAGCTACATATGTAGTGCCACATATACATATATGTATAGTTTCATTATTCATATATTGTGTAATTAGTCTAGAAGCTCCTTTAGTAACAAATTTGTAGTAGTTAGACCAAGTTATTCTCTTTATGCCAACAAACTTACTTTCATTTATACTAAAACATCAAATGTACATGGGGAGGATGTATACCTTGCCCCTATTACATAATGTGTACAAAGAAAAGGATATGCATATACTAATAAATTCAGTGAGGTCTACACGCATCTTGGAAAAAGAGTATGTATCTTTCTCGACCAGTTTTAGAATCGTTGTTGACTTCTCCTTTTGTTCAATGAGTTGGTGATAGCATGGGTTCTTGTGTTGTACAAAGTTGTGACCTTGTGACATGTTGGCCCTTCATCCAATTTCCTTGATGAGTGGCTCGATTTTGTTGAATGGAAGAAGTCTTGATTTGAAGATTGTAGCATCGCCCCTCATAGTGGCATCTTTCTATTACAACTTGGACCATCCATAGATGTTCTAGGAATCTTCCTTGTACTCTATTTTGTTGGACTTGATCTAGACCCAAAGAGGGATTCTTGTTTAGCAATAAGTATACATTGAGGCCTTTTTTATCCTGCATCATATATGTATCAAAATTGCAGTCATTGAATAGAATAATTATTTCATTTATTTTTAAGTTGCACCTTACTCGCAATCTCCATCATTCCTGCTCTTCCCTCAAAGTAGTACAATCTTTAAGCATGGATAGAATCTGAACCTGCAATAGTTAATTACATAAAGAAAGGTAGATGATAAGAGATGATTTGTTTAATGTAGATTTTTTACCATTTTAGGGCTTGGTCTGGTCCACCATTACTGCTGGATGAAACCAGAGGACATATCCTCGACCTGTGGCTGAATGCACTAGATGCTCTGATATTGCTGCATAAATGGTTGCTGCATTGGCCGCCGCATCCATTGTCTTCAAGGATAACAAGGTTTACTCTGAGAATCTAATCCACGGTGCCGAGACATTGTGGAAATTTGCCAGGAAGCATAAGGGAAGGTATAGCGATGGGGTTGATGTTGCCCTTTTCTATAACTCCTCAAGCTATTGGGATGAGTTTGTGTGGGGTGGAGCTTGGCTTTATTTTTTGACCGGAAACAATTCTTATCTTTCGCTCATGACTCGTCCTAAACTTGCCAAGCTTGTTGGAGCTTTTTGGGGAAATCTAGATAAGGGAGGGGTGAGGTGGGACAACAAGTTAGTGGGTGCTCATGTGAATACTTAATGCAAATTCCCTACTTAATTGCTAAGAAGTGCAACAAACTACTAGTTTAGCCACGCAAAAAAATTATGTAGTACCATATATTAGTTAATAGCAAAAGTTTTCAGTTCATTAGAAAATCAAGTATGACTTAATTAAAAGCAGACAATTGATTTTCTAGAAACATAGGTAAACATTCCAAATATAGACAATAATCATAGGTTAACCTCATCTTAGCTGATATATTTGTTGGTGTGACACACTAGCTTTCCTGATTAATTGGCAATTGGTAATATAGGCAAAACATAAGAACCTTGCACATATGGAAGCAGAAATAAGAATGCCACTAAGCAATTGTAGTCCTATGGAGAATAGGTGAATTACTGTACCAAATTTTTTCCACAGATAAATTACAAATATCCTTCTGTATCCTAAATTAGAATTTGGATGATTTGAATGATACTGAACAACTCATTCTTTATAGACCTTTACTGAAGAAATCTCAGTGGCTTTGAAATTATAAAGTTGTATGCAATGGAACCATACATAAATATGTTGTATCATTTCTAACCTGGGTAATCGATTCCTAACAGCAGCTATATACTTGGAGATTAAGGGCATTCCTAAGACCTAACAATTACAGCTATAGATGGCTTTGCGACTTCCCATGGAACTGATGGGACACATCCATTCATAGTCTCATAGTTGGAACTTGGGAGATCGTTAGCATGGATGAAGGATGCTCAACATAGAGTATAGTGCATATGCCTACAAGCTTAGCATTAATCTTCAAAAGAACAATCATCAAGTATGAGAAGGACAATAGCATATAGGAAGTGCATAACATCATAGTACTGAGCATGGTGATGAATTAGACAAATCAAGTTAGAGGATCAGAATACTTGAGCTCTATCTGATGATGCTTTTTGAATAATCAGACACAATCATACAATTATAGTTTGGTGAGATTGTAAGTTGTTGAGTACAAGGCTGAGTAGGACTGCAGCAAATAGAAAGTGATTCATGTCAGAAATCACCAACAGGGTAATTAATAGACTACCTAATAATGTGAACTAGAGATGAAGCCAACCACTCATATTGAAAACATTTGGATACCAATAATTACCATTGTGTGAGGCTTGCATGATGAAATGAACCATATAATGGGAGATTTCATAGGTGAATCCAAACTCCAGAAACTATCTTTGCAAGTTTTGTGCAGATTGCAGATTTTGTGCAAGGAGAAATAACTTTTTTATGGTTATTCAAAAAGCCATTGATGTATTAATCAAAGCATGAATACATAGGAAATGTGATAAATGAAGTACAAAGACAAGATATATCTACAACCTCATTAAGGAATAGTGATATGTACCAATATTTGTAAACTATCAATGAATTGCCTTCATACTTCACTCATCACCTACTGAGCAGTTCATCATATACCAAAACATGCTCAAACGCTAAAATCATCTAACCAAAAAAGATATGTGCAATATCTTTGCACATTAGTTCCCCTGCAACAAAAACAAGGAGAGAATAAGAGTTTGCAAGTCTATAAATGTGTCTCACTAATAATTGTTCACTTTATATTCCTAGTTCCGTAAGCCAATGTGGCTAAGAAATGAGAAAACTACTAAGTAAACAACAGAAAATACAAAATCAATCTATCATTATAACTAGTGTCATCTGAGACATGGTCAACTCATAATACATAGGAACTTGGAGCTGATTCATGAAGAACCAATTGTTCTCCAAACATTGTAACGATACTGATTAAGGGAACATATATTAATTGCATATGTAGTTTTCTTCTTGGCAATTTCATTGGTAACAACGAACTAGAAAGTCTAGAGTATGTAGCTCTTACGAGAGCTGCATGAGTCAATTCATGGATCTGGTTGTCGAGAAACACGATGTATGTATCTAGTTTGCTGGTCTGTGCTAAATGGGCTGACCGTACTGCTGAAGACTACAACTATTATTGTATTAATACTTATAATTGCATGTCCACAGAGTTGGGACAGATCTAGTGAATCGCACCATTAAACTGAAGACTTATTATAAATAGATACAAACCAAGGTAGACAATCAGTGAGCGTGTGCCATCACTTGGAAATCCATCATACTGAACATTTAGCATATTATAGCCTAAGAGGCATAAAAGACTGCAAGATGCCAAGACAGAATATTGAAGAGAATGAAATTAATAATAAGCCAATTTTGATCTCAAATCCAAACTGAAATAGAAAATTAGAACTGCAAACAACATACATGATTGCTACATGCATTTTCTAGGAGCATGTGATGATATATACAAACAAGATACAATCCCGAGGCAAACATGTATAAAAGAAGTTTACAGAGGTGTTTATGAGAAACACAGTCGATAATATTGAGGAATTGTGGGTCAAAACATGAAAAATATACATCCAAGCTTCAGATTGACAAATTTTCCACATTGAGACCACGCCTTCACTAACATGTGGACTATGACATGTAACCACAGGAAGTCAAACTGTAAAGTGAACAGTTCCATTGATCCTATTTGCATAATATATATGAGTAGGTGTTCAAATTTTATGACTATAAATCTCACAATGAATATAAATCAATAGGCTTGTAATACAAACAATCTAATAATTTGATTAGGTCAATATTGATTAAGGACCCATTATTTACTGTTCTGAATGGAAACATATTGCATTCTAAATTAGATAGATAATATTGTAGTTTTCTTGAGCTGTAACTTTGAAGTGAATAAGATTATGTGCAAAACATCAAAACTTATGTGCTTCTTGTTAATATACCCATTCAACATCAATAATACTGCAAAAAAGAGACCAATGCAAACACGCCAATAAGATTTGTGGACCATATATACAACTACAGTCACATATGGACATGGTGTAAGCATGTAGATCCAGCCAGATTTGAACACTACTGTAGCCAACTTAATTGAGTTATTTAAGACCATTCACTGATTCCATAAAAAGAAATTGCAATGGTAGACGAATTACTCAACCAGCACCAAACGCCTGAACTTGACGAACTCTTGTAGGCTAGCTAGTACTCCAGGTAGTCAAGGAAATGGGAACGGGAAAAGTGCAGAAGATGCTAACTTCAAAACCTTCAGATATGGAAATAGAGAGGATAGCACTGTAATCTTACAATTGAAGTCATCAATGAGAAACAAACAGATGCCTACCACAATAAGATTCAGCAAACATGATGTCCTAGAAAAACCTTATACTACTTTACTTGCCATGATATCTGCAAACATTCTGTCATAGAGGAGGTTGTATATATCAAAGTCAATTGCTGATACGAGCAACTAAACGAATGGAACAGAAAGATGTGGTGGGTTGTGTGTGCAACCAAACCACCCTATTTGATAGTGACGACCAAGACATGTATGGGTTTGCAAAGGATAAAAGAAGCATGGACACAGAATATCATCTAATTGACTATACAAGAATGAACAAGAATGTATTATTTTCATACATTAGAGTAGCATCCATAAATAGTAGAACTAGTTTAACTAGTTGTCAGAATGCATCATAACAATAGGAACTAACACCTACCCTCAGACAATGGTCAAGGCCCTTCTGTGCATTGCTTCAGACCACACACCCTTGCCTATACCACTTGAACTGTAGAGGATCAAAACGGAAACCATATTATGCACAAAGATTGCTTGGAAGCAACATTAGAGTTCAAGGAATTCCTCCAAAGGACATGGCATCACAAGATCAACTACATTAAAACTATCTCAGGCAACTAGAGGAAGAGGATGAACTGACCAAGATCAAGATCAAGTGACTTAATGATATAAGCATTTGCTTCAAAAGACCACTTGTTTCACATCGATCTATTGAGGGAACTCCATTCATGTACATCACATAACTTGATCTTAACACCAAATGAAACTAGATGGGCATAGCCCAATGATAATCAATGACAAATAATAAATTCATTTCACCTTGCCCATCCTTACCCATAATGTTTGGGTATGCATCTTGGAGTAGTAGTTGCACAAGTAGTTGTATTGACTATCCACATTCTATATAAAAAAAGATAATGTTAGTCATAACCAAGTTTATAAATCTTCCTCTTGTAAAATATGACTAACATATACTTCCTCTTATAATACACAAGAAAATCAATTTAATAGAAACCTT
The DNA here is from genome assembly GCA_963693085.1 of Alisma plantago-aquatica. Taxonomy (NCBI): domain Eukaryota; kingdom Viridiplantae; phylum Streptophyta; class Magnoliopsida; order Alismatales; family Alismataceae; genus Alisma; species Alisma plantago-aquatica. The sequence continues at coordinate 1,780,086,403 of OY856409.1, forward strand.
ATTGAATCCAGAATTTAGCTGGACACAATGACTGGTCAAAAAAATGATCCAGATCATGTTCTTCTTGTAGTGCAGACATCTTGATGGTTCAAAATATTTTGTCAGGCTAGTATAGTTCAAATGCTTCTAGAGCTGCTAACTAATTGTTTAATCAACTCAACTCACACTCTTACAATTTCTACATGTGATAATGTATACTAACAACATTGTAATTAAAAATATCTACATTCAAGCAACAAATTTTCCAATTCTAACTATGCAATTCATATAATGAGAACACCCAGTCTTAAGTGTATCAAGTCTCGAGAGGCTAAGCCAATTGATTCAGCAACGGGTAGATGAAGGAAGATGGAAGCCTCTAACTATGGGGAGAGAGGGACCCACACTCTCCCACATCTGCTTCCCAGATGATCTCATTCTCTTCGCCCAAGCTAGCGTCCCACAAATCCGAGTAATCAAGGAATGTTTACAAATCTTCGGGGATACATCAGGCCAGTCCATCTCAGTTGAAAGGACGTGGATCTACTTCTCAAAAAGTGTTAGCAACAATTTGAGCAGAAGAATCGCCCGTATCTATAACTTCCAACGCACGGAGGACCTAGGGAAATACCTAGGTGCGCCGATCATTCACAAGCGGGTTAATAATACGACCTACAGTGATATCCTCCAAAGGGTTCAAGGAAGGGCATCGACTTGGGCTGCAAGGAGCCTTTCCCTCGCTGGCAAGATCTGCCTTGCTAAAACGACCTTGAACTCTATACCCACTTACATGTTCAACTGTGCGATAGAATAGACGCGACCATCCGGAGATTCATCTGGGGGGGTAACAGTAAAAGTCACCCTCTTACTTTGGTAGCCTGGGACAAGGTGATCTGTCATAAGAGTGAAGGCGGCCTTGATTTGAGAACTATGAGGGATTGGAACAAGGCCTTAATCTACAAGCACGCTTGGGAAATTCACAATGGAAGGAAATCAGATTGGAACAACTACATGAGGAAGCGGTACCAGCGACACGCACCCGACAAGCATTCAAACATCTCACGACTGGGAGGGGATGTGCTCACCAGGAAAGATTTCATGAAGGACAACTCATACCTTGTACCGATGAATGGCAAAGACACATTGGTTTGGTCGGATAGATGTCTCGTGAATGGATGCATCTTAGGGGAACACAACCTAAGACCCATCCCCGATGATCTAATCGACATGGTCGACCTCAGTGGTGGCTGGGATACAGGTTTTCTTCAAAGTTGGCTGCCCGAAAACTTGATTCTGGAGGTCAAATGCGTTAAGACTCCCGCCAAGGAAGATGGTAATGACATCCGGGTCTGGATGCACACCCCTAATGGGGAGTTTACGATGAAATCAACCTACATAGTACAGAGGGAAGGTAGGGGCATGAAGATCCAAGGAAAATGGAAAAGAATGTGGGGTCTGCACCTCTTGACACGCATCAAAGCTTTCGCCTAGCTTCTGATGCACGAGGCATTGCTGACTAACTGCAAAAGAGCTCAGCGCAAGATGACCGACAATACACTGTGCTCTAGATGCTCAAAATTGGATGAATCCACTCTTCACGCACTGAGAGACTGCGAGTTGGTAAAGGACATTTGGAACAATATATTGGGCAGAAATGATCAACTCAATTTCTTTAACACCAACAATCTCAGGAACTGGATCAACAGCCACCTACAGCTTGAACCCGATTCTTCCTGTAGGTTCCTCATAACCTGCTGGTACATATGGTGAGCAAGGAATAGACATATTTTTGACAAGGAGGCAGCCCATGCCAGGCAGGTGGTCAGACGTATTAGGAATGATATCGATCTGCATGATGAAGCTTGGATGAAAGCACAACCGAGCCCAAACAACGAACTACATCCGAGAAGACACATCGCATGGGCGAGACTAGAAACTGGCAGGGTCAAGATCAATTCAGACGTTGTCGTCAAGCACGGGGAGGCTCATGGTGCTTATGTGGCCAGGGACGACCAGGTACTATGGATGGGAGGAGCCACTTTGAAGATTCACAGGTACTATGTATGGATGGGAGGAGCCACTTTCAAGATTCACACTATGGACGTGCTTGAAGCTGAGCTCGAATCAGTAGGAATCGCAGTAGAGATAGCAGAGAACAACAACTTGCAGTCGGTTACATTCGAGACGAACTCATAGGTGGTTGTGAGGATGTTAGAAGAGGACGCCAGTGCGAATCCGAGCTAACTGAGACTAGTTATTAGATAGATCATGCCAAATTGCTTGTTATTGACCTCTACAAAATTTCATACAGGTTAGACAGATCCTGCCAACTTTCTTCCTATTAGTCCTCTACAAAATTTCATAATTCTTGTACACAGACAAACTCTGTATGTGAAGTAGCTGAAATTGATTTATAACCACTTCACTCGAGGAACAACATGTCCAATTCACTAAGTAATTGAACCTTGTTGAACTAAATTTGTTGCAGTATGCTCATCACAAACATTTCCAACACTAGTGATGATAATGGTGATACCATCTATGAGATCTACCTTTAGGTGAATTCTCTCCCCATCATAGCCTTAACTAACATAAACTATACATGAGCTTTAATGTTATCACTGTCAATGGAGTGAACTTATCTATATGTTATTGATATCCCAACAATTCAAGCCAGGGTACAATGCCCCTCCCCAACTATTCTATTATGGAGGTTCCCCAATGCATTTCAGGTACCACCACAATAGTACTCAAATGGGTTATAAAATACTAATCTCATATTGATGTGGTCCTTATCTTACATTTAGGTGTTCCTCATCTCCATTCATTGTGATATGTTTCAGAGGAAACTGGGAGATTTCCAGACAGGACCTGTACAACCCCTACTTGTTATCCATGGTCACTGTTGGTCATGGTTATTCACACTGACTACTATAAGGATTACAGTTCTTCAAGGAACATGATATATTGCTGAGTCATTTCCATAATATTAAGTCATATTCATAACAAGATCACCACCTACTATTAATCTAGCTAAAAAACACCATAATTGATGAAAATGATAAATGAAACTCAACAATTATAATGTGTGATACTATTACGATAACTCATCATAATACAGTTAACTTACTACTTCATTTAAACCATATATACAACAAGTGACAAACTTATATGATAAATCAGAAATCTATCGCATGAATATAAATTTAGTTATAACCACCAGAATATAAAGCTATAAGCTTGGTCTCCTGAAGCACTGACGGTAGCTAGATTGTAGGGAAATGTTTAAAGTACCCTGGGAGTGATTCTTTAGAAGGTTACCTTCTCACAATTCATGGAGGAATTGACTTTCTGGCATTGAATGCCCCACGAAGCTACACCATTGAGACAAACTCTCTTTTGTCCTGTATGTCCATCAAGCAAGATTAGTGCCCTACCAAATATTATGCATTCAATAAGATGATTCAATGCCAATTAGTACAACCTGGGACATGTCATAAGTGGGTTTTCATATCCAAAGATAAGAACGGGAAGACCTTTATTCATCACATGAGGATGTACACCAATATGAATATGATTCCTTGATCTCTTTGATTCATATGTTAACCCGCTAACGATGAGTTTCATCACTATTGTTGCATTTGTTGGCATTCAAATTTATATAAAAATTCTTGGTTACTATTGGTTGAAGAAGGCTACCTTGTGCAGCAGCAAACTAACTACTTTATCAGCTCACCAAGTAGGATTTCCATTTCCTTAATGTAGACATCATTTTGGACAGTGTATCTACATCATCCAGTTCATCCTGCAAGTATCACATAGGTGATAGTATATATCTAATTAGCTCTCGCTCCAGGAACCACAATGAACACATCTAGCTTATGATACAGAAAAAGAAAGACATGGGAGTGATGAAACATGATGAAATAATTAGAATTTAGGAGGCACGATCCTATGAACTACATTTAAAAACTAGAAAGGTCAATTGTATACCCTTTAGATGTCCACTACCATATACGTATACGATAAATGAAATAGAAAAGGTTATCACCAGATGTCACATCAATTGGCTGTAAAACATTATCACTAGAGTCAGTATATGTTTTAGGACCAGGTGCTAAAAATTGAACTACAAAATTTAGGAGAAATAAAAAGATACTTGCCATAAAAGGAGTTACAATAGAATGTACAACTAATATGCAACCTGATTACTAGAATAAAAATAACAATCATAAGATGACATCCTATTACTTGTACTATGTATACTTTACTAGCATGAACATAACAGATTAAGAAGAAATGGAATTGATGGAAATTTCTTGATTACAGTAATCGAGAAAGAAATCACTACCTAAAGTTGTAGATATCAAGATCTCCAGATTTTCTGTAATAACTGAAAATAGAGGTAGCTCAGGGGAGGGGTATTTCTTCAGACATCCATCAATCTTAGTTTCACTCATGGTTCATATAGATTTCTCATATTCAACTTGAAACTATGTCTCCTTGATGTTGGCATGGTTGCAGCATTCAAGGTCTGACTCAATTTTCTCAAATTCGAGATTCACACCACTGAGAAAAAAAATAGTATGTTTCTTCCATTTTGTGGTATACTATAAAAATGATAATCTTCATAGGACCAGGTCTCGTCTGCATTAAAAAAATCAAGTATTTACCCTTGGGACTAAAGTACATTGCACTTGCAATACATTGTGACATGCATAGTGGATCATGCAGTTTCAGACTGTATTTGATTTAAATAAGCATTCCTACATGAGGGGAATATGGAAACAGACCCTAAGGATCAAAATCAGGAACCCACTAAACATGGAGCTCTAGTATAAGGTATATAAGGATGTCAAACTTTTATTTTGTACCATTTTCATACCACCATTGCACTACGAAGAGCCCCCAACATTAAACAGATAGTGCACCTTGTTTGTGCCCCTAAATTCTTTTTGAAAATTTTTTTGCTCTATTACTAGATCAAACATAGAAACATGTCTCTACAATGGTGTTTATCTTTTAGCATCAAATAAGAATATCATTGTGATTACTAAAATTTTACAATTTAAAAACATTAAAAAACCTATTTTCGGGTGTCTTCAACGCCAAAGACCTTGAGTGCACGGTTATTAACATGCTTTTTCACCAAGAATATCAACCAAATATGTAACCTAGAGAAGAAAGAAAGACTAATAATGGGAGATTGAAACTTAATGTATCCCTGTTGAATCAAATTTAATGAGATGAATTCATCAACTACTGGACTATACAAGCAACTTAGAAGTCACAACGTAGCTTATGTGGACTCAGGTTACAACCATCCATAGTATTGGTTATATTCAATCAGATATATAGATCATTTAAAATTAAAATATTCTAATTGATGATGAAATGCATGAAGCAAGATGGTACAATAATCAAGACTTATTGATCTAGTAATAAAGAACTGTGCAATATCTACAAATATTGTCAGAACTATGATAGACTAACAGGTTCAAGAGAACATTATTGAGTTCCATCTATTGAACACTTCATTTAAGCCAAGTGTCCAAGCTACTAAGATCAATGGATCAATGATGATGAATCCAGCCACAATCCTGTAATGGAAATTTATGAAAAAGTTAATGAGTATTCAAAGACTACTAGTTAGAATGGCGCTTATGATGAGCCAAAAGAGGTGCTTACATTCAAGATGGATTCAAAATAAACGACATGAAAATATAGAAAAAAAACTATCTAGACATATAAAAGACAACCAAAATAACTATATGAAGCAATGTTTGACCAAAAAATATGAAGCAAAGTTGAATTTCAATCTATGCAGGCTCGCATTTAGGAGGTCCAATAACCAGATCAAGACACATTTGTAGGAGGAAGAGAATAGAGAAGTGAAGATACCATGGAAGGGGTAAGGACTACCCAGGCCACTAATTTATGAAGATAGAAACTTTGACTAAGCATACATTGTTATTTAAGTTGGCTAGGCTAACATAAATATATTGTTATTTAAGTTGTCTAGGCTAACATAAACTATTTATGGTATATTACTAACAAAAACTACAAATAGGTTCAAATTTTTGTACACATTTGTTATAGTGTTACTTCAATGACAAATATATCACATTCTATATTCAACTTGTTGTGCCTTTATATGACCTTACTTGGATGTAGGTTGCATGTGCTTCTCTAGAAACTAGGTTGGGTCCTCTTACTTAGTATTTTAACCCTCTACTAGCCTAAAATGGCATTTGCGAAAGAGAAATATGAACTATCCATCTTTCCTGACAATTCAAAACACTCATGCACGCCATGTCTAACTATATCCAACAACATCGTGATTGCCAGCCGTCATGGCATGCTCTTCCACATTGTCTCACCGCCACCTCCTCCTTAAAAGTAAAAGGTACTCCTCTCCTCCCGACCTACTCGTCAACCCCTTCTCCCCACCCAATCTTTATAACAATTCTCTCTTGCTCCCCCTCCTTAACCCCTTACTGTCTCTGCCACACTGCTGCCATCGGTTGTAGTGGTAAAGAGAGTGAAGCAGGCTAATAGAAGAGGAGGAGGACCAGACCGGGAGATGTGAGGAGCGGGAAGGAAAGGAAAAAAGATAAGAGAGGAGGAAGATGCCATGGTTTTATAGAGGATGGATCAAGGGGGTTGGGAAGATGAAGAAGACAACAAACCTTAAGGTGTTATCCAATTTAAAAACTAAGCAAATAATAATTGGGATTGACAAGAGGGAGATGACATGACATATTTGATCAATAATGATTAGAATATGCATCTCAGTGTAATTTATAAGAAATGGAATCAGATTCAGTCAGGCACACTATTTTGGTTGTTAAAAAGATAGTCAAGCTTTTGAATATATCATGGTTATTTTGACAATGTCCACAACATAGCTTCAATACAACCAAGACGGGAACAACCATTGTTGGGCACCTTTTCCAAGCCACTTCCCTATCTTTCACTTATATGTTTTAAGGATATTGAATCATTCTATAATATAATTTTGATGTTTATATGTATTATTTTCCACTAAAACACACTCAACCTCTTATTATGAAGCAATTTGTAATATCCACGTTCAACATAAGTTTTTATATAGGTGCATCAGACTATAGCCCTAGATAGGGTGCCTAGTTGTATGTTTGTGGTGATCAAATTGGTTTTAGGCAGACATATTTGGATAAAAATATGATCAGTCCACTAACTTTCACCAATGGAACGAGATATATGGATGTACCCTTTTCTTTTTTAGGTCATTATTCAAAACTAGAGGAATCAAGAATTCTTCCACACTCTTCCTATTAATAATGTGTAATTAGAAACATGTTGTGACTAATTAAAAAAATTAGTTGAATCTGTGATTGGTGAGCTTCATAATCAAGCTTGATAATGCAACATTTTAGCATAATATTTCATGATGAGACTGATGCAAGTTGGCTTTGAAGCCCAAAGATAGAAAGCAAGTGTAACATGCAATCTTGCTTATGGAATATTAGAAGAAACTCAAGTATGTATATTGGACAATGTTACTCAGACTAGAAATGATCAACATAACCAAAATAGATTACCTTTGGTTGAAAACCATGCTTCTTCAGCAGTTGAGCTAAAAAGTAAGAATGGTTGGAGGTTGGTGGAGCTTTATGCAAGTAGTAGCATAAACATGCTGACCAAATGATTGAGAATAAGATTGATGAACCCCATTTAGCTTTTCTAGATTAAGATATTTCTCAATCCTCTCAGATAGATGATTCAAACCTTGATGCTTAACTCAAGCCCATAGAAGTCCTCTAACTTAGAAGATTCATCTGACTCTTGTCCCCATAATGAACACCTTCAAAATAACCAGAAAGTGTTATTTCTCGCACAAAAAGTTTGATGGCATTACTATAACAAAAGAATTAAATAAAATTTTATCATGTGGATAAGGTCCCTTTAGTCAGGCACTCTATTTCAAGGCATATCTATTCATCTTAACAATTTTTTTTACCCAAAACATTAAGTCAGGCCCTAGGCATCTTGTGGCCTCTATTCTCTGTCAGTAGTTGTACATGTACTGAGAACCCTGTTTAAACACCTACTATGGATGTTTTGAAATATAAATTATATTTCTTATTGGTAATATTAACCTTCCAAAATGGTGAGTATAATCAGAACCGAGTAAAATAGTGTACTTCTAATGTTAGACGACGCATCATAGCATGAATGTTTTATATTGTCAGTTTGGTCCCATTGGCCCCATCCTAACATCCCAAGACGTGAAGAAGGGATGCCACTATCACCCTGTTATCTTTAACTTAATTTCATATCACTATACACTTTTTCTTACACTCCAAAATGTGATGAACATATATTGGTTGCATGGATTCTCTATAATATCAAAAGATGAAGGCAAATTTAAGTCTAATCAATAAAATCAATGTTTGATCATACGAAAATAGAGGGAAAATGATGCCATGGCTGCTCCAACAGAATTTGCAGTAGACATAATAACTAATGTCCCCATAGAAATTTGTATCTTGAATAACTTGCTTTCAAAATAGTGGCAAGTGAAATGATCAATATATAAAAGTACAATTCATGATGCACCCACAATGCTCTTCTAAAAACCATAAATATACGCATACATAATCATATCCCATAAAATTTGTCATCTATATAAGAAATGTGATACTACTAGAAATACACAAAGATAGGAAAACATAATCATATCCCAAGCACCCAAAATGCTCCTCTAAAAACCAGAGACAACCAAACCATAAGTCCTCAATGTGTGTTGATTAATGTCCACTACGAACAATAGCAATATTTGAATGTATGGTTGAAAGGTAAGCTAAAGTTGAACCACTATTTGGAATGTGGGAACCAGCTACTCTAGAGAATGGAAAATATTAATGTTAAGCAATCAAAGGTTCGAAAAATATTAAATATTTACCAAAAATATGTGCTGGCACAATATACCATACACATAAACTATCAATTCAAAAAAAAAGAATTCATTTTTGGATGCCCTACCTTTCCCGGATGTATTTCTGGACAGGCCATCATGTACAATGTTTCCCTCCAAGTCCTTATTGTGAAAGCCTTAAATTTGTTTTCATGAACTTGTTTTAATTTCATATAAATTGATGAGTACCACCCATGGCATATAGAGAGTTGCATAATCTTCATATACACCAGCTTGGTAATAGGATAGGAAACTACTCCTACACATGAAACTCAAGACAGAGATGAGGAAGTAATGAGGGTGAGTAACTTAACTGATAGAGACCAATGTTTCTGGAACAATGAGGTCATCCAAACTATTTCCCAACTAAAAATATTTTATAGTCCCATCAATTCGCATTTTCCATAGGATTGTCTGTCTTGGGTGTAGATAATGGTGTGCGTTCACTTTGATCATCCTATTGGCTAGCAATTTTGGGGAGCACACCATATTGGTCACCATACTGACCACAAAGAAACATTGAAGATGGAATATGGAGAACAATAATAGAAGGAATTTGGCCACTGAAACTCAGTTATATATTGTGGATAGGATGCATAGTGAAAGGTTCCTATTTCAGGGACACGGTGCAGAAGAATCATCATGCAGTATTTGCTCTGATCAGCAAAGATTATAAAACATTAAACTTTGAATGGAAAATACACTAATGCATCCTTGACCATTACTCATTGAAGGATATTATCCTAGACATTCCAGATCACTACTTTGCATTGACATTTCAACAACTTGTCTGACAGATTGTAAAGACTGGATATATGATTTGTGACCAACTAGTGGACAATCTAGAGGTGACACAATGACACTATGTTCATTGAAAAGGAACCAACATTTCAGTATAAATTAAATTGGTTAAGAACCTGATTACTGATTACACAAACCATAACCATCTGGATGGAAACACAAATAGATCAAAATAGGGAGAAGATGATGACAATTAGCAACGTCCAAAAGAAGGAATGATGATAGTATACTGTGACTCCATGATTCATGTTGGGTTGTCATTTTAGAATGTCCTCTCTGTTAGTCTGCAAGGTGATAGCAGACGGGGAAGCTGATACACGCGGGGCCCTCCAGATAGTTGGGACCAAACATGCTCCACCCACACTTCCAGTGGCGGGGATGACAAACGAAAAGATGAGGCACTACACACAGCAGATGGTCGTTGTGGCTAATTATTAAAGGAATCAGGCCGTTGGGCCTTGCAACCACGAGCATTCACATAGCAGTCAGTGTGATATATAGAGGGGGCACCTCGTATATAAACCAGCTTAGACAAAAAAAATGGGATTGAATCAATTACCTTGTTTTCATTGAGAACGGTGTCTTCTCCCTTGCCTTGTGTGAGACCCGATTCATCTGGAAGATCACCGCTGTTACGACCCCACCTTCCGATAACCCCCAATTAAGGGAGACCGAGAGGTTGAGCCGCACCCATTAATCCCGGATCAAAGGTTCGACATATAACCATAAACAATTATTAAATTCTAACAGACTATACTGAAAAATGGTAATAAAATTTTTCTTTACATACCTTTTGAAAAGTGGGAAACTATCTTCTAACCACAACTTAACCACTCTATTTAATTCCTCCTTGTTCTTTAATTCTTGAATTCACATTATGTCGCTTTACTGTTTGTGCTTTTGAGGATTTACCTAAAACGCCGACAAACAAAAACAACGATCAGCCGAAGCTGGTATGTGGGGAGGAGCAAATAATTGTTCAACTAAGTTAACAACATAATCATTCAATTAATGATTTAACAAGCAAGATTACGTTTTAAACCATGTAACTCAATCCATACATATTCACAACTCTGGGTTGTCCCTGCAGTGGACATGGATATCACCTCTCTTTTAGGTATAGAGTCGCATGGCACTATCCGAGGATAGCCCAATATCTAACTCATTATGACTTGATGGTCCTACCTCCGTGGTAGCCATGTACTAAGTCAACCATTGACATGATGGACCTACCCAATGGGTAGCCATGTACTAGGTCATCCATAGACCTGATGGACCTACCCAATAGGTAGCCATGTACTAGGTTGTTCTCTAACCTGATGGACCTACCCATAGGTAGCCATGTACTAGGTTAGCTATTATGCCACAGAGAGAACCAGGATCTGAGTTTGTAGGCATATACTCTTTGTGATAGTCATAGCCACATTATAGTTTGCATGGACTAAATAAACATCCAACAGTTTATTCAAAGCAGTCGGTAAAACATTCGGAAATCACCGTGAAACTAGAACGGTTATACATAAGCGTAACCACATACCTGACTTGGCGAGTCATGCAGATTATTCAACATATACTTCATGTGTATACAATCAAGTCAATCAATAGATCCAAGCAAGTAATTCAATCATCACATAGTTCCTGAAATAAATATGTACTCTATTTATTACACACTTTATCAAGAATCTACTTTATTGACTTAGATTCACTTTCTAGGGTTTCTAATCCGCATTAAGTATTCATTAATACTCTTTAAGGTTTCTTAGATCAATTTCTCAAACTTTACCTCTTTTAGGTTAACAAACCCTAATAGCACTCTTTTCCATTATATAAACCCTAATTGCTCAAACTATTCATTTAATAGTCTTTTATACCCAAACTTGTCTTAGGATCATCATATCCCTATTTATTTATATATATTTGAGCAATTAAAACATTTAAAAGTCATATTCACCTAAATTAGGGTTTTCAAACTCATTAATGCATAATTATGCACAAAACCCTAGATTAAGCCAATTATATAAAAAGATTATCTTTTTAGATCTTATTTTCACTTTTATGAACAATAGGCTTAAATTATCCATTGATCATCATTAAAACCATCTATCATCAAATCTAAGGATTTTTCATTAATTAAATCATTAAAGAGGATATCTTTATGTACTTTACATATTTCAGCATATTTATGTACAAAATCTCCAAATTAACTAATTACGTACAAAGATCACCCTTTTCGATCTTAATGCACCTTTTTGCATTTAACAGGTTAATATCAACTCTTATGATCCATTAAACCCTATTAAACACCTTAATCATATCAAAATAGGGTTTCTTAATCTTTAATTAATCAAAGATGATAATCTACATTACTTTTCGAACTATGATCAGATTCAGGCTATGAAACTATTATTAATGGATTCCTTGCATTTTTCTGATCAAAATTCATATATTACATGTCCCAATCGGAGTTACGAATATCGAGATATGAATTTTGTATGAATTACCTATTTGAGCCAATGGCACGATGCCACGTCACCTATCCCATGCACGCGCTTGATAGAATTAGAATTGAAAGACGCTTCTACCCTTCACTTGAGTGACCCGTCCTTTGAATGGCCGAGGGTAGAATCGTCCAAAGGCACTTCGGGCTTCTTCAACCTTGCGCTGCCCAACCTGGACGCGATCCCAAGCCCTAGCCGCAGGTGGCGGGGCTTCCTCTCTCCCTCCTGGGTTCCGGCGACCACCGGCGGTGGTGCCTCCACCTCCGGCACACTGTAGCGCTCCCATGGACGCTAGTTTGAAGCAGCCAGACCTGCTGGCCCGCGCTGGCCAAGCCTTCTTCTGTGGCTGACCCTGCAGCTGTCCTGGGGGTTGATGCACGATCTCTAAGACGCGGCCCCTATGGCTATGCTATTCCCTAGCTTCGTGATGCATCCAGCTATCTGTGGTACCCTTCGTTGGCCCCTAATAGCTCCCCTCATTCTAAGGATAGCTTCTCTTCTCGTGGCTAGGGTTTAGTTAAAGAAGATGAAGAGGAAGAGGAAGAAGGGAGGGATGGCTGTGTGGAATCTCCTTCCCACACGACCCAGAACTCCACCCCTTATATAGGGATGTATCCACGCTCCCAAAACGTTCATTCAAGGGAAAACAAGCTCCTTTCCTAATAGGAGGCAAATCCTTCATTAAAACACCAGTTTTCTCTCTCTCTCATAATTCTTTTAGTCTTCTTTATTCATTAGATAATAAGAATTCGAGAATTCCCTTTCCTTTTCTCTTTATTCTTGAATTTTAACTTATTTGCCATAATATATATATATATATCTCCTTAAGAAAAATACTTCCTTTTTTTATCAATATTACATATTTCCTTAATAATGTATCTCTTTATCTTTTTATTTTGCAAATTTGCTATTTTCTATTTCCACTTTGCAATTATCTTGTTATTTTAGGTCCCTTGGACCTCAAGAAACACTCAAGGCACGGATTCCCACATTGGGGAACATTCGATTGCCTTTATCTTTCTTTAAAAGTCAATTTCTCATATTATATTTATTTCTTATCAAAATATCTCCTTTTTGAGGATTTCCCTTTATTTCTCTTTTATTTTCCTCTTTGGCATCCCTTTTATCATAAGAAATCTTTGGGATACGAAATTCCATAAAGGGTAACTCAATTATCCATCTTTCCACTTAATTCTCCACATTTCCTCAATGTTTTCAATTTCTTTCTTCATAAAGAAATATTTAATTAATCTTTTCTTTTTCTTATTTCTTTTCTTTGCAACTTTAGACTCCTTGGAACCCAAGGAATCCAAGAGGCACGAAATCCTCTTTGGATTTGCCTTCTAGAGGTTTCCACATATTTCTTTTAGCAATTATTCAATTATTCCTTCACTAATTGAATTTTCTTTATTATTGCCATGTTGTTGGGCCCAATAGCCAATAAAGCCCACAAATCAAACAACAAGGCTATTTTAAACGAAATCCATTTATTCACAACAAATCACATCATTATTGTCAATTATCCTTAATATGAGAAATTGCATTTCTCACCAATTGAACCCAAAAATTGGGGTTATAACATCCTTCCCCTCTTATAGGAATTTTGTCCTCAAAATTCAAACAAGCAAGCAAACAATTCAGGATAAGACTTTTCCATGTCCATCATTGGCCCCTATGTGGCTTTGCCGTACCCATGGCATTTTCAAAGAACCTTTATTATCACATATTCTTTTTCTCTGAGTTCTTTCATCCTGGCGTCTATAAACTACACAGGTGACTCATGCCATTTCAACCTCCCTTGGGGCTCACTAGGTTCATTGCTCAGCACATGGTCGGGTACCTCACATAGTGCTCTAAATTGGACACATGGAAAACATTTCTCATTACTCTATCCCGAGGGGTAGGGTCAACCTAACCTTCTCCACCCATCCATCTCTAATGGACCCATGTATCGGGGACTCAGCTCTCTTAGCTATAACTTAGAGGGGTCGGATTTTCACGTTACATTTTCTCCCACAGTGAACTGCATGTCAGTCTACTTTGCATCTTCTTACGACTCTTATCGTCTCTAGGCTCCTTTCAGCCATTTCACGATCAAAGTGACTTTATCTACACGCACTGTGGTCCTTTTTCTAACCATCATATGGTCCTTTCACCAACATCACCTTACTGAAGTGGTGACCGACACAACCTCCCTTACAGAGCTTCATATAAAACTTGATACATGGTTATGGTGGTTATTGTCACATATTTCATAGGACAAGAACTGTCTCTAGTTATCACCCTGAATGAGCACACATGCCCTCATCAGACCCTTTAGTCTGGACCATCCTAACCATAGTTAGGGGTGATAAACTATACTAACATTGAGTTCTTCATGTACCTACTTCCACTTTATGGAAGTGAACCTTTAGGTCAAACTCAAGAACCTTTGAACTCACTTCATGGTGTAGTTGAACCATCTCTCTCATGGATAGTTCAACTGGATCTGTCCCTTAACCGAACTCTTCCTTTATTATATTATCTAGGTAAGGCGACCTACCATAACCCACATTGTATCTCGACCTTCCTCGATCCAGGGAAGACTTATCACAACATCCATAGTGTTGAGCTCTCATTTCCTCTCAGGGATTCTTTTGTCCTCTATATCGATACACTGGGTTACTGGGGTTCGTCCATTACCTCTTGGCTTGCATGGCTATACACCACATGCAACTTCATCTTAAGCATCCAAAGTGCTATTTCCATTTTCCATGGTGTATGATGATCTTCGACCATGATTTCCTATATGTCATGATTCTTTCAAGATCAAATCCTCTGAAACCCTAAACCACTCTAGTCGGGGTTTCGTCACCTTCTCTTTCAAAGAGGTTTATCTGAGGTTCTACCACCATCCTTTCATTACCTCAAGGACTAGACTGGAAACCCTTATCTTTTCAACGCATCTGGTTACATCTGAGTGTTATCCAAACACCTCTCCTTTTCAATCATAGGGTTAGCCAAACAACCTCTTCTAGCTTCTAATCAAACAAGCCAGATGTATCTCAACCAGAACACCCATTACAACTTCACATCCTTAGGTATTAGGTAATATTACACTTTCATGCATTTTGCTCATCATGCCACCTCAAACTATATGTTTATCTTCAAAAGAACACTCTCTGATTCCATCATTATGGTGATTAAACTCAACCTAGTATAACTTGAAAGTTCCACATAGCTCATGATAAAAACATCCTCATAAGGGAACTACCTCATTCCTCTTAGTGTTTACAAACCATCGATGTATCATTCATTCACTTTACCATGGTAAGATAATTTTCTCTATCCCCATTTCTCGTGACAACGTTTCAACCTACATCATCTCTTATCCTTGGTGTATGGCATGCGTACTGTCCTATCTCTCACCCCCATAACAAGAGGAAATAAGCATTTGGCTGCAGTCCAAATACAGAGTTCTTCCTGTTCCAAGAGTAGAGATGGTACATCCCACCTTGCCAGTACACCTTTAAATCTAAGTTGCAACGTGCCACATATGTCTCTTCTTTCACAACCATCATGATATTAAACTAGTCTTGAACCTGCTGAGGTTTATATCCCTGGTCATCTCCTCTAGGTCTATAGGGTACCGAATCTTTTGGGGTCATCCCTTTTCCCTCATGCATCAAGAGAGTGCCCTATTCATCTGCCCTTTGGGTCCCATGAGTTCATGAAGGTGATCAATCTCCTAACCCATGGCCCTCAGACGATGATAGCTGTTACCTCCCGACCCTATGGTCATGTGCAACTGGGGAATTAGGCACTCCTACCTTCATCGGACTTATCCCTACCTGACCCTAGGATAGACTTAGGATTCTCCATCATAGAACATGTTCACTTAGAACCTTACCCAAGTCTTCATCATCTCTCTTTCTGCATTCATGGGCTGGCCTTCATCCTTTCATCAGGATCATGGCAACCTATCTACCTTGGTCACACCCTTTACTGGTTACCTCCATGGTAACACATTCACATGCAATAGAGATGGATATCTACGGGTCTATGGTTTCATTCTCATACTATGTACTTTTCTCTTAGCTTCTCAAGATCTTAAGAGACCTCTTTAGGTCACCTTAAGCTAACCAAAACTGATATACACCCTTCCAAAGGGGTCCCTCTCCCAAGATGGGAGGAAAACTATCTCTAAGGTCACAAAAGCTTTTAGGTCTAGGGTTTACATCCACGCGAGCCTATTTAACCCTAGCAAGCCATCAAGGCACAAGCAGGTCACTTACTGTACTATGCTAGGTCATACTTGTCCTCTTTCCTCAATGTCGGATTAAGATCATACCTTTCTTTATCATCAACTTAGCTGTGAGGGGTTCATCAAACACACCTTTAACTTCAGGGGCTCCTCTTTTCCTCCATTCATGAGGATTACTATTCTTACTTGTATAGGAATTCAACTTCTCATCATGAGCCATAGGTACACCACTTCCCCTCTTAGGCCTAGGACCCTAGGTTCACTGCGTGCTCTGTCTCTTAACTACGAACCAAGCATGAAAAAGGCATGACATGCACTCCTTGTCATCCTTCAACTCAAACAACACTTAGGATTGGGTCCTCCTCAAGGTCACCCAACAAGGTACAGGGCCTCATAACCTGCTACTAAACCTTTCTAGGTCTAGGAATTCTTCTTCAGATGCTTCATGTTCTATCTCTAGGGCTTGGTTCCTCTAAAGGAAACCAAGATATCATCAACCTTCAGGGATCGATCATGAAGCAACCACTATCATCCATAGTTCAGGGTTTTAGGCTTCCAACCTTCTTACTGGGTTTCCTGCTCTCTCTAGGGATAATCCTACATCCAACCTCACCAGTAGAGGTCCTCTCTTCATGAAGGTTCAACCTCAAAGGCATGCTCTACATGGGTGAAGCCTAGGTTCGAACTTATGGTTGCTCAAAATCATCCATACCCCTTATGATTCCTTATCCAGGGTTTCATCCTACCGTCACCCCCATGGCGTGCCCTAGGTTTCAGCTATGCCCTACTGGTACAAGTCCATGGGGTTTCTAAGGTCCTTCACTAACCTCATCATCTAAGGAGTTATCCTTTACCCTAACATGCACGATCCTTCCCCGGTTTGGGTTGCCAAAGGTGTTAGGTCATCTGTGGATCATATGGCTTCCCAAAGCCATGTCCCTTCAAACACCTGGTCCAACTCATCTCTCTCTAACCATCACTTAGGGTTAGGGTTAGCATCATCCTCATAGGATGTGCCAGGTCTCTACTAGCAATGGAGATCTCTATCTCCAAGACTGACTTATCCTCCAGACAAGAAGGTCTAGCCTCAGGTCTCTCCTGAGGACATGACATCTTATGTCATACGACCTAAGCATGTATCTATTATTTATTTTGCGCTTAATCTATTAAGCTTATGTCCATGACATCTTATTTACATGCCTTTCATTAATTTCGTGGAGGATCCCTTAAACCTTATTAACCTTACCCATACCTCAAGAGGGTGAGGAGAAGGAAGAAAACCCTAATCCTTTAGGTCCTTATCAGAATTGTGTGATGAGAAGGGATGAATAAGATGAAAAGTCCTAAAGGTATCTTATTTCGATTCATACCCTAAGACTTTGGCCAGGCGGTCACACGGGTCCGGGAGTCCTCGTATTCCGACTAGCGGTGCGGAGGAAAATCTTGCCAGCCCCCGGCCGTGATCCCTTTCTAGACACCTCCGTCATTCGGATACTCCTCTAATAACTCCCTTGGGTTCTATGGAGTTTGTAAAATTTAATAATCATTAATGGTTAAATGAGGAACCTACGCTCTGATACCAAATGTTACGACCCCACCTTCCGATAACCCCCAATTAAGGGAGACCGAGAGGTTGAGCCGCACCCATTAATCCCGGATCAAAGGTTCGACATATAACCATAAACAATTATTAAATTCTAACAGACTATACTGAAAAATGGTAATAAAATTTTTCTTTACATACCTTTTGAAAAGTGGGAAACTATCTTCTAACCACAACTTAACCACTCTATTTAATTCCTCCTTGTTCTTTAATTCTTGAATTCACATTATGTCGCTTTACTGTTTGTGCTTTTGAGGATTTACCTAAAACGCCGACAAACAAAAACAACGATCAGCCGAAGCTGGTATGTGGGGAGGAGCAAATAATTGTTCAACTAAGTTAACAACATAATCATTCAATTAATGATTTAACAAGCAAGATTACGTTTTAAACCATGTAACTCAATCCATACATATTCACAACTCTGGGTTGTCCCTGCAGTGGACATGGATATCACCTCTCTTTTAGGTATAGAGTCGCATGGCACTATCCGAGGATAGCCCAATATCTAACTCATTATGACTTGATGGTCCTACCTCCGTGGTAGCCATGTACTAAGTCAACCATTGACCTGATGGACCTACCCAATGGGTAGCCATGTACTAGGTCATCCATAGACCTGATGGACCTACCCAATAGGTAGCCATGTACTAGGTCGTTCTCTAACCTGATGGACCTACCCATAGGTAGCCATGTACTAGGTTAGCTATTATGCCACAGAGAGAACCAGGATCTGAGTTTGTAGGCATATACTCTTTGTGATAGTCATAGCCACATTATAGTTTGCATGGACTAAATAAACATCCAACAGTTTATTCAAAGCAGTCGGTAAAACATTCGGAAATCACCGTGAAACTAGAACGGTTATACATAAGCGTAACCACATACCTGACTTGGCGAGTCATGCAGATTATTCAACATATACTTCATGTGTATACAATCAAGTCAATCAATAGATCCAAGCAAGTAATTCAATCATCACATAGTTCCTGAAATAAATATGTACTCTATTTATTACACACTTTATCAAGAATCTACTTTATTGACTTAGATTCACTTTCTAGGGTTTCTAATCCGCATTAAGTATTCATTAATACTCTTTAAGGTTTCTTAGATCAATTTCTCAAACTTTACCTCTTTTAGGTTAACAAACCCTAATAGCACTCTTTTCCATTATATAAACCCTAATTGCTCAAACTATTCATTTAATAGTCTTTTATACCCAAACTTGTCTTAGGATCATCATATCCCTATTTATTTATATATATTTGAGCAATTAAAACATTTAAAAGTCATATTCACCTAAATTAGGGTTTTCAAACTCATTAATGCATAATTATGCACAAAACCCTAGATTAAGCCAATTATATAAAAAGATTATCTTTTTAGATCTTATTTTCACTTTTATGAACAATAGGCTTAAATTATCCATTGATCATCATTAAAACCATCTATCATCAAATCTAAGGATTTTTCATTAATTAAATCATTAAAGAGGATATCTTTATGTACTTTACATATTTCAGCATATTTATGTACAAAATCTCCAAATTAACTAATTACGTACAAAGATCACCCTTTTCGATCTTAATGCACCTTTTTGCATTTAACAGGTTAATATCAACTCTTATGATCCATTAAACCCTATTAAACACATTAATCATATCAAAATAGGGTTTCTTAATCTTTAATTAATCAAAGATGATAATCTACATTACTTTTCGAACTATGATCAGATTCAGGCTATGAAACTATTATTAATGGATTCCTTGCATTTTTCTGATCAAAATTCATATATTACATGTCCCAATCGGAGTTACGAATATCGAGATATGAATTTTGTATGAATTACCTATTTGAGCCAATGGCACGATGCCACGTCACCTATCCCATGCACGCGCTTGATAGAATTAGAATTGAAAGACGCTTCTGCCCTTCACTTGAGTGACCCGTCCTTTGAATGGCCGAGGGTAGAATCGTCCAAAGGCACTTCGGGCTTCTTCAACCTTGCGCTGCCCAACCTGGACGCGATCCCAAGCCCTAGCCGCAGGTGGCGGGGCTTCCTCTCTCCCTCCTGGGTTCCGGCGACCACCGGCGGTGGTGCCTCCACCTCCGGCACACTGTAGTGCTCCCATGGACGCTAGTTTGAAGCAGCCAGACCTGCTGGCCCGCGCTGGCCAAGCCTTCTTCTGCGGCTGACCCTGCAGCTGTCCTGGGGGTTGATGCACGATCTCTAAGACGCGGCCCCGATGGCTATGCTATTCCCTAGCTTCGTGATGCATCCAGCTATCTGTGGTACCCTTCGTTGGCCCCTAATAGCTCCCCTCATTCTAAGGATAGCTTCTCTTCTCGTGGCTAGGGTTTAGTTAAAGAAGATGAAGAGGAAGAGGAAGAAGGGAGGGATGGCTGTGTGGAATCTCCTTCCCACACGACCCAGAACTCCACCCCTTATATAGGGATGTATCCACGCTCCCAAAACGTTCATTCAAGGGAAAACAAGCTCCTTTCCTAATAGGAGGCAAATCCTTCATTAAAACACCAGTTTTCTCTCTCTCTCATAATTCTTTTAGTCTTCTTTATTCATTAGATAATAAGAATTCGAGAATTCCCTTTCCTTTTCTCTTTATTCTTGAATTTTAACTTATTTGCCATAATATATATATATATATATATATCTCCTTAAGAAAAATACTTCCTTTTTTTATCAATATTACATATTTCCTTAATAATGTATCTCTTTATCTTTTTATTTTGCAAATTTGCTATTTTCTATTTCCACTTTGCAATTATCTTGTTATTTTAGGTCCCTTGGACCTCAAGAAACACTCAAGGCACGGATTCCCACATTGGGGAACATTCGATTGCCTTTATCTTTCTTTAAAAGTCAATTTCTCATATTATATTTATTTCTTATCAAAATATCTCCTTTTTTAGGATTTCCCTTTATTTCTCTTTTATTTTCCTCTTTGGCATCCCTTTTATCATAAGAAATCTTTGGGATACGAAATTCCATAAAGGGTAACTCAATTATCCATCTTTCCACTTAATTCTCCACATTTCCTCAATGTTTTCAATTTCTTTCTTCATAAAGAAATATTTAATTAATCTTTTCTTTTTCTTATTTCTTTTCTTTGCAACTTTAGACTCCTTGGAACCCAAGGAATCCAAGAGGCACGAAATCCTCTTTGGATTTGCCTTCTAGAGGTTTCCACATATTTCTTTTAGCAATTATTCAATTATTCCTTCACTAATTGAATTTTCTTTATTATTGCCATGTTGTTGGGCCCAATAGCCAATAAAGCCCACAAATCAAACAACAAGGCTATTTTAAACGAAATCCATTTATTCACAACAAATCACATCATTATTGTCAATTATCCTTAATATGAGAAATTGCATTTCTCACCAATTGAACCCAAAAATTGGGGTTATAACAACCGCCCCCATAGGTCATCATCGTTTCGCCGCCTCACTCCGACTACTTGTCGGTATCAGAGGTTGGGATAGTAGGGACGAGAATAGGGTGATAGGTAAAGGGAGCGATCAGATAGAGGGTTGTTTGGTGGTTGTGGTGACAGTGAGAAGATGGGGGTGGGGGTTTGGGGGAAGGGGGAGACGGAGCACGGGTGCCATGCGGCGCCGATTTGGGAGAAAGGAGTACTAACCGCGGAAATAGGGTTGAGGAGGGATTCATGCGGCAAACTTAAAATTTTTTGAGCGTATGGTTTATTTGGAATTGGTAGGGGCGGGAGGAGGAGAGTGTTAATAAACAATTTTTTAGGTAATGGATATATGTAGTTAATTTTGTAGTCATTAGAATTTTCTATATTTATTTCATTTATAGTTATATAATATGTAAAGAAAAAAGGTTTTGACTACAAATATAGTATATATAGCTAGAATAAATGTAGCTAAATCAACTCTTTTTTGTAGTGCGGTTTTGAAGACCGTTAGACCTTAAACGGTCTTGGTCTCAACATCCTTAAACGGTATGAAGACCGTTAGACCGTAAACTGTCTTGAGGTCACTTGACTCTCAAACAGTCTAGACCTCTTTGATCTTCAATCGGTTTTGAAATCGTTTGATCAAGTTAGAATTTGAAACCGTTTGACCCTTGAACGGTTTGAAACTGTTTAATCAAGTTAACTTTGAAAATGTTTTAACCCTAAACGGTTTGAGACCGTTTGGTCCTCAAATGGTTTGAGACCATTTAGTCCTCAAACGGTTTGGTACCTTTTAGTCCTAAAACGGTTTGGGACCGTTTAGTCCACAAACGGTCTAAGACCGTTTGGTCAAATTAGCTTGAAACCGTTTAACCCCTAAATTAGGGTTTTGTCCTCAATTAATCTAGGGTTTTGAAACCAATTGAGTTCTAATTGATTGGTTATACAAAGTTGAGATCATGTGGACTAGATCAGGTTGAAACCTTTAGACCTTTTCACATTCTTAAAATTGTTTAACCCCTAACGGTTTTGAAATCGTTTGACCTCTAACGGTTTTGAAAGCGATTGGTCACCAAACGGTTTGAGACTGTTTGGTCTCTAACGGTTTGAAACCGTTTGACCCCAAACATTAAAACTGTTTGCTTCTAATATTATTGAGGTGTGTGCTAAGATGATGTCATCAGCATCAAGCTTCAGACCTCTGATTTCTATTGCCATATATGTGATAAATTCATCAAATATTCAAGAAGAAATAAAGGATCAACATATAATGAGAAATTGAAATCAATAATAACATTGATGGGTTCAAGTTATATAACCCACCTTCAAAGTAGCTTCAAAGCTTCAAGATTCATGTCTCTAATGGTGAAAGAAGCTCCTTCAACTATACAAGGTTCGTTTCCAACTCTTTGGATACAAAAGATAGACAAGGTTGAGCATTGGATGGAAGAGAGAAGAAAATCAATGTTGAAATCCGATTTCAACCATCAATTCAAGGTTGAAGATGATCATGGATCTTACCTTCAGCTTGGGGAACGTTTTCCTCCTTATCCTAAGCTCCTTGGTCATCGGCCAAATCAAGGAAAGAAAGTGGTTTGCAAAATAGCCTTTCAAGTAAGGAGAAAATGAAGTATATGTAATTGATTTTCTAGGAGAGAGAAAGTAGGGGAAAAATCATCCACTTTCTTGCCACATGCCCCCTCCCTTCCTTGCCTTCGAAGCCAACTTTCTTTTCCCTCAAAATCCTTTCATTTATACTTGAATTAAAAGCAACCACTTAAGCACCTTAATTAATATAATACTATTATCCATTTTTAGTGGACATTACTTTTTAATTAACAAATGTGAGTGGGTTTCTTCACCTACTTAGGATATTTTGATGCCACTCAAGGCATTTCGACGTCCCCCCATTATATTATTTAAACCAAAACCTTTTTAGTTGATGGGAACTTCAATTAATATATTTATTTTTGCTACAAATAAAATTAGGGTTTCAATTATGCTTAAATCTTGATTATTTTATTATCACGATTAACTCTCCTCAAAAGTAGTTCAAACAAGACGCCCCTTTCTTTTTCGTTTCTCTAAATGATACCAAGAAACAATAGGGACATTCTTGAAGTGGTATTTTTACATATTCAGCGCTAGGTTTTGGGTAAATTGCAAATTACACCAAAACTAGCATTCAATGTATAAACATTATTCAAACAAGCTTCTTCTTGGAACATAGGCTTGTGGAAGCCACACCTCAACATCATTCTCATTCTTATTATGCTATAACACTTGAGGAGCATTTGTCATGTAACATTTGCAAGGTAACTCCTTAAATTGGGTAGCACTTTAGTCCAAAACAGGTAAAATATTGTTTCAACATTATTCAAATAGAACCAAAATTGAAACATAAGCTCTCCTTTAGTCTTAGTTACCTTTCAAAAGATAAAGACAAGAATCTAAAAGACTTACTTAAGAAAAACTTCTAGGATTAAGTCTTAACCCAGGTCAGGGATGTTACAATTATCCACCCCTAACAGGGATTTTGTCCCCAAAATCATCAAGATAAAAGAGGAGCGTACTTCCTCCTCATCTCTTCCTCCAGCTCCCACGTAGCCTCTTCAACACCACGATGATGCTAGAGAACTTTTACAAGCATTATTTCTTTATTTTCCAACATTTTGATTCTCCTGTGAAGAATCAATACTGGTCCCTCTACATAGGATATATCTTCATTTAATT
Organism: Alisma plantago-aquatica; assembly: GCA_963693085.1. Taxonomy (NCBI): domain Eukaryota; kingdom Viridiplantae; phylum Streptophyta; class Magnoliopsida; order Alismatales; family Alismataceae; genus Alisma; species Alisma plantago-aquatica. The sequence goes on from OY856409.1 coordinate 1,780,110,662, forward strand.
CTACCTCCATAGGTTGCAAAACTAGCTCCGTGTCAGGGTGACACTTTCTCAGCATGGATATATGGAATACTGGATGCAATCTGTGTAGTTCAGGTGGCAACTCCAACTTATAGGCTACCGTTACAATCCATTCAGTGATTGGATAAGGCCCCATAAATCGAGGAGCTAACTTACCCTTCTTTCCAAATCTAAGAACATCGTTCCAAGGTGAGACTTTGAGATATACTATGTCTCCAACTTGGAATTCTAAAGGTCTTCGTCATTTATCATCGTATGATTTCTGTCTATCCTGTGCAGTTTTTAACTGTTGTTGTATTACTTTAATCTTTTCAGTTGTCTGTTGCACTAATTCAGGACCCAAAAGTTGATATTCCCCTGTTTCATACTATCATAATGGAGATCTACAACATCTACCATATAATGCTTCATATGGTGCCATATCAATACTGTGTTGATAACTATTGTTGTAAGTGAATTCTATTAAGCTCAAGTGTATGTCCCAACTTTCTACAAACTGAAGGACACATGCCCTAATCAAATCATCCAAAGTTTGTATAGTCCTTTCAGATTGTCCATCTGACTGTGGGTGAAAGGCGGTACTAAATCTTAACTGCGTACCCAAGGCTTTATGTAGTCGTTCCCAAAAATGACTCGTGAACTAGGGACCTCTATCAGAAACAATTGTAGTTGGAACCCCATGTAACTGCACTATCTCATCTATATAGATCTGTGTAAGTTTCTCAGCAGTATATGTTGTTTTGACAAGAAGAAAATATGCTGACTTAGTCAACCTATCAACTATTACCCAAATGGAATCATGACTTTTGGTTGTTCTTGGCAAACCAACCACAAAGTCCATGGTTACGTGATCCCATTTCCACTGTGGTATAGGTAAAGGTTGCATTGTTCCTACGGGCTTCTGATGTTCAGCTTTAACCTGCTGACACACTAGACACCGTATAACAAACTCAACTACATCTTTCTTCAATCCAGGCCACCAATACATATCTTTCAAGTTATGATACATTTTGGTGCTCCCTGGATGCATTGCATACATCGAAGAATGAGCTTCCTCCATGACTAACCTCCTTAAGTCATTGACATCACGTACTACCATCCTACCATGGTAACATACTACCTTATAATCTGACTCATGAAACCCATCCCGTTTCTCACTACCATACTCTGATCTAATCTGTTGAATCACAATATCAACATGTTGTGATTCTTTGATCTGTTGTTTCAGAGTAGGTTGTATGTGCATCTCAGCTATCAGTCCAGATAACAAGGATACTTTAAGTTGTACGTTGTTTTGCCTCAAAGAGACAAGCATGTCTCGTTTAAAGCACACTAAAGAGTTCAACTGTGCTTTGTCCATAATTGGTGATGATGATTTTCTACTTAGTGCATCAGCCACTACATTAGTCTTCCCCAGATGATAATCAAGTGTACAATCATAGTCCTTGATTAACTCCATCCAGCGGCATTGTCTCATGTTCAACTCATGTTGTGAAAAGATGTATTTTAGGTTCTTATGGTCCATGAAAATCTGGAATGTCTCTCCATAGAGATAATGTCTCTAGATCTTCACCGCATGAACCACTGCAGCTAATTCTAGATCATGTGTCAGATAATTTTCCTTGTGTTTCTTAAGTTGTCGAGAAGCAAAAGAAATCACTTGATTATCCTACATCAACACACATCCTAGACTGTTCTTAGAAGCATCACATAAAACAATATACCCCTTTCCCTGCTCAGGTAACACTAACACAGGTGCACTGGTCAACCTTTCTTTCAGCAACTGGAAAGAATGCTGACACTTGTCATTCCAGACAAAAGGAACCTCCTTCCTAGTCAACCTGGTTAGGGGTAATGCTATAGAACTAAAGTTCTTAATGAACCTCCTATAGTAGCATGCCAGTCCTAGAAAACTATGTATCTCCATTGGTGTCTTTGGTTGTTCCCACTCCAAGATAGATTCTACCTTTTTAGGATCAACACAGATACCTGAGGCAGATATTACGTGTCCTAGGAAAGACACTTATGATAACCAAAATTCACACTTGCTGAATTTGGCATATAGCTTGTGCTTTCTCAGTAAAGTCAGAGCCTGACGAAGGTGTTGCTCAAGCTGTTGAGAATCTCTACTGTAAATCAGGATGTCATCTAAAAAGACTAATATAAATTGATCAAGGAATGGTCGGAAGATTCTATTCATGAGTTCCATGAATGCAGCTGGTGCATTAGTTAGTCCAAATGACATAACTATGAACTCATAGTGACCATACCTTGTCCTAAAGGCTGATTTAGGTATGTCACTCTCTTTGATGCGTATCTGATGGTATCCTGACCTCGAAACTATTTTAGAGAAGATAGTTGCACCACGCAACTAGTCAAACAAGTCATCTATCCTTAGTAGAGGATATTTGTTCTTTATGGTTACTTTGTTTAGCTATCTATAGTCGATGCATAATCGCATAGACCCGTCTTTCTTTTTAACGAAAAGAACTGGAGCACCCCATGGTGAAGTACTCGGTCTAATAAAACCTTTTTCAAGAAACTCCTATAACTGTTTCTTGAGTTCTGCCAACTCAGTAGGTGCCATTCTATATGGTGTTTGAGCTATTGGTTGTGTACCCTGGATTAGATTAATCTCGAAATCAATCTCTTGGGGTGGAGGAACACCTGGAAGTTCCTTAGGAAACACATCCTCAAACTCCCTAACAATCGGAACTTCAGAAAGAATAGGACTCTCTGCCCTGGTATCTACCACATGTGCCAAGAATAGGAAGCATCCTTATCTCGCCAACTTCTCAGCTACCATAGCTGACACTAGACAGGTTGGAAGAATCTTTATGTCCCCCTGAAAGATCAATGTAACACCATTGTCTGTGAACATAGCCTGCTTGGAACCGCAATCCAAGACAACCTTATACTTTTCTAGGGTATCCATCCTAAGGATTATGTTGAACCCATGCATCTCAAGTGGTATAAGATCCACCTGAATGCTACATTCTAAAAAAGAAAGAACACAGGGAGAACATACCTCCCGCCACTACTACAGAAATGGCTTATAAAGTCACTTTTTAAGGTGTCGGTTGTATACATAAACCGACACCTAAACTCTACAGTGTCGGTTGATAACATAAACCGACATCCAATCTATGAAGGGTGACCAGACACGGGTACCGCTTTTATTAAGTGTCAGTTACTTATTAAAAAACCGACACCTAAAAGTAACCGCCAAAAATAAAATTTCCAGCAAAAAAAATTGCCTCCAAAAATTGACATACAGCGTCGGTTTTTAATGGAGGAACTGACAACTAAAGCTTTTCTGTGAGACAGAAATTTGTACAATTTTAGTCGTCGGTTTTGTGAAAATAACATACGCTGTTGTGTTTTCACGCGATTAAACGCAAAAATTTTCACCTGCCTTTAGTGTCGGTGTTTTATTGTAAACCGACAATAAAAACATTTAGTGTCGGTTTTTAAAAAACTGACACCTAATGTTAACTTAAATCGTGCAAAAGAGCCCGACTCTTCCCCTTTCTCTGTTTCATTCATTCTCGTGCTCAGGGTTTGGTCCTCCGATGATTTCTCTTCTGCCCGGTGCCGCTCCTCGCCTGCTTCTCTCCCTTCCGCCGACGCTCCTCGCCGGCGCCGCTCACCGCCTGCTGCTGCAGTTTCTCACCACCGCCTGCTGCTGTAGTTCCTCGCCGGCGCCGCTCGCCGCCTGCTGCTGCAGTTTCTCACCGCCGCTCCTCGCCGCCGCCCTCTCCTTCTCTGCTCTACCGGCGCCCTCTCCTTCTCTGCTCGACACCGGCGCCTCTCCTTCTCCACACTGCTACCAACAGTAGGCCTCCTTTCTTCTTCTTCTTCTTCTTCTTCTTCTTCCTTCTCCCTCTCCTTACCAACAACAACCACGGCCGTGTGGGCTGGCACGGCCGTAGCTGTGTTGGCCGACCACACAGCCGTGCTACCCAACACGGCCGTGTGGTTGACCAACACAGCCATGGTCGTGTGGTTGGCCAACACAGCCACGGACGTGCCAGCCCACACAACAGTGGTTGTTGTTGGTTATTTATGTACTAATTTTGTTATGATTTAATCATCTACTTAATGTTCTAATCATGTTCTATGATAAGCCTTAGTTAATTTAATATGCATACTTTGTATGTAAGACATAGTAATCGGGTACTGCTGTATATCCAAGTAAATTACATGTAACTAATCATGACATAGCTAGATTTTAGAATGCATACTTTGGTTAAATGTACTGCTGTAATTTTTGATCAAGTGATGATATGTAAATGTAGCAATAAGTTAGTAAGGTATCAATGATAAGTCTGCTGTAATGTGATGCAAAATAGTTATTGTATCATGCATATCTTAATACTTTTTTGTTTTATAGTTGTATAGGGTGTTTTATGTGTGACAAGTCTATTGTTTAATAGTTTAGCTATAATCATTGTTTTATAGTTGTGTTATAAAGTATTTGGGTGTTTAGTATGGTTATTTAGGGTGTTCAGATATGTATAAAGGTTCCAAAAAGTATAGTATATATATGCATACATGTGCATTTTTTTATAAAATTGTATAGAAAATCAAAACCCATTCTTGGTGAGAATCCTAACCACCCTTCTTGCTTAATGATGAACTGTAATGCACACATGTGACATGCTTGGAATGTAAATGATGAACTTTTCCCTAAATTTCCAATCATGCTTTTAAAGACATCAATAATCACCCTAACTTGAAGAACTAGGATTTTAGGTATAAGAATGACAACACATTATTTGTTGGCCTAGAAACCCATCCAAGATTTACTCATTAGGAGTAAATCTTGGATAGTCCCCGGTTTGGGACTGTTCTTGAACACCGAATCTCGCTTAGGATGTAAGTGTATAATGTGTATTGGGTTTTCAAGAAAATTTCGGCAGCATTTCCCCGTTTGTTCTCTAAGTACATATGTACTTGGAGAACAGCGGGGAAATGCTGCCAAAATTTTCTTGAACACCCAATACACATTATACACTTACTAGTGAGATTAGGTGTTCAAGGATGGGATAGGTGGTACATGTACATTTATTATATATAAGAATGGCATCACATGTATTTGTTAACCCTAGACCATAATCTTGTTGTAATATATACTTGTTTTCTCTTTGATCATAGAGCTTTACAATTTTGTTGTGATATATACTTTGTTGTAATAATGTGAACTTTACAATGTGAGCTTTACACTTTGAATTACTACTTTACAATGTGAACTTTACAATTTGAATGTGAATTTGCAGATGGCTGACCATTCTCCTAATGACCGTGCTGATGACTACCGTGAGGGTGAGGACATCAATGCGCCGCCTCACAATGTAAGTTTTAAAAATATATCATATATTTATATCTATATGTCCATTTATAGTTATATCTTGTAAATGTGAATTATTTTGTCAAATTTTAGGTTGATGATGCACATGTACCATCTGAAGCACTTGAGGCACTTGATCAACAACACCAAAAAGTTGACAAGAGAAGGGGCATCACTATGATGAAGAAGTTAATTGCGTAAAAGGGCAATGGACCCAAACTTGTTGTGGATTTCGATAATGTAGGAAATGCATGTGGTGTGAATCGCAATTCATTTATTTCATATCTTGGGTTTGTTACTCGTAGCCATTGCGGTTGTCGCTTAGATTCTTGGCATAAAGTTTCTAAGGAGAAGAAAGATTTAATATGGAGGGATTTATGCGTGAGTTATTATTAATTTGCAATTCTATTTTGTAGATTACTAAATTTTTGGATACTAGTTAATAGCAATTCTATTTTGCAGAGTATATTTGAATTGGATGAAAAGTTGCATCGTAAATGCGTGATGCAACACTGTGGGAGAGTCCTAAGGAACTATAGAACAAATCTCACCAGAGAATACATAAAAGAAGCCGACAAGAGGAAGAAGACAGCCACTGAACAGTGGAACTTCCTGGACAAAGAAGAATGGGACGCGTTTGTCGCTTCAAGACAAACTGATGAATTCAAGGTATTAGGCATCAGTCTCAATCTCATTAATTAATATATGTTGTATTCACTTATTCAAGATTAACATTTAGTGTTACTAACCAAATCATTAATTTGCATACTAACTAGGCCCTCAGTGAGGCACAAAGATCAAGGCGTGCACTGAATGTGCATGACCACAGAATGGGTCCAAAGGGGTATGTAGGCGTTTGCCAAAGACTACAGGCTGAGGCTACTGCTGCTCAGTCTGCTGCTACTCAGGAGTCCTCTACCATAGGTAGCACACCTCTGCCTCGCCATGATGTCTGGATAGCTGGGAGGCAAAATAAGAAGGGAGAAATAACTAAGGCCGCAACTGCTGAGGCGGCTGCAAAAATGGTAAAATACAACTCTTATAGCAATCATTCGAATATTGATTATTTGTGTTGTTTACTTAAGTACAAATTTTTGTTTTGGCGATTAGCGGGAGCTGCACGAGCTGAGGAAACAAGGAAAGTTCATCCCTGAGGGAACAAAGGATGAATTGACAGTTGCTCTGGGTAACCCAGAGCATCCTGGACGTGTTAGGGCTGCAGGCGCTGGTGTGGGCATCAAATCTTTTTTTGGGTCATCCCAGCGCAAACATGTCCCAAAAGCAGGACTTTCACAAGAAGAGGTAACATATTCTTTCTTTATAATGTTACTGTAAAAGAGAATTCAAAAATTAGAATTTGACGTTTCTTTTATCCATGTATAGGTGGATAAGCTATTTGACAGGAAACTCAAAGAAGCAATGAAAAAGTGGCAGGCATCTCAGACTGCCACTTACCAGACAATACCTACTGTAGACTCTACTCCTACTCCTACTCAGAGGTTGGGAGTAATCCTGTAGAACCACCACCTAGCACATCCACTGTAAGTATTTTTATGACATAGTTACTAGTTTTTTAATTCAAGATGATACGTATATATGAAATTGTAGTCGTTTCAAAAAAAGATGATATGTATATATGTATATAACATTCTTTACACAAAAATTTGTAGGGGTTGAAGCCATGCCGTCTAAAAAGTAAAGAATATGTCGTCGCAGAGGCGTCATCTTACCCATCCCTACCAGGGGAAACGTGTCACGGGTCTCCAGTACCAGCTGGTTGGATTCAGGTGAGCCCGATACATATATTCCCCCAGTGGATGGATCTTCCACTGCCATATGCCCACCCAGATTGTGAAACGCTTGGTGAGGCGGTAGGCGGAGTGATATTGTGGCTAAAAGCAGATGTCTTCTTTACTGATAAGGTATGGTAAATTTACATTACGTTCAATTGTTAGTGTATGTATATGCTGGCAGTTGATCTAAAATTTTATATATATACAGGTTAAAAAGAAGACACCCACAGCATCTAGGCCTCCACTTCCACCTCATTCATTACCTAGTTGGGTTCCAGAGGACCAGCCTGTCCCGTTAGGTCCTAACTGTAGGGGTATGGCAGTATGGTTAGGGGAACATGATATAAACTCCCCTATAACTATTTCTTCTGATTCAGATTCTACAGGTCAGTCATACGAAACAAAATTATTTATACAATATATATTGGAGTTGTTTTGATATGATTGGCTAAATACATCTGTGATAGAGCTATGGATAAGGTGAGATATTCTTTATACATCCATATACCTTGTGTATGATCTGGTGATCTGGTTTCTTATTTATTAATGCATGGGTAATTAATACATATTTTGCAGCTACTTAGACAACATATGTGCAGATTTTGGATTCGAAAATGTAGGGTTTTTATTCCATCCTTGATTAGTCTAGTAGCTAAAGACCCTACATCAGTTCAACAATACTGTTGCGAGTCTTTTTCAAATTTTGCTGTAAAAAAGAAGACGGTGATAATGGCTCCATTCAATGTAGAGTAAGTTTACTTTGCTTATTATAATTTGAACTTAAGAAAATTACATTTTATTGTGGATTTTGAGTTATTAATTTTTAACTTGTTTTCCTCTAGGGGTAGGCATTGGGAGTTATTGGTTATTTCCCCTGAGACGTTCACTGTGTATTATCTAGATCCTAAGGGGGGTAAATGGAATACAAGATTTGGACACATATGAAAATGGCAATATTTCGGTGAGAAATATTTCATTTTTCATATACGTTAACATATGTTATTACATTACTATTTAATTACAATGTTCTGTGTTACATTAACATGTAGGGGTTTTGAGGAGTACAAAAAGGCTGGAGGAAAGGTCCCCACGAAAAAGAACCAGCCAATAATTTGGAAGAACGTGAAAGTAAGTTCCCGACTGCAATATATGTATACATTATTTATGTGAAAAATGCTTAATTAGTTGTATTTTTTTATATTTTGTATGTTTGAATTTATAGTGTGCTACACAAGACAACGGATGGGCATGTGGATACTATGTCATGCGATATATGCACATGATTATCAAACATGTCGTACTGGATATCGAATGTATTGCTCAGGTATTATATAGTCTCATTAGATAATACGATTGAAATATATCAATCTTATTTATAGCTCATTAATTATATATATACATCATTCTCTTTACAGGTGTTTAAAGCTGACCCCATTACAGGAAAGGACTTACCAAATGTTAATGCTATCTATACAATGGGAGAATTAAATGAAGTAAGAGAAGAATGGGCAACAGTCATACAATTAGTGGGGGCTTTAAAATATAATTGGGATCCTGATAGTGAATAATGACTAAACAATGATACTTTGTAAATGAATTTCTGAATTATAATATATGTGTGAATGTTTCTACATGTCTGGATGTTTCTACATGTGTCTGAGTGAAAATGAATGATAGTGTTGGTTGCTATATGAATGTTTCTACATGTGTGAATGTGAATGAATGGAACTACAGATTGCTAGCATGTGTGAATGTTTATAAATGTGTGAAAATAAAATGGAACTGCAGGTTGCATTGCTAAATGCATGTGCTACTTTTTTATTGTTAATTTTGTAGGTTTGCGGCCTGTTGTCGGATGATATCAATGGATGTCGTAAAACCTGCAGTTCATAACTGAACTGAACAGGTTTCTGATCCTGCGACCAGCCACAGCAGGTCTGCAGACTGACAGGGAAAAAAAACCCAATAGGCGTCAGTTATTTGTAAATAACCGACACATAATGATATAGTGTCGGTGTTCCTACAATAAACCGACGTCTATGTCCTTAACACCACGGTCGTGCTGGACAGCACAGCCGTGGGGCCAAGATATATGGTGTCGGTTTTTTACTTATAACCGACACTGATAGTGCCCAAGATGGCGCCCTTTCTGTGGCGCGAAGGGTTTGGGCGTCGGTTTTCCCACAATAAACCGACGTCTATTTCCTTAACACCACGGCCGTGCTGGACAGCACGGGATATATGGTGTCGGTTTTTTACTTATAACCGACACTAATAGTGCCCAAGATAGCGCCCTTTCTGTGGCGCGAAGGGTTTGGGCATCGGTTTTTAACTAAGAATCGACGCCTATAGTCCCATGATGGCGCGTTTTCAGTGGCGCGAGAAGAGTTTGGGTGTCGGTTTTGGAACCGACGCCTGATGGGTGGACTTTTAGTGTCGCCCACATAGGTGTCGCTTAGAAACCGACACTAAAGGCTTTAAATAACCGACACGAAAGGTAGGTTCTGTAGTAGTGCGCAACACTACAGATCCAACTAACGGAGTTTCTAATAACAAGTTATATGTTCTATGACTAATAGTCATATTGCATTCATGAATCACTTCTCGAGTGATAAAGGAATGTGTAGCACCCGGATCAATCAAGACAGATATAAAGAAGGATGAAGACATATCATAATGAAATAATTCCATCTGACATGTCACGACTCGTGGATTAACCACTGCCTCTGGATAATTCATGGCATAGAATCTTGTCATTGCTGGTTGTTGACCACTTGCCCTATTGTTGGATGTAGATGATCCAGCTTGGGATGCCTGTCCACGTCCTCGAGTGCCACTGCTAACCTATCGCCTCTGAGTGCCTTGTTGAATCTACCTCGGTGGTTGGATTACACTCACGTCTCTAGCTAGACAATCTTTCATCAGATGTCCCATCTTCCCACATTTATAACAAACTCTGTTCTCCCACTGTGGCCTAGATGGTCCTGTTACTGACATTGATGTTGAACTGTGGGCTCCCTGTAGTGGTAAACTACGACCTCTACCCTTGATGGATGTCCACTGTGTCTGAGTATTAAACCTTGGTGGTGCTGTTGGTGCAAAAAACATTTGTTTCTTAAAACTTTCATATATCTATCCTTGGAACTTTGTATACACTTTCTTACTATTGGCTTGACGTTTCTCAGTCACATACCTTTCTATCTGTCTAACTGACTCCACAAAAGTGGCAAACCTCTCTCTATTCTCTAAAGCAGATACTGGTGTGGTTAAACTAGCGTTCAAACCCTTCTCAAAATGCTGAATCCTCTCTTCATCTGTAGCAGCCATGTTCGGACAGAACCGTAGAAGCTCCATAAACTTAGCTTCATACTCACTAATGTTCATTGGTCCTTGCCTTATCTGCTCAAACTGAGAGATCTTCTCATCCAAGTAAGTCTTGGGAAAATATCTACTAACAAACTCTCGTCGAAACTCTTCCCATCTGACTTGAACACCTGGCCTTTTGCCTTCTTCTATGGCCCACCAATGGCCAACACTCCCCTTCAATAGGTACATCGCATGCCTGAACTTCTCATCTTTGGGGACATTAAGAATTCTGAAGGCCTTTTCCAGCTCAGTCCGCCACAAGTCTGCATCTGTTGGGTCAGTTGTACCAGCATAATCAGTGGCTCCTACCTGGCGAAGCTGTTCAAAAGTTTTGCCAGCTCCATGTCCTTCATTGTGAGCTGGTGCCCTAGGTGTAGGTGGTGGCATCCTATCCTCCATATGTGTCATAGTCGCCATGAACTGCCCAAACAGAGCATGGAAAGCTGGGTTTTCTAGTATAGCTTGGTCAAGTTGGGGATGTTCAGGTGCTAGTTCTTCTCTAGCCTAATCCCTTGCACCTCCTCCTGGTGCAGCAACACTGCTTTCAGCAGCATGTTCTTCATGTGATCCAGCCATCTTCAAGCTTTACTTCTTCTCCTGAGAGCAGAAGTCACTATCAGATAAACTGAAAGACACTAGAATAGACTCAATGACTTTAATCCTATGTCTCTGTAGACTCAGCGAACCTAGAGCTCTGATACCAAAACTTTGTGATGATCCGACAACAAATCAGATCGTCACTATGTAATTAAATGTGGAATTAACCATATTCAACAGAATAACAAAAATCACTAAAAATTAAAACTTATTTCAAAGAGATCCATTACTAGGAAACTCTGATAACAAGAACCAAAGTATTACAAATACATTCTGGTCCACCAAGTACATACCATGTACCTTTTCTTCTCGAGGGTTATATACAATAGTTGCTCTATTAAATCTACACATAAGCAACATAAAACCTCAAGGCATTCAATGCCAAAATCTCAGATCGATCATTAAAGCACTAATTACTGACTCCAAGGGCCTGAGAGTACAGAGATGACACATATGACTCATATCTACAAGACAAGATAGTCAGTATTTCCACCTGAGATGTTACTGATGTCCTTGATGCTACTGTCCTTTCCTTGTTGTATGGTTTCTACCTCCTCATCCTCATCCACCTAAAAAGGTTCGATCCCACGGGGGTGACACAATTGAAATTGTCCCAGCAAGAGATATAACTCTCCGCCAGAAACATTATTATTGTAGATAAATAGTGATAAATTGAACATAGGAATCTCTATTGAACAGTAGGAAATAATCATTATTAAGTATAATAGAGCAATATCATCTTTTAAAGCATTACAGCTATAAATGATAAAGCAGTAAATCATCTATTCATTTTAATAAGGAATATGAAGAACATGTATAACATCTATCCAATTAGGATCCAGTAAGCAATGTAACAACAACCAATGATTTCCATATTTCATCCTTAAGCAAATATGCTACATGGCTGGTTACATTTTACAAACATTCTTATGCCCTGAGGAAATGAGTCGTACCGCTCAAATCCAACCATCGGTTGCAAAACCCAAAACCAGTGCCATACAAGATCAAAGGAAGAGCCAGACTCCTCGATCTCATCCGTCTCACTTAGTGTGAGAACACAAGAAGGACCGCAGTCTCTTGCTTAAGTGACCTCAGTCACCAGGTTGGTTCTCATGGCTACCCATTCTCTAGTCCGCCTTGGTACAGGTCCCGACACTAGTAAATCTGAGCCACGAGCCAGTTCACCGTGCTCTCTGAGCCATGAACACATTCATGCTCTATCACACTGAGCCATGGGCCTATTCACCATGCTCTTAAATATATCTTGAGTCTACAACTGAGGTTGCACTCTAATCCTCCTAATTTTTGGCTAGGAGAAACCCCGTATATTCAACAATATACGCTCCGGATTAACCTGCAGGAGAATCTGTTTCACCATCACCAGCTACTGACGATGATGGATCTATGGCCAGGGCTCTACGTGATAATATTCCACTTGATTACTTAAGTACATTACCATATTCTTTTAGCATCAGTCAAGTTTTCAATCAATAATTATTATGACAAATGCTACAAAGAAACAATACTCCTATCAAGTACTTTTCATAACTTTATAAAACATTGGGATCTCAATCCCTTATCTCATTGCTGGGAATTCACATCCCTCAACAACACCATCATCATGTTTGCTGGATTTGGGTATTCAAACCCTTAGTTCATCATTGAACATGGTTACCACTATCAGGTAATTATTACCTCCAGGTCATCTGACCAAAGTATTCAGGATACTTGTTACACAAGCATCTCACATAGTTCATCAGGCATATTCAACTTCTGTTGTCACCTCTTACTAGGCAACAAATAAAATAATGGCTCACAAGGCCCATTTACAACATAACTCATACCTAGTTATGCTCATCATCTCATGATACCTGCATGGTTAGTACACTTGATAACAACCATATCACTTTCATATCAACATTATGCAATACAAAGATAACTTCACTATTCCCTCATTAGGGTTATGATTTCCCATCCTTATCAATTAGGGTTTCATAAAACATCACCCTATTTTAGGGTTACACATATCATCACCCTATATTAGGGTTTCACATAACCTCACCCTATATTAGGGTTTCACATAACATCACCCTATATTAGGGTTTCACATTCCATTTCAATTAGGGTTTCTCATCCTTCTCGATCAGGGTTTCATGACCACATTATCAACGATCAAACCCTAATTCAAAACTCCATGCACCTTAGAAAATGCATTGTTATTACAATTAATATCCAAAACCTAATTCATTGTTCCACGTCTAGAATTACATAATACCTTCATAAGTATTCAAATAAACTTATGTATTGTAATTTTCCTTATTGATTAGGGTCTCCATTATCCATTCATTATGGTTTTATGATTACCTCCTTAATTCAAACCCTAAGTCAGTGCTTCCACATATCTTGGAGCACATAGCATTATATAAGTATTAAATCATATTTATCATTGTTCCATGTACTTAGGAACACACATCACCATCATACCTTATTTAATTGACTTAACCTTTCACTAAGTACATGCACCTATGCTTATCATAGTGTATTGAGTTTATTACTTTCATAGGCACCAAGTGATAATCACTTTAATTATACTAATCACCTAAGCACTTTAGAGGCGCTTCCATTTGAAATCATCCTTGAGATACTCTTCAACCACTTATAGGGTTATTAGTAATTACATGGTTTGAATCAATTGGACCTTCAACAGTTTGGACCAATTACACCTTCAAACGGTCTTGGACCAATTGACCCTTCAAACCGTCTTGGACCAAACCTCCAAATGGTTTGAGATCGTTTTGACCTTAAACGGTCTTGGTCTAAAACCTTTAAATAGTTTTGAAGACCTTTAGACCTTAAACGGTCTTGGTCTCAACATCCTTAAATGGTCTAAAGACCGTTAGACCTTAAATGGTCTTGAGGTCACTTGACCTTCAAACGGTCTTGACCTCTTTGATCTTCAATCAGTTTTGAAACCATTTGATCAAGTTAGAATTTGAAACAGTTTGACCTTTGAACGGTTTGAAAACGTTTTAACCCTAAACGGTTTGAGACCGTTTCGTCCTCAAACGGTTTGAGTCCATTTAGTCCTCAAATGTTTTGGGACCGTTTAGTCCTCAAACGGTCTAAGACCATTTGGTCAAATCAGCTTGAAACCGTTTAACCCCTAAATTAGGGTTTTGTCCTCAATTGATCTAGGGTTTTGAAACCAATTGAGTTCTAATTGATTGGTCATCCAAAGTTGAGATCATGTGGACTAGATCAGGTTGAAACCTTTAGACCTTTGCACATTCTTGAAACCATTTAACCCCTAATGGTTTTGAAACCGTTTAACCCCTAACGGTTTTGAAATCGTTTGACCTCTAACGGTTCTGAAACCGATTGGTCACCAAACGGTTTGAGACCGTTTGGTCTCTAACGGTTTGAAACTATTTGACCCCAAAAATTAAAACCATTTTCTTATAATATTCTTGAGGTGTGTTCTAAGATGATGTCATCATCATCAAGCTTTAGACCTCCGATTTCTACTGCCATATATGTGATAAATTCATCAATTATTCAAGAAGAAATAAAGGATCAACATATAAGGAGAAATTGAAATCAATAATAACATTGATGTGTTTAAGTTATATAACCCACCTTCAAAGTAGCTTCAAAGCTTCAAGCTTCATGTCTCTAATGGTGAAAGAAGCTCCTTCAACTATCCAAGGTTCGTTTCCAACTCTTTGGATACAAAAGATAGACAAGGTTGAGCATTGGATGGAAGAGAGAAGAAAAGCAATGTTGAAATCCGATTTCAACCATCAATTCAAGGTTGAAGATGATCATAGAGATTACCTTCATCTTGGGGAACATTTTCCTCCTGCTCCTAAGCTCCTTGGTCATCAGCCAAAGCAAGGAAAGAAAGTGGTTTGCAAAATAGCCTTTCAAGTAAGGAGAAAATGAAGTATATGTAATTGATTTTCTAGGAGAGAGAAAGTAGGGGAACACTCATCCACTTTCTTGCCACATGCCCCCTCCCTTCCTTGCCTTCGAAGACAACTTTCTTTTCCCTCAAAATACTTTCATTTATCCTTGAATTAAAAGCAACCACTTAAGCACCTTAATTAATATAATATTATTATCCATTTTTAGTGGACATTACTTTTTAATTAACAAATGTGAGTGGGTTTCTTCACCTACTTACGATATTTCGATGCCACTCAAGGCATTTGGACGTCCTCCCATTATAGGATTTCAACCACATCCTTTTTAGTTGATGGACACTTCAATTAATATATTTATTTCTGCTACAAATTAAATTAGGGTTTCAATTATGCTTAAATCTTGATTATTTTATTATCAAGATTATCTCTCCTCAAAAGTAGTTCAAACAAGACGCCCCTTTATTTTTCTTTTCTCTAAATGATACCAAGAAACAATAGAGACATTCTTGAAGTGTTATTTTTACATATTCAACCCTAGGTTATGGGTAAATTACAAATTACACCAAAACTAGCATTCAATGTATAAACATTATTCAAACAAGCTTCTTCTTGGAACTTAGGCTTGTGGAAGCCACACCTCAGCATCATTCTCATTCTTATGATGCTATAACACTTGAGGAGCATTTATCATGTAACATTTGCAAGGTAACCCCTTAAATTGGGTAAATTACACTTAGTCCAAAACAGGTAAAATATTATTTCAACATTATTCAAATAGAACCAAAATTGAAACATAAGCTCTCCTTTAGTCTTAATTACCTTTCAAAAGATAAAGATAAGAATCTAAGAGACTTACTTAAGCAAAACTTCTAGGATTAAATCTTAACCCAGGTCAGGGATGTTACATAAGGGATATCTAATGAATAAAATCAAGCGGAATCAACGCAATATCTCTGTAAATCACAATGTAAATATTGATCCAAGTACATTTGATCTATAGTCACAACTAGACATAATTTTTCCAAAATAAGAGATCAAATGGAAAAAAAAATGTGTTGCAATTAGATCAAATTAGGTGATAACAACACATGGTTCTTCCATTCTCTCATACAGATAGAAGATTGACAAACATGATCACAAAGCTCAAATGCCACACTAGAGCATGGATAGTTGATGAAAAATCAGGTCAAGGTTTTGATCATCTCTTTCTTTACCAAACTTTACTAGGGTTCCTACTCTTGTAGTAGACAATGAGCTTGAAGTTCCTTTGTTGGAAACTTCTCCTACATAGAAGCCTCATAATTTCATCTCATAGATACATGATGAAACTAAAGTATGGGATTTTCAGAATGCATCGACTCCTCTTAAAGAACTTGGTCTCAATGGGATAGATGCATCTTTTCTACAAAAAATCTGGACAATTGTAAAATATGAACTCCATAACTTTATCAAGCAACCTTTCCATAGGTTTCCTATTGACTTTGAAATGGAAAACTCTACCCTCATTTTTATTCCAAAGTTCTAGCTGACAAAAACATGCTCACTATAAGGCCAATCTCCCTCAATAATGTATAGACAATGCTTCTTTCCCAAGCTATGGAAAGCTACATTAAACCTTCCTTGAAAGACTAAATCTCTCTATTTTAGTCAAACTTTAGACCAGGATGAAAAATAGGTGATATTATTTCCCTAGTCCAGAAGATAATACACTCTATGCAAAATTGATCTTGCTAAAAGAAGTATTGGTTTTTAAAGATTGACCCAGTTAAAGCATTTGAGAAAATGAGTTGTGTTTTATTCATGACATTTTCAAGGGGACACCTTTACTTGAGAAGTTGGTTTCAATCATCATGCATATAGTCTTCTCTAATATGACATCCGTCTTGTTGAATGTTGTTAACATTGGCAATTTGAAACCCTCCTCTGATGTTAAACAAGGGGATCCTCATTCCCCATTTCTCTTTGCTTATGCATAGAGAGATTCAGCCAAGTAATAGTTGAGGAGGAAAAAAAGGAAACTGGAAGCCTATGTTTCTCACTATACAAAAATGAAAACTCACTTATGTTAGTTTTGTAGATAACATCCTACTTTTCTATGAAGCTTCAAATCTAAAAATCTCAAATCTTATATGATGCCTAAGGAAATTCAAAACAACCTTAGGGAAAGATCTCTCGAGAGAGAGATCTCACATCTTCTGTCTCACATAACACTCCAAGATTTGTGATGAATAATACATATAGATGATCAGCAATTAATGAAATAATGAATATAAGGAGACATCTTGGGGATCCCATCATCCACAGATGAACAAAAATAGCACTTAAACTATATGATAATCAAGATGCAAAAATAGATTTAAAATTGGAAATATCACTTGTTATCCTTTACAGGTAGTACAACCCTAGAAAAATCCGTCCTGACTTCTCAACCTACTCACATAATGCAAACTCTTCTGTTGCCTATGTCTATATGTAATAAAATCGAGCAACTTGATATGGAAGAAAGGTAATAAGAACAATTAGATCAATCTAGTTTCAGAGAAGCATGTCAAAAAACCTATGAACCAAGGAAGACTACGAGTAAGAATCATTAGAGACTCTAAGAAATATCTAATTAAGATTATGGTGGGATTTCTTACAAGAAAGACAAATCCCATGGATAGAGTTGATGAAACTCAGTACATTGCCAATGGTATACCTCATAGCTCTCGCTCACATTTATGGAGCATCATCATGATTGTTCCCTCTTCTGAAGGCACATCCCAAAAAGTCAACAATCTCTAAAACTGATACCCCCTCTTGGACAAATGAAGGTTTCGGGGAAGGAAGTAATCCCACACTAAAAAAAGGAAACACAATACCTCTATATCTTCAAGATCTAAAGGTGGCCATCTATGCATTGGATATCTCATTTCTTGAGCAATGGTTACATACCAAATAGTGAAGAAGATATGAGAATGATGACTCCAAATATAAGATATGGCAAGGACATGTATGTCTGGTATGAGTTCAAAAATAGATCTTTTACAACTATTTCAGATTACAAATCTCTAACACCTTTTACTGATATTCAACTACCATGTTGCATTTTAGACTTATGTGTCATCTGTTTACCACATAGATACAAAGCTTTTCTATGGCTCATCCATCATGATAGACATCTAACAAAAAAATATGAGGTTCATTAGACAAATGACAAATAATAAAACATGTCCTACTTACAACGAAGATGAGGAAACTATCTTGCACACTTGAGAGATTGTAAACTTATCAAATCATTATGGATTATTATCCTTCTGAATGAAGCTATCTCTTTTTTTGGAATTTATACACATCAAGCTGGCTGACATACAACTTAAAAACCATGTCCAAGAGGAAAGACTCGAAAATTCTTTTTTTAGTTACTTTGCAACTAATTTGGAACAATATGAATGGTTGTGTTTTCTACAACCTATCTCAATCAATAAGTCAATTGTTTCTACTTGCAAGTCAGAAGCACATTCTATTGGTAGACAATTATGTAATTTAAATTAACCTACTATTAATGAACTGAAAGTCAATGTGGATGCTTCCACAAACACCAGATAAACCTTTCCTCCACAAGTCTGATCATACTAGATCACTCAGGTTCCTGGATCATAGGAGAATCAAAAGCAATGGATGGTTCAGATGCACTCACAGGGTAACTCTATGCAATATTAGATGACATTCTTTATGCGCAATCTCACACCACTTAGCATTCCTCACCAATGACTTTAGTATAGTATTTGATCTCCTAAAAAGAAAAGAAACAACAAATGTTGAGAAAATAGGCTTGTATCAAAGAAATTAAGTCTCTATGGAGATATTCTATTATCACAGGGATAATCCATAATAACAAAATACAAACCTACCTTGCTGACTAGATAGCCAAATAGTTCCTCAAACAACCAGACATCCAAGGCCCCTACAATCAATGTCATGGTTTCCTTATAGACACCTACTTAGCAGATAAACAAAATTGTAATGGTGTAACTGGTGTTGTTCCTCTTGTATCCAAAGAATAATAGCTTCAATTTGTAAATAAAAGAATCTTCATATCTCTATGTCAAAGTTCATATTTATTGATGAGATATATCGTGTCAATAACAAAGACATTACTTATAAAGTCAACACCTATTTTGAGAGTTCGGGAGTTCAGGTATTTTTCCAGCAAGTTTGATCTTGGTAAAGGAAAGAAATGAACAAGAATAATAGTGACAAATTACAAAAAGTATAGCATTTAACCTCATCACTGAGGTATCAAAAAAAGTTTATATTAGTCGATCGGACAAATTCTAGGATAGTCGTGTTACATAAATTCGTTAAGAGATAAAGGTTAGAGTGAAGGAATTGACATAATTTTTGTACTATACATTCATTCTTTTAGTTATTTAAATTATCTTATGTCAATTTGAATACAAGAAAATGATAGATTTGAATACAAGAATTTGTTTCCTATAAATGGCACTTATACAGTTCAAATTACTAATTGACGCACAACAAAAACAAAACGTCACCAAAACTAGCACATATAATGACTAAGTATGACACGCTTAATTACTAAAATTGGCATGAGTACTGAGAAAAAATTACATGTTTACTAATTAGAAAATGCTCGTATAGAATCTAAAGAAGCCCGCATACACAACACATACTAATAAACAATGGCAGGCATAAAGTTTAAATCAAGAATTGATACACTGTGAGAAATTGATATCCACCTACATAGTAATGCAAAAGACAACAAAAGCTACATAATCCTTCCTACAACCTTTCATATAGCTTTATCAGCATGCACAAAGATCAATTTATATAAAAAAAAAGGAGAAAAAAATGAATGTCCAAATCTTTTATGTTCTTGCCTAGTTGTCCTATTAGAATCAATGACTAATTTGTAACTAAATATATACACATTTATATCTGATAACCCCCACTCTTTTCAGTATAGTATAAATTATAAGGATAATTTTGTACTTAAAAAGATAAAAAAAAATTGTTGAGAAAGTCAGTTCACAAACTTCCCTATATAGTATAGATGACGTCAAAAAGTATTGGGAGGAATTGAGAAAGTTTTGTGAGACCTCTTACTTTTGCCAGCCAAAGCGTTTCCGTCCTACTCGTTTGGTTTTTATATGAAGTTCATTGCATAAATATAAAGATCATCATATGACCACATATTAACCAGAGTATATAGATGTGATGGGATCATAGAATCTAGCGCACCAAAAGTGTTCGAAGATTCAAGGATCTATGGATATGCATAATAACAGATAGAAAATAAGAGTTTGGATGCAAATAAGGGGGGAGGCACCTTGAGAGTTGGTCTCTAAGTTAAAGGTGGTCGTCAGAAATCATTGGTGTCCTTCAAAATCTACGCAATAATATAGATTTTCTGCGA
Source organism: Alisma plantago-aquatica (assembly GCA_963693085.1). NCBI lineage: Eukaryota > Viridiplantae > Streptophyta > Magnoliopsida > Alismatales > Alismataceae > Alisma > Alisma plantago-aquatica. The sequence goes on from OY856409.1 coordinate 1,780,131,128, forward strand.
GGCATCATGCTCTTCAAACTTATTCTTGTTGTCCTGGTTAGGAGTCTCATTTCAAAATAGGTAATACGAATCGTGGACGCTTCTAATGAGTCTAGAGGCGTCATGTTTATCGTTGTTGAATTTTCTGTAATTTCTTTATGTCCATATAGTCCATACTACGAAAGCAAAAAAAATTCTTATATTATATGTTACCGATTTCCAAGTGATTCGGTTGATGATGTTTGTTTCGTAGGATGTATGATTATGATATTTAGTGAGAAAATGCAACGATGCTAACCATGTCTGGTGTAGTTGCATTAACAAAGAATTTATTATATGAGGTGGATAACGTTATTTATTATTATACAATCTGCAGTATTATCCACTGGTGGTCTTGATGTCACACCACCGGGTAAACACTAGATGCCAAAGCACTAGCTATTTCAACAAACACGTGAACGGCACATTGTTTCAAGCTATAGCAGCAGAAATGCTACGGGGCGAGGTTGGGCAAGATTCTGGCTCGGATGGCCTTAGCATACTCCACCAACTTATCTTTGTTGCCAACAACACCCTTCACATGCTCTTGCTCGTTGAAGTCATCGATCCACGCCCAGATGCGTGGGAAGGTTTCCGGGTCGACCAGCTTGGTCCCGGCTATCTCTTCTAGCACAAAGAACCAGAGGGTGCCGCAGCCGTAGAGGATGTCGAGGGCGCCGATCTGGTCACCTCCGAAGAACCTCCTGCCTTTGAAGAACCCATCTTGCATCTCGCTCTCGACGTGCTTGAGGGTTCCGCGGAAGTCATGGATGGCTGCTTTCTGCTCCTCCCCGGCGGTCCTGATAATCCTTTCGATCAAAGGAGCCATCTACAAAACAAGAAATAAGAATGAGTTCCCTGATGACTCGGTTTTACAAAAGATGCTGCTTCTGATCAATCAAAACGAACCGTGTGTACAATTTTAGCTTACCTTGTCAGCATGGTAATGGTGCCAGAACCGCACGACGGACCTCTCGTAAGGATCCTTTGGGAGCAGAGGGTACGCTTCGCTCCACACCTCATCGATGTACTCGAGTATGATGAAGGACTCGAGTAGAGGTCGGCCGTCATGGAGGAGGACGGGGACCTTGGTGTAGATCGGGTTGTACTTGAGCAGCTCCGGGCTCTTGTTGTGAAGGTTTTCCTCCACAAACTCATACTCGAGCCCCTTCAGCTTGAGGGCGATCTGGACTCGGTGAACGTAAGGGCTGGCCCACGTGCCGAAGAGCTTCAGGTTTGGGCTGGTGGCCATGGTTTGATTTGGTGTGTGCGCCTAGTGGTGGGTTTAGTTTGGTTTGAATTGGGTTGTGATTGTGAACTGCTTTGTGGAGGTGTTGGTTTATATACAGTAGGTTGCAGGCCGGTTGTAGAAGTGCGATGTGGAGGTGTTGGTTTATATGCAGTATTGTGAACTGATTTGAACGTGTCATCATATGCTTGCACCGTCCGCCGACCAATGCCGACATGGCGTGAACCAATTAGGTTCAAACACATTTGTAGGGAACACTTACTATAGGACTGGTCCTATAATAACATGGTAGGATCCAATAGAAATCCGTTATAGTATATAGTGGACGTTTCTCTCTCCTTATTTTTTTTAGGGGGTGGGGTTTTGAAAATGAGAGAGGAGGAGATAGTGCATTGTGATTGGTTGACCAAACTTGTTCCAACAAGCGTACGGCGTATGGACCAAGTTTAAGATATAATTAGGGCTGCGTTTGACCAAACTTGTTCCGGTAGTTTAATTGGTGTTTGTTATGCAGACTAAATGATCAATAAGTTGTCATATAGACAAGTTGACGAGAAATCTCCTCACAAGGTGTCGCTCCGAATTCTTGTGGTAGGAATATATTTATTTACTGTTGATGACTATTTTCCACAATACTTGTCTAACCAATTGTTCAATACATACATCGTTATTTATGTATAGGACATAATAGACTTTATTTAAATAAAAAAAGATCACATATATATGTCCCAAACGATAGACATCTTGTCAACAATCATCTTACATAAAATTAAAATATCACTGGTTAGTTTACTATTGATAAATAAACTTATCACGGCCCTACACTAAACGCATCCTATGTCGGATTCAGACCCAACGTATGACACGACTCCAGCATGGAACTCGACTCGAACCAACCAGTAATTTTTTTTTACCAGTGGAGTAGAACCTTATTTAATATGAACGTGGAGTCTAGACAAATCTAAACCCGAGACTCTGAAGACCTAAACTACTGATATATATTTAGTATATAAAAATTATAAACAATATTCTATATTTATCACATATTATATATACTATTTATTTAATTTTATATATATGCATCATCGGATCGGGTCGGATTTTTGTAGATCGGATTTTTACGGATCGGATCGGTGCGGGTTTTTTCCTTGCGGATTTTTCAGGTCGGTTTGGATGCGGTTTTTTATAACTGTGGATCGGATCAGCAAAAATCTCACCCATTGCCATGCCTATATATGCTATACTAAAAAGTCAAAGTGTAACTCTTTATTAAAATTGACAAGACTATAATTCAGTGTGCATTAGGCGCCGTCAATTTCTTTTGCCCCATTTAATCGTTGTACATCTATTTCAAACTAATATTTGTTATTCATCCCATTTTTGTGGTATTTTCTTTTTCACTCAACCATGTTACTTAAATATTCTATTTTAAACAATGGAAATCTTATTACCAAATGAATATACAATATATAGTGAATTTACCTTAGTGATATTTTAAGAAAAAACTCAAACTACCAATATGTAATTGTAACATCCCAGGATTTGAGGCCTCGGATAACATGATCTTAAAAGGAATGATTGGACTACCCATATCACCAAGGTGCACCTCCTTTTCCGGGAGCCCATCTCTAAAGAACTCCATAGTTAAGCGTGCTCAGCTTGGAGTAGTACTAGGATGGGTGACCAGCCGGGAAGTTGATCCTGGCTTACGCGTGAGTGGACAAAAAGCGTGCAGTTAAGGCTAGTGGTGGTATGTGGGGCCAGTCGTCATTTCTGAAACCCTGCTAGAGCCTTGGACAGTGGGCCCAGGCGTTACAGTAATTATTGATCATAATTTCTAGAATGCAACAATGCAACAGGAGGTTATCCTCATCAATTGCTTTTACTGTCCATTTTGACAATCTACATTAGTTTAACACACATTCATGACATTGTTCTTTTCAAATTCACACTTTTTCCTTTCCACGCAGTGGCATACCTCTATTATATATATATATATATATATATATATATATATATATATAATGATGGACATAGGATTTTACCATTTGATAAATTTTCAATATATATATATATATATATAGAGAGAGAGAGAGAGAGTGAGGCAAGAATACACTCGAGTGTATTCAGAGCAGAATACACTCAAGTAGTTTTTCATGATGCAATATTTTTTTCACAAATCTAATATGTTGATCTTCTTAAACATCTTATGAATAAACAAAATTTGAGTACATTTGGATATTTACAGGTCATGTAATAAGCACTGCAAAAATTATACATTTCAAATTAGTTTCACACGTCGATTTTGTTATTATTGGATGAGTGACTTACACTCATCCAAATGGGCTCAAAATTTGTATGTAGCCTAGTTGTGGTATGACAGTATAGATCAATGGTATACATTTTACAAAAAATAGTCTGGATATGCAAACACACTTGAGTGTATTCGTGTGATCTGTATACTCGAGTGTATTCTAGCCTGACTCTCTCTCTCTCTCTCTCTCTCTATATATATATATATATATATATATATATATGTATGTATATATATATGTATATATACATATATATATATAGATGTAGATGTATATATATATGTATATGTATATATATGTATGTATGTATATATATATGTAGATGTATATATATGTCTACATATATATATATATATATATATATATATATATATATACATCTACATATATATGTATGTATGTATCTGTGTGTGTGTATTTAGGGCAACGATCCAGTAAGAAACATATGTGGTGAGAGCATGAGATGCATTTGAATAACGCTACACATAGATCAATTTTTCATAATCCAACCGTACATATTACAAGTATACCTTAATATCTACCTTCTTATAAAATTTTATCACCATCCAATTTGTAGATCATTCACAACAACCAAATATTTTTTCGACGCTCTATATTGAATTTCAGGCTTAGATGTAAAAAGTGTATATTGTACATATGGACATGTATACAATGTCTGATTGCAATGATTTTTTGTGTGTGTGTATTTATGGCAACGATCCAGTAAGAAACATATGTGGTGAGAGCATGAGATGCATTTGAATAACACTACACATAGATCAATTTTTCATAATCCAACCATACATATTACAAGTATACCTTAATATCTACCTTCTTATAAAATTTTATCACCATCCAATTTGTAGATCATTCACAATGCCTGATTGCAATGATTTTTTGCAAAAAGGTAAATAAAATGATGCTTTTTCCATCTATACAGTTAGATTTTAAAAAATAGTAACTAATTTATAGTTATTCAAATCCCTCTCATGCTCTCACTATAGGATGTTTCTCACTGGATTGCTACCGTGTATATATATATATATATATATATAGAGAGAGAGAGAGAGAGAGAGAGAGATAGAGAGAGAGAGAGTTAGGCTTGAATACACTCGAGTGTATTTAGAGCAGAATACACTCAAATAGTTTTTCATGATGCAATATGTAACATCTCTGACCTGGGTTATGTGTTAACCCTATATATTTTTCTTAATGAGGTTGATTATATGCTTGCTCATATCTTTTAAAAAGTAGTTAAGGCTCAAGAGAAACTTATATTTCAATTTTAGTCCTTCTTAAATAATGTTGAAATAATGTTTTACTTATTTTGGACTAAAATGCAAATTACCCAAGTTGAGGGGTTAAATTGCAAATGTTACATGGTAAAATGTTCCTAAGATGTTAAAGCATCATAGGAATGAGTATGATGCAGTGGTATGGCTTCCACAAGCTTGAGCACTAAGATAGAGCTTCCTGAGCAATCTTTGTGCATTAAAACCTAGTTTTGGTGTAATGTGCAATTTACCTAAAACTTAGGGCTCAATATGAAAAATACCACTTCAAGAGGGTCCCTTATGATTCTTGGCATCATTTAGAGAAACGAACTTGAGAGGGGTGCCTCATTTGAATCATTTTGGAAGAGAGAAAATCTTGATATTAAAATAATCAAGATTTAAGCATAAATGGAACTTTACTTCAAATTAATGCAAAAATAAATATATTAATGGGAATGCCCTTCAAACAAATATGTTAAGGTTGAATTTGGATAAGTGTGGACGTCCTTATGCCTTGCAAAGGCCACGAAAATATCTAAGTGAGTGGAGAGCCCACTCACATTAGTTAATTAAAAGTAATATCCACTCAAATATGGGATATTAGTATTATATGAATTAAGGTGCTTAATTGCTTTTCTTTTAATTTGTGGATAATGAAGAAGAATTAAAGGCAAAGAAATGTGACTTCGTATACAAGGGAGTGAGGGGAATATGTGGCCCAATTTGGGGAGTTGAAAGGATTACTTTTCAACTTTCTCTCCTTGAAATTCCTTTATAAACATTTCATTTCCCACTCAACCAAGGACTCTTTTTTGGACTTTCTTTCACCCTTTGTTTGCAAAACGACCAAGGGAGCTTATGAGCAACAGGAGGAAGACCCCCAACCTGTAGGTAAGCTCCATGATCTCCTTTCACCTTGATTTCATGGTGAAAATCACAAATCAATGCTTGATTTCTTCTTTTCTCCATGCAATCTTCAATCCTAGCCAATCCTTTTCACTCAAAGAGTTGAGCACGAGATTGGGATAGTTGAGAAAGCTTATTTCACCATTAAATACGTGGAGTTGGAGCTTTGAAGAATTCTTTGAAGGTGGGTTATATAACTTCAACCCAATTACATCATTATTCAATTCCAATTTTACAAGTTATGTTTATTTCTCTTTTTTCTTGAATAATTGCTTGTTGTAATAGATGATTCTATGAAATCAGTAATAATGTGAACCTTAGAAATGAAGGTAGATTATGATGACATCATCTTGGACACATTTCCCAAAATTGCAACTCCAATCAGTTTCCAACAAAAAATTGGTGAATCGGGTTCACCAAACCGTTTGGTGATCAAATGATTTGCAAACCATTTGAGGAATTGGGTTCAAAACCATTTGGTTGAGTTGACCATTTGGTTGAGTTGACTGTTTGTATTTGAGTTGACCATTTGGAATGAAACAATTTCTAAACCGTTTGATGATTAACGATCCTCAAGATCGTTTGGTGTTTAGGGTTTCCAAAACCAATTGAATGGAAATGGTTTTCAAAACCTTTTGAGGTTGATGATGTCATAAATTGATGTTGATCCAATTCTATTTAATTGAATTAATTCCAAAGGGTTCAACACTTTAAGGTTCATTGAGTATCAAACGCTAAATCGAGTTGTTAAAGAAACCCTAATTGAATTCCACCAATTTCAATGATGGGATGGGTCAAACGGTCTCAAGACCGTTTGAGGGCAAACGACCTCAATACCGTTTGAGGTCAGGTCATGCCAAGGTTAAATGGTGAATCAATGGTTCAATTGAAGAGTGAATCAATGATATGGTTGATAGGTAGTTCAATGATTGAAACCCTGAATCTATTTGGTTGATGGAAACCATAATTGGTCCATTCGGTTTTGAGAAGGTTTGGACCAAACGATCTCAAGACCGTTTGGGATCAAACTGTCTCAAGACTGTTTGAGATCAAATGGTCTCAAACTATTTGGAGATCCAAGTGGTTTCAAGAGTGATTTGTTCATACGGTTTCAATGTACTTTTGCTTAAACGGTTTCAAGGGCTAGTTGCTCAAATGGTTTCAAACCGTTTGAGATCCAATTTTATTAAGACCGTTTGGGATCTATTTTCTTCAAAGACCGTTTGAAGGTTAAGGCACTGCAAGACCCCTTGAAGGTTTAACTGACTCAAACCATGTAAATATAATTAACCCCATGATTGTTGATGATGTTTATCAAAGGTAATCATAATGGTTGTACCTTCAAGATGCTTAAGTGGTTAGTACCTTTTGAATGGTTAACCTTTGATGCTTATGGAAGCAATGACTCGATATAATATGTAATTAGGGTATGATCCTTGATAGAGAGATCATGAAACCCTAATTGAGAAGGGTGATTAACCCTAACCCTAATCTAGGGCAATGTTAAGTATAACCCTAATCTAGGGTGATGTATAACCATAATTTAGAGTAATGTTATAAGAAACCCTAATTTAAGGGAATGCTTCATGAAAACCCTAATTTTCGGGTAAAGCTACATGAAACCCTAATTTTAAGAGAAATGTTATAAGAAGCCTTAATTCAAGGCAAGAATGTAATGTGGAACCCTGATACAAGGTAATGTGACATGAAACTCTAATTTAAGGTGATGCTATGTAATGATATGTGAAACCTTGATATGAAATCCGCACCTAGATATAGGGTAAAGGTATGTGAAACCCTAACCTTGGGTTATAGTGTATGAAACCCTAATTTTGGACAATATGATGATAAAACATAACCCTAATGTGGGTAATAGGATGATTATTCCTCATTGACATGAATTGGGAAACCCTAACCCTAATAAAGGATTAGTGGTGTTACCCTTGTATAGCATGATGCTGATATGTAATTGATATAGTTGTTGTCATAATTACTAACCATGTAGGTATCATGAGATGATGAGCATATCCAGGTATGAGCTATGATGTTTCATTTATTACTGTTAATGGGCCTTGTGAGCCATAATATGCTTTGTTGCCTAGTGAGAGGTAACAAGAGATGAAATGGGCTTTGTAAGCCATATGAGATACTTGTATAGCAAGTATCATGTAACCTTGGTCAGATGGCCTGAAGGTGTTCTACTTAACTGATAAGTGGTAACAAATGTTCTTTGATGAACTGAGGGTTTGAATACCCATATTATATAATCATGATGATGAGTTTGTGAAAAGATGAGAATGCTCCAGATGAGATGAGGGATTGAGATCCCAATGCTTTATTAAAAGTTTGAACAATACTTGATGGAAGTATTACACATTCTTTGTAGCAAATGTTTAAATAATTGTTGTTTGGAAACATGATTGATGCTAAAAGAATACGGTAATACACTTAATTAATCAAGTGATATCATATAATGTAGTTGCCCTGACCATAGATCCATCAGCGTCAGAATTTGCTGAATGGTGAAACGCGTTTAACTCAGAGCATAAATTTTTGAATATGTGGGGGTAATTGGGCAATTATATCCTCATGCCCCATAGGAATGGTTGCAGGCTATATCCTATGTATGAGATTGGTTATGGACCATACCTAGTTTGAGTATGGCTACGGGCCATGACTCTATGATATAATACCAGACATTGGCTACGGGCCATAACCCTGAAGAGAGTATATACTGCGAGCGTCAGAATTTGCTGAATGGTGAAACGCGTTTAACTCAGAGCATAAATTTTTGAATATGTGGGGGTAATTGGGCAATTATATCCTCATGTCCCATAGGAATGGTTGCAGGCTATATCCTATGTACGAGATTGGTTATGGACCATACCCAGTTTGAGTATGGCTACGGGCCATGACTCTATGATATAATACCAGACATTGGCTACGGGCCATAACCCTGAAGAGAGTATATACTGCGGGCTATCACTCTATAGCGAAGATGCCAATATACCATGGCAAGATAATTGCAGTTTGACACATGATGTCTCTACCATATAATCTCACACTGACCGAGAAAGATGAGGTCTTAGAGTCTGGCTCTTCCATTGACCTTATAATGGTATCGATGCTTAACGTAATCGTGGTTGGTTGGAGTATGAACGGTATACTTCATCTCCTCAGGGCATTAAGTATGATTGTAAAATGTAATCAGCCGTGTAATGTATTTGCACAAGGTTGAAATAAGAGAACTATTGGTTGATGTTACCCTGCTTAGCATATCCTAGAAGGATAGATGTTGTACATGTGCTTTAATTCCTTATTGGATAAATGATATGCTATTTTATTAAGTTCTAGTTGAAATGCTTTGAATAAGAATACTACTCTAATCTATTTCGACATTAATGTATCTAATGTTGAATATATAATTCCTCTGCACAGTTTTATTCAATTAAACTGCAATAATATTGTTTTGGCGGAGAGTTATATCTCTCACTGGGGCAATTTACAATTGTCTCACCCCCGTGGGATCCAATTTTTTAGGTAGACACGGACGAGGGAGCAGAAACCCTAGAGTAGGGGAAGAGTAGTAACAACAACAACAATAACAATAGTGATTTTCTTAGGTGGAGACACTGGCTGTCAAGTCTTACATATGTGTAAATAGTGTCCTTTGTGTCGTATTTGTACTCTCAGGTCCTTGGAGTCAGTAGTTAGTTTAATGAAACAATATGAGATTTTTGCTTAATGCCTCAATGTTTTTATACTGCCTATGTACAATTTTAACAGGGCAGATGATGTATGTGATCCTCGAGAAGGAATGGTACAAGAGATGTACTTGTGAACCAAAATGTAATTGAATTACTTTAGTTCTTTTTGAAAGAGTTTTCCAATGTATGGATTTCTTTGTAAAAGGTTTTAATTTTTAGTGATTTTCGTTAATCCGCTACGAATGATACGCTTCCTCTTAGTTAATGGTGTTTTCGTGAGTTAGATGCCACAAGTTTAGTGGTATTAGAGCTCTAGGTTCGCTAAGTCTATAGAGACATAGGATTAAGGTTGTTGAGTCTGTTCTAAGTGTCTTCCAGTTTATCTGATAATATCTTCTGCTCATATAGGAGAAGAAGAACTTGAAGATGTCTAGATCACATGAAGAGCATGCTGCTGAGAGCAGCGTTGCTGCACTAGGAGGGGGTGCAAGGGATCAAGCTAGGGAGGACCCAATATCTGAACATCCCCAGTTTGACCCAGCTATGATAGAGAATCCAACCTTCCATACCCTGTTCGGGCAGTTTATGGCGACTATGACACACATGGCTGATAGGATGCCACCACATGTACTAAGGGCACCAGCCCACCATGATGGACATGGAACTGGAAAGACTTATGAGAGACTTCGCCGGGTTAGAGCCATAGATTATGCTGGTACAACTGATCCAGCAGATGCTGATTTGTGGCTGACAGAGCTGGAGAAGGCTTTCAGGATCCTTGACTTTCCTCAAGCTAAGAAGGTAAGACATGTTGTATACCTTCTAAAGGGGAGTGCTGGCCATTGGTGGATGATAGAGGAGGGGAAGAGGCCAGGTGTAGAAGTCATATGGGAGGAATTCCGACGAGAATTCGTCATTAGATACTTCCCTAAGACTTACCTGGATGAGAAGATCTCTCAATTTGAGAGGATCAGACAAGGAAAGATGAACGTTAGCGAGTATGAAGCTAAGTTCATGGAGTTTTTGCAGTTTTATCCGCATATGGTAGCCAATGATGAGGAAATAATTCGGCGTTTTAAGAAGGGGTTAAACGCTGATTTGACCACTCCTATGTCTGCTTTAGGGAGCAGGGAGAGGTTTGCTACTTTTGTGGAGTCCGTGAGGAGGATAGAAAGGTTTGTAATTGAGAAGTGACAAACCAATGGTAAGAAGGTGTATGCTTAGTTCTAAGGATAAAGGTCTGAGGGCTTGAAGAAGCCAAGGTTTTATGCACCGGCAGCACCATCCAAATTCAATCCCCATACGCAGTGGACGTCAAGTACGGGTAGGGGCTGTATTTTTGTTCCAAATAGAGCCCCCAACATAGCATCAATATCGGTGACTGGACCTCAGAAACCTTATCCTGAGACCAGGATTTGTCACCAGTGCAGACAAGTTGGACATCTGGTAAGGGATTGTCTAGTTGGGAACACAATAGTGACTCAACCTCAGAGGCAGAGTCATCAAGGAGGTTCACAGAGGTGACATATTTCTAACAATGCTCGAGGATGTGGACCGACATCCCAAGTTGGTTCATCAACACCCAATAATCAAGCACAGGGTCAACAACAAGCAACTGCGAGGTTCTATGTGATGAATCAACCTGATGTAATAGTCAACCCTTGGGTTGTGATAGGTCAGATGAAATTACTTGATTCTAATATGTCTACATCATGCTTCATATATGTTTTAATTGATCTGGGTGCTACGCATTCCTTCATCACTAGTGAAGTGATTTTTGGTTGCAATATGACAGTTGGTCATAGGGTAGATAGTTTGATATTGCAAACTCCTTTGATGCATTCTGCAGTGTTGCGGGAGGTGTGTTCTCCCTGCACTCTTTCTTTTTTTGAACATCGCATTCAATGGATCTTATACCACTTGAGATGTAGGGGTTTGATGTAATTCTTGGGATGGACACCCTAGAAAAGTATAAGGTTGTTTTGGATTGTGAGTCCAAGCAAGCTGTGTTCACAGATGATAGTGACACATGGATCTTTCAGGGAGACAGAAAGATTCCTCCAACCTGTCTTGTATTAGCTATGGTAGCTGAGAAGCTGATGAGGCAAGGATGTTTTGCATTCTTAGCACATGTGGTAGACACCACAATGGATAGTTCTAAACTTTCTAAAGTTCTGATAGTTAGGGAGTTTGAAGATGTGTTTCCTGAGGAACTTCCAGGTGTTCCTCCGCCCCGAGAGATTGATTTTGAGATTAATCTAATCCTGGGCATGCAACCCATAGCACAAACACCGTATAGAATGGCACCTGCTGAGATGGCAGAACTCAAGAAACAACTGTAGGAGTTGCTTGAAAAGGGTTTTATCCGACCGAGTACTTCACCATGGGGTGCTCCGGTTCTCTTTGTTAAGAAGAAGGACAGATCGATGCAGTTATGCATTGATTACAAACAATTGAATAAAGTAACCATAAAGAACAAGTATCCTTTGCCAAGGATCGATGACTTGTTTGATCATTTGCGTGGTGCAACTATCTTCTCTAAGATAGATCTGAGATCAGGATACCATCAGTTGTGTATTAAGGAGGATGACATACCTAAGTCTACCTTTAGGATAAGGTATGGTCACTATGAGTTCATAGTTATGTCGTTTGGACTAACTAATGCACCAACCACATTCATGGAACTCATGAATAGAATCTTTCAATCTTTTCTTGATCAGTTTATAGTAGTCTTCATATATGACATCTTGGTGTACAGTAGAGATGCTCAACAACATGAGCATCACCTTTGTCAGGCTTTGACTCTGTTAAGAGAGCATAAGTTGTATGCTAAGTTTGGCAAATGTGAGTTTTGGCTACCAAAAGTTTCTTTTCTAGGACACATAATATCTGCCTCAGGTATCCATGTTGATCCTAAGAAGGTAGAATCTATCCTGCAATGGGAACAGCCAAAGACACCAACGGAGATACGCAGTTTCCTAGGACTGGCAGGCTATTACATGAGGTTCATTAAGAACTTCAGTATTATAGCTTTACCCCTAACCAAGTTGACTAGGAAGGAGGTTCCTTTTGTCTAGAATGACAAGTGTCAACATTCCTTCCAGCTGTTGAAAGATAGGTTAACAAGTGCACCTGTGCTGGTGTTACCTGAGCAAGGAAAAGGGTACATATTTTTCTATCATGCATCTAAGCATGGTCTATGATGTGTGTTGATGCAGGATAATCAAGTGATTTCTTTTGCCTCTCGACATCTTAAGAAATACAAGGAGAATTATCTGACACATGATCTAGATCTAGCTTTTGTTGTTCATGCTCTGAAGATCTGGAGACATTATCTCTATGGAGAAACATTCCAAATTTTCACAGACCACAAGAATTTAAAATATATCTTCTCTCAACATGAGTTGAATATGAGACAACGCTGCTGGATGGAGTTAATCAAGGACTATGATTGTATAATTAATTATCATCCAGGGAAGGATAATGTAGTGGTTGATGCACTAAGTAGGAAATCATCATCACCAGCTTTAGATAAAGCACAGTTGAACTCCTTAGTGTGATTTAAAAGAGATATGCTTATCTTCTTGAGGCAAGACAATATACAACTTAAAGTATCGTTGTTAGCCAGGATGTTAGCTGAGATGCAAGTAAAACCTACTCTGAGACAATTGATTAAAGAAGCACAACAAGTTGATACTGTGGTTCAGCAGATTAGGTCAGAGTATGGTAGTGAGAAACGGGATGGCTTCCATGAGTTAGAGGATCAAGTAGTTTGTTACCATGGTAGGATGGTACTACCTGATGCCAATGACTTAAGGAAATTAGTCTTGGAGGAGGCTCATTCTTCGATGTATGCAATGCATCTAGGGAGCACCAAAATGTATCATAACTTGAAGGATATGTATTGGTGGCCAGGATTGAAGAAGGATGTAGCTGAGTTTGTTATGTGGTGTCTGGTGTGTCAGCAGGTCAAAGCTGAACATCAAAAGCCAGCAGGAACAATGCAACCTTTGCCTATACCGCAGTGGAAATGGGATCATGTAACCATGGATTTTATGGTTGGTTTCCCTAGAACAACAAAAGGTCATGATTCCATATGGGTGCTAGTTGATAGGTTGACCAAGGCAGCACATTTCATTTCTATCAAAACAACCTACAGTGCTGAGAAGCTTGCACAGATATATGTAGATGAGATAGTGTGTTTGGACGGGGTACCAGTTACAATTGTTTCTGATAGAGGTCCCCAGTTCACGAGTCATTTTTGGGAATGACTACATAAAGCTTTGGGTACACATTTAAGGTTTAGTACTACCTTTCACCCACAGACAGATGGACAATCTGAGAGGACCATACAAACCTTGGAGGATTTGCTTAGGGCATGTGTCCTTCAGTTTGTAGGAAGTTGGGATCTACACCTGAGCTTGATAGAATTTGCTTAAAATAATAGCTATCATCATAGTATTGACATGGAACCATATGAAGCTTTATATGGTAGACGTTGTAGGTCTCCTTTAAGTTGGTATGAAACTGGATAATATCAACTTTTGGGTCCTGAGTTAGTGCAACAAACAACTAAGAAGATTAAAGTAATCCAACAACAGTTAAAGGCTGCACAGGATAGATAGAAATCATACGCCGACAAATGGCGAAGACCCTTAAAATTCCAAGTTGGAGACAGAGTATATCTCAAAGTCTCACCTTGGAAGGGTGTTCTTAGATTTGGAAAGAAGGGGAAATTAGCTCCTAGATTTATGGGCCCTTACCCAATCATTGAACGGATTGGAAAGGTAGCCTATAAGCTGGAGTTGCCACCTAAACTGCATAAGTTGCATCCAATATTCCATATCTCTATGCTGAGAAAGTGTCATCCTGACACAGAGTTAGTTCTGCAACCTGTGGAGGTAGAACTAAATGATGATATGTCATATGTTGAAGGACCTGTGTTGATTCTTGATAGAAGAATCAAAAAGCTAAAAAAGAAAGACATCTGTCTTGTAAAAGTTCTCTGGCATCATCGTGGCATTGAATAAGCTACGTGGGAACTATAGGAAGAGATGAGGAGGAAGTACCCTTCTCTTTTCTCTTAATGTTTTCATTGATGATTTCGGGGACGAAATCCCTATTAGGGGTGGATAATTTGTAACATCCCTGACCTGGGTTATGTGTTAACCCTAGATGTTTTGCTTAATGAGGTTGATTATATGCTTGCTCATATTTTTTTAAAAGTAGTTAAGGCTCAAGAGGAACTTAAATTTCAATTTTAGTCCTTCTTAAATAATGTTGAAACAATGTTTTACTTGTTTTGGACTAAAATGTAATTTACCCAAGTTGAGGGGTTAAATTGCAAATGTTACATGGTAAAATGTTCCTCAGATGTTGAAGCATCATAGGAATGAGTATGATGCAGTGGTATGGCTTCCACAAGCTTGAGCACCAAGATACAAGCTTGAGCACCAAGATAGAGCTTGTTGAGCAATCTTTGTGCATTAAAACCTAGTTTTGGTATAATGTGCAATTTACCCAAAACTTAGGGTTCAATATGCAAAATACCACTTCAAGAGGTCCCTCATGATTCTTGTCATCATCTAGAGAAAATAATTTGAGAGGGGCGCCTCATTTGAATCATTTTGGAAGAGAGAGAATCTTGATATTAAAATAATCAAGATTTAAGCATAAATGGAACTTTACTTCAAATTAATGCAAAAATAAATATATTAATGGGAATGCCCTTCAACCAAATATGTTAAGGTTGAATTTGGATAAGTGTGGACGTCCTTATGCCTTGCAAAGGCCACAAAAATATCTAAGTGAGTGGAGAGCCCACTCACATTAGTTAATTAAAAGTAATATCCACTCAAATATGGGATATTAGTATTATATGAATTAAGGTGCTTAATTGCTTTTCTTTTAATTTGTGGATAATGAAGAAGAATTAAAGACAAAGAAAGGTTCCTTCATATAAAAGGGAGTGAGGGGAGTATGTGGCCCAATTTGGGGAGTTGGAAGGATTACTTTTCAACTTTCTCTCTCCTTGAAATTCCTTTATAAACATTTCATTTCCCACTCAATCAAGGACTCTTTTTCGGACTTTCATTCACCCTTTGTTTGCAAAACGACATAGGGAGCTTAGGAGCAACATGAGGACGACCCACAACCTGTAGGTAATCTCCATGATCTCCTTTCACCTTGATTTCATGGTGAAAATCACAAATCAATGCTTGATTTCTTCTTTTCTCCATGCAATCTTCAATCCTAGCCAATCCTTTTCACTCAAAGAGTTGAGCACGAGCTTGGGATAGTTGAGAAAGCTTCTTACACTATCAAAGACGTGGAGTTGGAGCATTGAAGCATTCTTTGAAGGCAGGTTATATAACTTCAACCCAATTACATCATTATTCAATTCCAATTTTACAAGTTATGTTGATTTCTCTTTTTTCTTGAATAATTGCTTATTGTAATGGATGATTCTATGAAATCAGTAGTATTTTGAACCTTATAAAAGAAGTTAGATGATGATGACATCATCTTGGACACTTTTCCCAAAATTGCAACTCCAATCGGTTTCCAATAAAAATTGGTGAATCGGTTTCACCAAATCGTTTGGTGATCAAACAGTTTGCAAACTGTTTGAGGAATTGGGTTCAAAACTATTTGGTTGAGTTGACCATTTGGTTGAGTTGACCGTTTGTATTTGAGTTGACCATTTGGAATGAAACAGTTTCTAAACCATTTTATGATTAACGATCTTCAAGATCATTTGGTGTTTAGGGTTTCCAAAACCGATTGAATGGAAACGGTTTTCAAAACTATTTGAGGTTGATGATATCATAAATTGATGCTGATCCAATGCTATTTAATTGAATTAATTCCAAAGGGTTCAAAACTTGAAGGTTCATTGAGTATCAAACCCTAAATTGAGTTGTTAAAGAAACCCTAATTGAATTCCACCAATTTCAATGATGAGATGGATCAAACGGTCTCAAGACCGTTTGAGGGCAAACGACCTCAAGACCATTTGAGGTCAGGTCATGCCAAGGTTAAATGGTGAATCAATGGTTCAATTGAAGAGTGAATCAATGGTACGGTTGATAGATAGTTCAATGATTGAAACCTTGAATCGATTTGGTTGATGGAAACCATAAATGGTCCATTCGGTTTTGAGAAGGTTTGGACCAAACGGTCTCAAGACCGTTTGGGATCAAACGGTCTCAAGACCATTTGAGCTTAATGGTCTCAAACCCTTTGGATATCCAACTGGTTTCAATAGTGATTTGTTCATACGATTTCAATGTACTTTTGCTTAAACGGTTTCAAGGGCTAGTTGCTCAAATGGTTTCAAACTGTTTAAGATCCAATTTCATTAAGACCGTTTGGGATCTATTTTCTTCAAAGACCATTTGAAGGTTAATGCACTTCAAGACCCCTTGAAGGTTTAGCTGACTCAAACCATGTAAATATAATTAACCCCATAATTGTTGATGATGTTTATCAAAGGTAATTATAATGGTTGTACCTTCAAGATGCCTAAGTGGTCAGTACCTTTTGAATGGTTAACCTTTGATGCTTATGGAAGCAATGACTCGATATAATATGTAATTAGGGTATGATCCTTGATAGAGAGATCATGACACCCTAATTGAGAAGGGTGATGAACCCTAACTCTAATCTAGGGCAATGTTAAGTATAACCCTAATCTAGGGTGATGTGTAACCATAATTTAGAGTAATGTTATAAGAAACCCTAATTTAAGGGAATGCTTCATGAAAACCCTAATTTTCAGGTAAAGCTACATGAAACCTTAATTTTAAGGGAAACGTTATAAGAAGACTTAATTCAAGGCAAGAATGTAATGTGGAACCCTGATACAAGGTAATGTGACATGAAACTCTAATTCAAGGTGATGCTATGTAATGATAAGTGAAACCTTGATATGAAATCCTCACCCTGATATAGGGTAAAGGTATGTGAAACCCTAACCTTGGGTTATAGTGTATGAAACCCTAATTTTGGACAATATGATGATAAAACCTAACCCTAATGTGGGTAATGGGATGATTATTCCTGATTGACATGAATTGGGAAACCCTAACCCTAATAAAGGATTAGTGGTGTTACCCTTGTATAGCATGATGCTGATATGTAATTGATATAGCTACTGTCATAATTAATAACCATGTAGGTATCATGAGATGATGAGCATAGTCAGGTATGAGCTATGATGTTTTGTTTATTACTGTTAATGGGCCTTGTGAGCCATAATATGCTTTGTTTCCTAGAGAGAGGTAACAAGAGATGAAATGGGCTTTGTAAGCCATATGAGATACTTGTGTAGCAAGTATCATGTTACCTTAGTCAGATGGCCTGAAGGTGTTCTAGTTACCCGATATGTGGTAACAAATGTTCTTTGATGAACTGAAGGTTTGAATACCCATATTCTATAATCATGATGATGAGTTTGTGAAAAGATGAGAATGCTCCTGATGAGATGAGGGATTGAGATCCCAATGCTTTATTAAAAGTTTGAACAATACTTGATGGAAGTATTACACATTCTTTGTAGTAAATGTTTAAATAATTGTTGTTTGGAAACATGATTGATGCTAAAAGAATATGGTAATACACTTAATTAATCAAGTGATATCATATAATGTAGTTGCCCTGACCACAGATCCATCAGCATCAAAATTTGCTGAATGGTGAAACGAGTTTAACTCGGAGCACATATTTTTGAATATGTGGGGGTAATTGGGAAATTATATCCTCATGCCCCATAGGAATGGCTGGGATCTATATCCAATGTATGGGATTGGTTACGGACCATACCCAGTTTGAGTATGGCTACGGGCCATGACTCCATGATATAATACCAAGCATTGGCTACGGGCCATAACCCTGAAGAGAGTATATATTGTGGGCTATCACTCTATAGCGAAGATGCCAATATACCCTGGCAAGCTAATTGCAATTTGACACATGATGTCGCTGCCATATAATCTCACACTGACTGAGAAAGACGAGGTCTTGGAGTCCGACTCTTCCATTGTCCTTGTGTGGTACCGATGCTTAACGTAATCGTGGTCAGTTGGAGTATGAACGGTATGCTTCATCTCTTCAGGGCATTAAGTATAATTGTAAAATGTAATCAGCCATGTAACGTATTTGCACAAGGTTGAAATACGAGAATTATTGATTGATGTTACCCTGATTAGCATATCCTAGAAGGATAGATGTTGTACAAGTGCTTTATTTCCTTATTGAATAAATGATATGTTGTTTTATTAAGTTATAGCTGAAATGCTTTGAATAAGAATACTGCTCTAATCTATTTAGGCATTAATCTATCTGTTGTTGAATATATAATTCCTCTACATAGTTTTATTCAATTAAACTACAATAATAATGTTTTGGCGGAGAGTTATATCTCTCGCTGGGGCAATTTACAATTGTCTCACCCCCGTGGGATCCAACTTTTTAGGTAGACGCAGATGAGGGAGCAGAAACCCTAGAGTAGGGGAAGAGCAGCAATAACAATAACAATAATAACAGTGATTTTCTCAGGTGGAGACACTGGCTGTCAAGTCTTGCATATGTGTAAATAGAGTCCTATGTGTCATCTCTATACTTTCAGGTCCTTGGAGTCAGTAGTTTGTTTAATGAAACAATATGAGATTTTGGCTTGATGCCTCAATGTTTTTATACTGCCTATGTATAGTTTTATAGGGCAGATGATGTATGTGATCCTCGAGAAGGAATGGTACAAGAGATGTACTTGTGAACTTGAATGTAATTGAATTACCTTGGTTATTTTTGAAAGAGTTTTCCAATGTATGGATCTCTTTGTAAAATGTTTTAATTTTTAGTGATTTTCATTAATCCACTGTGAATGATACGCTTCCTCCTAGTTAATGGTGTTTTCATGAGTTGGATGCCACACAATATTTTTTTCACAAATCTAATCTATTGATCTTCTTAAACATATTGTGAATAGCTCATAAATAAAATTTGAGCACATTCGGATATTTCCAGGTCATGTTATAAGCATTGCAAAAATTATACATTTCAAATTAGTTTCACGCTTCGATTTTGTTGTTATTGGATGAGTGACTTACACTCATCCAAATGGGATAAAAATTTGTATGTAGCCTAGTTGTGGTATGACAATATAGATCAATGGTTTACATTTTGTGAAAAATAGTCTAGATATGCAAACACACTTGAGTGTATTCGAGCGATCTGTATACTCAAGTGTATTCTAGCATGATTCTCTCTCTCTCTCTATATATATACACACACAAATATACATATATATATGTATGTATGTATGGGATTAAGAGAGAAAGATTTCTCCCCCCCTCTCCCATAACCCGTGGCAGAGGCTGGACGACCGATAGGGTGATAAATCAAGAGATGCTTCTCCGTGTGGTTTCGAACCCGGGTCCCTTCATTGGGGACCAACGAAATTCTCCAACCAGGCTATTCCCTTGCCGACTATATGTATGTATGTATGTATATATATGTATGTATATGTATATATATACATACATATATATATATATATATATACATATATATATATATATATATATATATATATATATGATAACCTCCCATTTTGCGATGTTATCTTACTAGTTTTCCTCAATTTTCCATACTCTTTCTTAGTTAAATTAGATAGAATCTTTAACTTTCCACCTTTTTGTAAATATACCATTAGATTAACTTCTCCTTTTCACTTCTTACAGAAAAGCACAAAAAAATTACAAAACCCCCAAATGGTCCCAAGACCGAATGGAAGCCAAACGGTCCCAAGACCGAATGGAGACCAAACAGTCCCAAGACCGAATGGAAGTCAAACGGTCCCAGGACTGAATAAAGATCAAACGGTCCCAAGACTATGTGAAGCCAAACGGTCCCGAGACCGTAAGAAGCCAAACGGTCCCAAGACCGAATGGAGATCAATCAGTTCTAAGACCGTATGAAGCCACACGGTCCCAAGACCGAATAAAGGTCAAACGGTCCCAAGACCGTGTGAATCCAAACGGTCCCGAGACTGTATGAAGACACACGGTCCCAAGACCAAATAAAGGTCAAACGGTCCCGAGACCGTGTGAAACCAAACGGTCCCGAGACCATATGAAGCCAAACGGTCCCAAGACCGAATGGAGATCAACTGGTCCTGAGACCGTATGAAGCCACATGACCCCAAGATCGAATGAAATCAAACGGTTTCAGACTGAGAGGACTCAAACGGTCTCCAGACTGAGAGAGTCCAAACGGTCTCCAAACCATGTGAAAATCCAAACGGTCTCCAAACCGTGTGAAAATCCAAACAGTCTCGAAGACCGTTTGGACCCATATACCCCAAACCGTTTAAGGTTCACTCAAAATCCTATAAATAGAACCCAAAGGGATCCTCACAAATCATCAAGTCTCAGACGTCAAAAGGTTGCCTCTATTGTTCCAGAGACATTCCATCCTTCACCCACTACCCTGAGGCTGTTGGTCTGAGATCCATACTCCATCTCCAAGCTACTTTCTCTCTCATCGAGAAAGAAGGTGGGAAGAGGAGGATTCATCATCAAGCAAGCTACGAAGTGTGAAGATCGTTGCTCTCTCCCCTCCAAGGGGTCGACCTTCCTCCCTCCTTCGTGGTGATGCCACTCTCTCTCTCTCTCTTCTCCCTCGCTTCTTTGTTCTTGCCATGAGCGAGTAGTCTCATACACTAGGGTGCAGGGAGTAGCCCCGCTACCCATGTTTTCATTTCATGCAATGTAATTCATGAGTTTGCAATAGAGATATACTTTCTTTTCAATTCAGCATCAATCGTTTAATGAATGTTTGTTGCTTGATCACCAACTTGTGTTACTTATTATCTATTAGTATGAATTGTCTACGTTTGTACTGTTAGATTTGAATCTCGATTGAATGTTGGTTCTTGATGTATGTAGTCACCATGCATCTGTTTTGGTATCTAGGTATGTTTTTCAAGGAGTAGAGTAAACTCGCTTCCATCGTTGTACTTTCATACTATGAAATGGAATCAGTTGACGTATAAAAGTACAACCTTGATAAGTTGAGGAACACACTTTGCGAAGGGAATGATGCAAAGTAAAGTTTGGGGATGGTTGGCTTGGCAACATTCCCACACTTCTCGTAGTTAGTTCTCCAAAAGGAAACTAAATCTACAAAGATACTAACTGTTTAGACTCTTATTGCAGGCTAAGTTACTATGTTGCATGTTTTGATCCATGTGTAGTGGTGGTGAAAGCCGATCACATCCTACTGGTTTCTTAACATTGTTTACAACCTTAAATTTACTTTATTGCTTTTACTTTACTTGCACTTAGTTTAAACAACCAAACCAACTTTTTGATCTAAATACCAAATGTTAAGGAGTTAAATGAAATTCTAACGTTTTCTATCTTGTTGATCTTAACAAGACCGTTATCCTATGGATTCGACTCTCAACTATACTACGATAAGACTTCCACGTATCCTAGCATATGTGGGTGGAGTTTTTAATCTAGTATAAGCAAGGATAAACCTAAAGACTTACTATCTTTAGGATTTTTAGTGGTGCACACAACTCCACGCAAGTGGAAGCTCCATTAAAAAATTGGCATTGTTGCCGGGGACAACATAACGTTTTAATTTCATTTATCATCTTGCTAGTTGGTTAGGGTTTTACACTTTTTCTTAAAACATTACCCCATATTCTCTTGAATTCATCATATCTCCTGCATCATATGAAAAGTGTGTTTCTTCCTCTACTCAAGTAGAAGACGTGTATGAAACCATCACATAATCTCAGATTCTCCCCTGATCCAGAGTACGACTTTAAGGTAGAGAGAAGCTTCCACAGCGGCATTAAACTTAATCATCAAAGAGCCAGACAAATGGTCGAAGATCGATGCTAAGATGCACTAGTGATGGAAAGGGTCGACGATGCCATAACAGCCCAGCGAGCGCAACTCATTGCCGACACACGCACCCAAGTTCAGGCTGAAGTACAGGCTGAAGAGCAAGCCCACATCCGTTATGAGAATGAAGCAACCATGGCTGCTGCTCAACTGTTGGTAAGAAGCAAGCAATTACAGGATTATGTTGTTCCCAAGAACTACGAAGACAACCATCCAGTCCAACCACCACTCATCAACACTCCTAATTTTGAGATTAGGACACAATGGATCCAAATAATGCAGGGCATCATTCTCTGGAAGTGCCAGAGATGACAGAATGGACCATTTGAAGAGGTTCAAAGCTCTTTGCAGGTTGGTACCACAAGCCGGAACAACCATGGATGCAGTCATGCTCAGACTCTTCAACTTCACCTTGTCTAGAAGAGCACTAAGCTGGTACAATTCTTTGGATGGGGAGCCAATCACCACCTGGGCTCCCTTGGAAGAGAAGTTCTTGGAGAAATTCTTTCCCGCTTCACTAACCTACCAAATCAGAGGACAAATCAACCAATTCCTTCAACTACCGGGAGAGTCACTGGCTGACTCATGGGAAAGGTTCAAGGAACTCTTGAGGAAATGCCCTCACCATGGAATCTCACAAAATCAGCTCATAGAAACTTTTTATAGGGGAGTAAGTGATGAAATTTAGAAGTTCTTAGATTCCTCATTTGGAGGAAACTTTATGAGACATAACTACGAAGACGCCTGGAGGATCGTCACTCTCAGAGCCGAAAATCAATCCAATTGAGGGAGGGCGACCACAGGAGGAGTTCTAAAGGTTTGTAAAGCTGAAGAATCTATGGAAATGAAAGCCATAGCCGAAGCTTTGAAAACCATAGCCAACAAACAACAAGCCCTCGAAGCATCATTTGGGGAGTATGATAGAAAGAAGAACCCCCAACAAGCTAAAGCAGCTACAGGAACTTGTGAGGCCTGTCATGCATCTGATCATCCCACATTGTCATGTGGTCTCCTATAAAATGTAATGATGGATTTGCAACCACATCAACCACAGTATGAGCCGATCATTAAACACCCTGAGGATTAGATGCCAGAACAAGTAAATTCCATCCATTCCATACCAGGACAAGCTTACTACAATCCAAATCAACCAAGAAACCATCCCGAGTTTCAATATGGAAATCCTATGGGGACTGCTAACCCGCAACATCAAACACAAGGTGGATCTTCCAACAGACTACCACCTGGATTTCAAAGCAACTACAACCAAAATCAAGGGAATTTTAGAAACAATTTCCAGAGATCCAACTACCAAAGAAATCCCTCTGCATACTACCAATATACTCACCCTCCTCTGCACCCACAATTACAACAAACTCAGCTACAACAGCCGCAGCAACCTCAGTTGCCAGCACCTCAACAACAACCACCTCAAGGGCAACAACAACTCATTCAATTTCAATAGAAGAATGCCCCACCACAGCAAACTAATGAATTGTCCTTGATAAGGCAGATGTTGCAATCACAGCAAACCATGCTGGCTAACCAGCAAGCCCAGCAAAAAGTTGTGGAAACTCAGTTAGCACAAATAGCAGCTCAGCTAAAACCTCCCGTGGGCACTTTCGTTGGCCAGCCAGAAGCAAATCCAAGACATGATCAACATAGACCAGAATAATTAAATGTTGTTACAATAAGGTCTGGTCGTTCTCTCACTGAAGCCATCTCGGTTAATCAAGAAGACAGGGATGTAACTGAAATCATCCCAACAGAAGAATCAAGTCAAGAAGCTGAAGAAAGGAAAGAAAAGGAACAAGGTCCCAAAGAACCAGAGGTTCCACAATATAAGCCAAGGATACCTTACCCTGGCAGGTTAAAGGAAACCAGACTAGACTCTAGATTCCAGAAATTCAAAGAGGCAATGAAGAAACTTTATGTTGATATTCCCTTTCTCGACGCCTTATCTGAAATCCCAGCCTGGTCCAAATATCTGAAGACCTTGCTGTCAAAGAAATGCATGATAGAGGAGCATGAAACTATCAAGCTAGCCCAAGCCACTTCTGATATCATTTTGAATAAAATGCTGAAAAAATAGAAGGACCCTGGCTCCTTTGGCATACAATGCTCTATTGGGAACACTTCTTATAAAAAGGGATTGGCCAACTTGGGAGCCAGCATATCAATTATGCCATTTTCCATGTGCAAAAGATTGGGGTTCACTGACTTGTTGCCTACAACAATGACCATCCAGCTCACTAATTCCACCATTACTGCACCCCTGGGAATCATTGAAGATATTCCAGTAAGAGTGGGGAGGGACTCTTATATCCCTTGTGATTTCGTCATTATGGATATAAAAGAAGACCTAAGGTACTAGATAATATTTGGTAGACCCTTCCTCACCATAGCTAGAGCATTAATTGATGTCGAGGTTGGCACAATTACCTTGAGGTTGGGTAAAGAAACCATTCAATTCAGTGTTTTCAACAGCCTGAAGAACCCTAGTATCCATGAAGGGGTTTTTCTTCTTGAAGCAATTGATAAAATGTCTCAACTCGAGCAAGAAAATCTAGAACCAGTAGATGCCCTAGAGGACGCTCTAATAAATCTGGAAGCTGAATTTTCAACCAACGAGTTAGTTCAGCAATGCCTGCAATACTTGGAGCAGGCTGAAAAAGCCCCAGAAGCTACTTTTGAAGAACTGAAATTTGTTACCATATTAGAGACAACAGAAGTACCCAAAGCCCCAGAAATGAAAAATGTATCAACTGGGCTCAAACATGTCTTCCTAGATGAAGAAATATTACGTCTAGTTATCATTAGCTCCTCTCTGGTTGACGATCAGGAAGAAATGCTTCTCACTGAACTAAGGAAGCACAAGAAAGCAATTGGGTACAAGATGACTGACCTAACAGGCATAAACCCAACTCTATGCATGCATAAACTACCTATGATAGAAGAGTTGAAACCCTCGAGGGAGCACCAGAGAAAACTGAACCCAACACTACTACAGAAAATGCTTTTTACAACAGTTCCTTTTCTCAATTTACAACAGGTGTTAACCGTTGTATTAGATCGCGTGGTCTTATGGGGGGGTGCTTTACACAACATGTGATCACATGTTGTAATAGATGTATTTTATACAACAGTTGAAACATGTTGTCTTTTAAGGAATGGCATGTTGTAATATGGGTATTTTACACAACATGCAGTGCACCTGTTGTAATATATATTATACAACAGTCAAACGACGTTGTCTTTCGCTAAACACACCCGTTGTAATAGGGGTATTTTTTACAACATGTGGTTCACCCGTTGTAATATATATTATACAATAGTCGAAGCATGTTGTCTTTCACTAAACACACTCGTTGTAATAGGTAGGTCTATTACAACATGCAATGCACATGTTTGTAATATACATGTTTATACAACAGTTGGAGTATGTTGTCTTTCCATACATTTAACCGTTGTAATAGGATTGTTTAGACAACATGGTGTGTGACTGTTGTAATATACACAATTTATACAACATGTTATGCATGTTGTAGTTCACTAGAAACACCTGTTGTAATAGGTGTATTTTTTCCTGACAAACCTATTGTAATAGGTGTGGATAACACAACATGTGTTGTTTGTTGTAGAATCATACATTTTACAACATATCATTAATTGTTGTCTTTGATTAGAGTTTGACAGGTCATATATCGAACCAATTGTATTGATCTAATTAACCATATTATTAATAAATTATAATAAATATGCAATTATACTTTTTCATTTCACAAACAAACACATAGTTGAACAAAATTTCCATCAAACCTTGAAAGAAAGTCGTACTAAATTTAATTAATATTAAATCATCCATACAACGATTCAATAATACACAGTACTGAGTATCCACTCTAGAATCGAACTGAAAACTAACTAAAAAAGTTTCACACATTGGTCTATGCTAAAGAACAAATGTCTCCCCCACATGTCACATAATCTTATGTGTGCTCAAGAACACATGTCACCCACTCGTTTCGGACCTCATCGATTTCTTCTAGGTTGAAGCAACGACCAATATACTTCGAATAATACTGCAATCATATGACAAATATATCAACATATTGTGATTTTTTCAATTTATTTAGAAATTTGAACAAACTAAAAGAATATAATGTTAAGTAGCTTACATATTCAACAATATTTCTATTTCTCACATCAAAGATGTCTTTCATATACTTCAACACATAATACCCACAATCTGTATCATTCAACTTCTTTGGACACTGTACAAAATAAATATTAATTTGTTATCTAAATAATTGTGAGAACTTGTTAGCTCATAAGAGGATGGAAAGGTATAAATAGCCAAAAAACTTAATAAAAGGTATGTGTAAACAGAATAAAAAATGCTATAAGAGTGAAAAAGACATGGTTTATTGCTAAAGAAGGCACGGTTTATATGCCATACTGGATGATGCAAAACTTGCTCTTGCAAGAGGGGGATTTTGTAAGAGTGAAGAATGCCACCCTTCCAAAAGGAACCTTTGTTAAACTGTAGCCTCACACGAAAGATTTTTTAGATATATCAAACCCCAAAGCTATTTTGGAAACAACTCTTAGGAACTACTCGTGTTTGACAACTGGCGACAGTATCATGGTAGCTTATAACAATAAAAAAATACTACATAGACATTATAGAAACCAAGCACATTATATAACCTGAGCGTATTTCTGCTCCCACTTCTATTAGTAAGGCATCTAAAGTTGAAGAAGCTGTGGAAAACACCGGACCCAAATGTAACATACAATTGGTTTGTCATGTGGAAAGAAAATTGACCGTCCTTTCCCGCCCAGCTGTACTGATGAAGGTTATGCCATAAAAGACAATTTCTCATCTAAATAATATCCTGATACAATCCATTTATAATCTGCAGAGATGACGGCCCATGAAAGACAATTTCTCATCTAAATAATATCCTGACACAATTCATTTATAATCTAAAAGGACAAGTTATTTATGAGAGGACGCATCTCAACTTGGTTGGCCTATTTAGCGATATTCATATACAGCCTATGGATTCCTCATCTTCACTGTGATCTCTAGTATTGACATCCCTTACCTTTTCCATGAGGTTAATTGGTACTATGGTGTTAACGTCATAGACTTCATCATCTACATCCTAGCAGCAGCTCTGGGTTCTACAATGCCTATGGTGCTGAAGAACTGATATGAACATGGCCTACACTGCAAGCCTGCTCTCTTGTTTATCCTTGCTTCCTGGGCAGGAAAGGATGGTCAGTTGTATGCTTGATTGGTTCTGGTTTGGTAAAGTCAGCAGACCTGATGCATGATTTTAAGACTGATTGTCTTACATTAACATCTGCACGATCTATGCTCCTTAGTCAGGCAATTTGGATTGCAATCAGTAGTGTTGTTGACTTGTTGCCTCTCTTATGTTTTTTCGTTCTACAAGGCATTTGAATATGTTGGCAATATGGATGTAAACTTCAAGACCCTATACAATATGCTCAAAGATACCCAAGAGACGGCCATTATGAGCAGCATCGACGGTCCATGCCATTGCTTATAGTTGTATTATGAATTTTTCAGATTCACCACAACATCTAACACTGACGGTGTTGTCTTGGAATTAAATTGGCAGCACCAAGGTTGCTATATTAGTGTACATCAGTACATGTTGTTGCTTCTGGTTTGATTCGTGGTGATGGCCTGATGGGTTATGGACCTCCCTTCAGCTGTACTTTCTTTAAAAAAAATTAAACCCCCATGTCATCTGCATGAAATTATTTGGGTCTTGAACTACATTTAATTCATCCACAACTTTTTCTGGATGAAGTTGGATGCAATGTAATACAATTGTTTAGATTAATTATGTATACTTGATAAACTACATCTGTCACACCCCGATCTCACACTAACCACTAATCACGAGATTAGGGCACAACGGATGGATTATCACATAAACAAATCACTGAGAACTTTTTTTTCCTTTTTAAAACCTCGTAATGATATCCAGATATTTCTGAAAACTAAAACATAACAAACTATTGCGGAAGCATTTCAATTAAACTGGGTAGAGAACATAAACAAAGTTTACAACATGTAACATTGTTTAACGGAAAGTAAACATAACAGTTAATTTACATCTTTATACACATTCCACATACACACTCTCTCTCACCCACGCCATGTCCCAAGGACCGAGGGGAAAGGACTAAGAGACCTCTAACTAGACTAACTACAAACCTTATATAGACTAGGCGTTAGGATGAAACGATCCTTCTGATTCCTGTTGCTGATGCTGACCTGAAAATGTTTGAGTAGAGGTATGAGCCTACTCGCTCAGTGAATAGCCTTTCATTTAGCTATCACTAAACAACTCATCAGATTTATAAAATTTGAATAACATAAATACAGTACAAACAGGGCAGTTCTAATGACATAGCAGATAACAATTTCATTTCTATGCAGCATCAGATAATTTAAACAAATAAACAATTATAGAGAATTGATACAACAATGCAAATCTCTTAACATATTAAATTTACTGTGTTCCTATATGATTACATATTTATTTTATTATGCCCTAATCATATGCAGTGTACCCTGCATATAAAGATCCGTAGCGAACTACGATCCCACCGTACAAGACTTAGCGACACACCCGAGAAATGCTAAGTCTGACTATCAGCCCTGGTCTGCTGCAGGACTCTCAGGCTCATCGGCCTTCAGGCTCATCGGCCTCACTGTACTCTCAAAAGAGTGAACTCTAGACTTCTCCTCAAACCTGAGCACACAGGCGGAGAGTCTTACCGGGTTACCACAGTGACATCGCACGCGTTGTTGTTGAATAACCCCTATTTACTCCAGTGTCACCGTGACATCGCACGCGTTGTTGTTGAACACTGTCTTTCCATCCTCGTGCCACCGTGACATCGCACGTGTTGATGTTGAACACGAGTTTCACCCCCCTGGTGCAGACCTCTCAAAGGGGTTCTACGGTGTTAGGGCACCTAAGTCTATTAACTGATTTAACATTTAAACAATTAAATAGGAAAATCACATTTCATACTTATTTCACATTCTGAACATCTCTTTTACTCTCATATATATATCATTGTCATCTTTAAACATGACTCAATACCACTTATTCAAATTCATTGCTAATCAACCATCTTTATTCAGCATATGCATTACAACTGTAAAACAGGATATTCCATCTTTTTCATCAATCATATTCCGTATCTCAAGTTCTATTGAATCTATAATAAACTATTGTATGTGCTAAGCTGTTTAGAAGTTATACCAACTGATATTAAAGCAATTAAGCACTTTAAATTTAGTTAAATAATGATTTCTAAATGAACTACTACTCACCCACTTCGGTGTGTTCGTATACACCGAAAAACGTCCACAAACGCGCCTAATTCTGCCCTTTACAGCAGCGTGCACGCCGTACACCTAGACTGCACGTCGTGCACCTTCAGTGCACTTCTGTTCTACTTTTCTGCACCTTTGCACGCCGTGCAAACTGATTTGCACGCCGTGCAAACTGATCTGCACGCCGTGCAAACTGATTTGCATGTCGTGCACCTGGGCTGAAACTCGTTCTGCTATCTGTAACTTTGCACGCCGTGCAACCTGACTTTGCACGCCGTGCAACCTGCGCAGAAACGGAAATCCCCTATATTAGCTTTCTGTAATGTTGCACGCCGTGCAAACGGATTTGCACGCCGTGCAACCTGCGCAGAGGCGGAAATTACAGAATTAAAAGAGGAGATTGGGGTCGATTCGGTGGACGATTCTTACCCGAATCACTCCTATAGCTTCAGAATGACCTAGCAAGCAGTTGGCAAGAAGAAAGAACGGAGGGGAAAGCACCGTTCGCTCCCTAGACCATCTCCATGGTCGTCTTCTTCACGGCTACAGGAGGAAGAAGAAGGTGAAGAAGAAGAAGATGATGCAGCTGGTTGATTTGGCTGGAGAAGATGAAGAAATCGAAGAAGAACGGAGAAGGAGGGACTTGGTTGCCTAGCTTCTCCTCTAGCTCGCTCTCTCCCTCTCCCTTTCTCTGTTTTTCTCAGGCGGCAACTGAAAGAATGACCTATCGTTCATTCCAAAGTCGGCTAACCGAGTTAAAAAGGGAAAACTGAAGGAAAGGATAAGGAAGGGCGCCCAGGGGGCCGGATGCAAATTGCCCAGAAACTTTCCGAAATTACACATAGGTCCCTGCACACTAAAAAGCTTATATCTTTTTACTCGTAGGTCAGTTTCGCATGATTTCTTCGGCAACGGATTAAGCACAAACTTGTCCTCAACCTCAGGACAAGAAAAAAAGCTAATGATACATTAACACTAGCTCAAAGCTCAAAACACTATTAACAAAAGCAAGTACTCATCTCAACATAACTAGTTCAATTATGCACTAACCAAGGTACTTACTGGTAAAACGAAATGTGGGTCATAACAACATCATATACTTTATTCAATTTTGTAAAGTAAACAAATACTCTAAACTTCAGTTATCGCATGGATTGTATGTTTTGTATTTTAAGATCAAACGTATTCAGTTCATAAGATGCAGCATGTATATGAACGTAGATATGATATGAAGGGTTGGAAGTGTTTATTCAATTTTATATTAGTCCACATCCATCAAGTATATGAACATTTTACACCGTTAGTACAAATTCTAAGTAAAGCGTTCATTGACATCAAATATTCAATAAATATAAACTACTGTGCACATAGAATACCCTTACTCTGATTAAGGAACATGTAGACTAGTAAGAATGATAGAAGTCTGGACAATGGAAGATATAGGTATGTTAAATTGAGTGTGGCATTCTTTATGGTATCTAAATGGAGCAATCACAACTTCACTATCTAAAATTGTCGATCATGCCTAACCTAAGCCCATAAAACACTTTTATGCCCATAGAACTCGAATATCAGGGAACGAAGGCCCCAAAGAGCAAGGTCTGCAATGTCAACTAGCATAGCGGTAGACCAAATGTCAAAATCACCCTACCACTAAATATGAAAAAATATGTAAAAGGTGTTTTGCAATAACATTTTTTCCTAAAACTGCTGGCCTTACAAGCTTGTGCATTAAAGCATAACAAAATAGCTTGTAGGCTTCCAAAATATGGAGGTTTTCTAAATCAGTATAACTTCTCTCGACTAATAATGTCTCCTACGAGTAGTTCATGTGACGTCCCCAGATTTTGGCTTCTCCATACCCTATTGGGAATGAGAGGTCAGAATCCGAAAACATCATCCAATCATATCAGAGAGCGATGCGGAAGCATAATACGCATACATAAACATACAACCATAACATTCTCAACATTCAACATATTTATATTACAACATGAATTAAATTTTGCAACTTACATTTAGATAATTTGAAGAAAATTTTACAAGTCTATGAACATGTATGCTAATAGGAACTTAACACAATAGGTACAACATGGACAACTGCTCACTTCCCGTCTTTTATCCCAAGCTAGCTCTGAACCTAAAACATACGTGAAACAACGAATCAACATACAAGGTGTTGTGCACGTGGGTAGAAAGATACATACTAATATGCTTGCATAATTGAAATAACTTGAGAAAGAAAGATTAAAAGAAAACATTATTTAAAATGATAATCAGGTAAACATTCCTTTTATTGCATTTACTTTGATGCGGTTGTACTACACATACTTGCACTTGACTTATATCTAGTGTGGGCAATATAGTATCATCATACATCTAACATGGGCCAAGGAATCTTACATCCATGTTAGGCAACATACATCCACACCAGGCTATGTTCTCTAGTAGCTACAACCCATCATACTCATTTATGTTCTATTAGATTTGGCAAAGTGTAACTCATACTAGTTCAACCAAGCAATCATATCCAAATACGAGCATTCAAGATATCACATATTATAGGCAACCAGAAAACTAGTCTTATACTTAATAAAACCCACGCACATGAGTTCAGAGAATTCGAATCATTCTTGCTCATCTAGATATCTGGTCATCACCTGGTTAATAACAAAATATTCATCATTAATACAAGGTTCACCGTTATTAATGGTATTTGGGTCTAGTTTAGGATTTAGGTCAAATTTAGGTTCAAACAACTTGGAACCTATTTCTGATACTTTTATAATGGTCGTGAGGTCATTCTCAGGGTCTGGTCTAGATTTCATATTTTTATAATATTTTTTTTCTAATTTCTAGAATTAAAAAGGGGCTAGAAACACATAATTTGATTTTAGTAGCAAAAGATCTAATATTAGGTAAATAGTTCCAATCAGGGTATGCATGAGGTTTCTAAATGATTTTTGGGGTTTGAAAGTAATTTCTTGAGATCTCATAATGCTCATATATAGTTTGTTCCATTTAATATTATTCTAAAAGGAAGCATTGCATCTAAGTCAAAAACCTTGAAAAACTAATCGTTAGAAGCCTGATCTATAGGTTTTATAATGAAGAGGGTATTTTTCTGAATCTGGGGGTATTTTTCAGGAATTTATTGGACACTGGAGCTATTTTTAATGTATTTTCTAAGAAAGTGCTATATTCTGAAAATTAGGGGAGCAATTACCTTATAAGAAACACTACAGACGTTGGATTCTCGCAGCCAAGGTCTAGGATCAGGGCCACATCACCATCATGAGTGTGGCTCATTAACTTGGTTTAGCCCTGGATCGGCCGATTCATCTAGGTTCCACTGGATTAATCGCTTGCCCAATCCTTCATCCTGACCTTTCTCTGGTCTCCAGCACGAGAATGTCGTTCTCTGTGGTCTAGCGCAGCTGCCGCAGGGGAAGCTCTGGCGGGCTTCGATGTCGGGATTGAAAGAGCCTCTTAATAGATAGCTGATCGCACGGAGGAGTTTAAAGTTTGTAACCCAAAAGGTGGGGGTGAGAGAGAGAGATATCTTGGACCTCCATATCGGTGGTACCGATGGAGGAGCAGGTTGTGAAATTGGGGGTTTCTTCCTCCGCGCTCGATCCGGCCTGCAGTTGTGCCAGGATGCTTCACAAGGACCTCCACCACTCCCAAGCGTCACCTGAAGCAATGGAGAAGCTCCAAGTTTCATCCTTATTGGTTGCTCAGGACCGCGACCACAAAGCCCCAAGACGACTCCGCCAAAGGCTCCTCCAAGGTTGTGGATCCTAGCTTCTCGGCGGTCCCCAGAATAGCAAGGGTCCTGAATTTCCAAGACCATGAGGGACCTCCAGGAAGTGGCAGGGAATCTCCTTCACAGCAGAGGAGGAAGTGGTGATTTGAGGATCTTTACTCCCACACCCAAATCTTGCATTGGTTGTGTCGAGATGATTCACCACTGAATCCAGAACTCGATGGAGGTCTAGTAGAATCAATGAGTATGTAAGGAATATTGGACCCAAGACTTCCACAGATGACTGGAGAAACTAGGTCGGAGAAGCTCTACGAAGCGTTCTGCGTAGCATGGAGTCCTCCTAGATGGCGTCGTGTTCTCATACTATGCCACCTGCGGTGCTCCTTGTGCCCCAAAATACTTCTTTTCCGTCTCCTCTTCCTCTGTCGTTTCTACCTGGCTGCTGTGATCACAAGGATGGAGATGTGCAGAAAATGATAGGGTCCATCTCTCTCACTATTGCATCAAACAGAAGTAGTGAGAGGTTGTTGGGAAGTTGCTAACCTCGCGGTGCTTTGAGATCACACAACTATGCCTGATCATCCCTGGGATCGTGGAGAGTCGGGTTCCCAACTATGACCAGGTCCCCTCCCACAGGATTCAGAGGTAAGTGATAAGGTCTGCACTGCCAGATCATAGTGAACGACTGAGATAGAGCCACACCCCTAAGTTTGAGTGGGCCGGCTGTGTGACCATATATGTCGCAGACCTAACTACTAAATAACCAAAAGACCAAAATTTGACTAAGTTTATATCATAAATGTCTCTGACTTCAAATTGTTGCATCTCTTTGTAGGAATCTTCAAACATTTTAAAATTATAGACATTAGCTCATAATATCCTAAAGCACCTTTTTAGAAAGTTTGAGACACAAACCCCATTATTTTATCATGCAAGTCCAAAACACCTGATAGAATAGCAGCATACATGAAGGCTCATCAATTGACCACTTAAACTTGTTGCGACCACTAATGGACCTTTTGGCCTCACTAGTACCCAAATCAACTAATAAAAAGCTATATATATATCATAGTTGAACTCAATTCAATATCATAATCACCAATCAAATATTTAATCATGCTATTTAATGTGAAAATGATTTCAAATCAGATGATCAATCCTCAACTAAGCTCAGCCACCTATAGAATACTCAAGGTTCTTAAATATCATATTCGGTATCAAAACCCCAAAATTGAGGGTCATCACATTCACCCCACCTTAAATGGAATTTTGTCCTCAAAATTCAATGAATCTCATATTCAAAATGATAACTAAGGGTCTAACTTCTTATCGGTCACCACTTCTAGGTACCAAAGTTCTCTATATGCATTCCAAGCTGTCATCTTAATATCTGGAGCATCTAGGAGTGTACCCACCCCACCTTATATAGGACAATGCATCATTTATCATCTCATTCATTGCAGGACATTCTTTCATTCTAAGATTTACATCATCATAGTCCCTTAAGGATAAGGGTTCTATTCATAATTATGAGGTTAAGAGGTACCACTCAAGGTTTCATATTTGATCCTACTCACCCATGTAAGGTGATATCATGATTTCAAGTAATTTAATATTTGGAATTTTCTAACATAGCATCATTATTGGGGTTTAATCAACATCATTCCAACATTTCATCATTAGAGGGAATAATTATTAATACTTACATATTAGGGTTTTCTCCCTATTGTGTGAATTTTCATCAAACTAGAAGCTTAGATTTAGAAGATTGGGGGATTGAGAACTAGATTTCGTGATGTTGTAATATGTGATCCAAATATGTGTTTTATTTCAAGCACAAAGTTTCAACTTATATCTTTTATATATGATTTGAGGGGAAAGAGAATATATATTCAGTCGAGATTGTCATGATTTCATACTTATATCTTTTATGTATGGTATAGAGGGAAAATGTTATACAACCAATCTTATCATGATGTTAAACTTTATATCACATGTCTGATATCGGGAGGGAATATAGAATAGGTTAAGCTTATATGAGTGACTCTTCATACATAAATCATCTATATAGCTCAAGTGAGGTTTCTATCATCATATATATAGAGAGAAAGAGAAGTGGAAGGAACAACATTTATGAGTATCTTATGCACAAAGCATTTTACTCTTAGAACCAGAGTTCATATATATCACCTCAGTTGTAGCTAATGATGAGATTTAGACACATATGTCACTCAAGCTAGGACCTAACTCAATCAAAAGGATTGACTTTCTCATTATGAATCACCTACCCATCATTTTTTTAAACCCAATTCTCATATATAGGATCGAATCATGCAAAAAGAACTCAACTCATATATTCAGGAGTAAGCCAGCTTAGGACACATCATTTCATATATATCTCAGGGTAGGTCCTATGACCCTCTCCTTGTGGGTCTCACTCTCTCTAGAGTTCACCACATATCTTGTCCTAACACTAGAGGTCCTCCTTTGTAAAAGAGCTTGAGGGTCATGCATATTCAACTTTATCTTAAACTTAGATTGTCTTAATAAGAAAGGAGTATGTCTTTTCTTCATCAAGACTTAGCTTAGATTTTCTAAAATTGAACTCATCTCATATGCAACTTAAATCTTTATAAGGAAACTTATACCATCAGAGATCAAACTTAGATAAGATTGCACATGCTTATTTCAACTATCATTCTATCATCTACTCAATGTATCACATATCTTGATAAGGCTCTAGACATCTAATCTAGACTACTCTTTCTTCTAGACTGATGTCACTCCCTTTCACTTAGGTTGCATGAACACTAACTACTCTATAGTGTGAGGGATACATTTGATATTTACATATACATAATAAAATATTATATAGTTTTTCTCCGAGAAAGAAGACGTCAGAGAACACTGTCGAGGTGCAAGCCGATTGGGAAACAAAACCAAACCAGCAAACTCAAGTGTGCCACACACAATAGATAGTCCAGTGTCATGTCACCTAGTGAAATGGTGAGAACAACGTGTAGACTAGTGTAGCTACCCAATACATATGAGCTCTATATGGAAAGGGTTTCATACACTTGTCTAAACCTAGTTCTCGAACATCTAGGTTCTAACCTAGAGGCTAAGTCAGAACTAATTCCTATAGAACAACTTACTAAGTTTCTAGGATTTAAAGTGAAAAGTGAAATTACGTTTTATGTTTCATGGTGAACAATTGTTAGGTGTAGCTATTGTTCATGCTCTAATACCAACTGTGACGTCCCCGGATTTTGGCTTCTCCATACCCTATTGGGAATGAGAGGTCAGAATCTGAAAACATCATCCAATCATATCAGAGAGCGATGTGGAAGCATAATACGCATACATGAACATACAACCATAACATTCTCAACATTCAACATATTTATATTACAACATGAATTAAATTTTGCAAATTACATTTACATAATTTGAAGAAAATTTTACAAGTCTATGAACATGTATGCTAATAGGATCTTAACACAATAGGTACAACCTGGATAACTGCTCACTTCCCGTCTTTTATCCCAAGCTAGCTATGAACCTAAAACATACGTGAAACAACGAATCAACACACAAGGTGTTGTGCACGTGGGTAGAAAGATACATACTAATATACTTGAATAATTGAAATAACTTGAGAAAGAAAGATTCAAAGAAAACATTATTTAAAGCGATAATCAGGTAAACATTCCTTTTATTGCATTTACTTTGATGCGGTTGTACTACACATACTTGCACTTGACTTACATGTAGTGTGGGCAATATAGTATCATCATACATCTAACATGGGCCAAGGAATCTTACATCCATGTTAGGCAACATACATCCACACCAGGCTATGTGCTCTAGTAGCTACAACCCATCATACTCATTTATGTTCTATTAGATTTGGCAAAGTGTAACTCATACTAGTTCAACCAAGCAATCATATCCAAATACGAGCATTCAAGATATCACATATTATAGGCAACCAGAAAACTAGTCTTACACTTAATAAAACCCACGTACCTGAGTTCAGAGAATTCTAATCATTCTTGCTCATCGAGATATCTGGTCATCACCTGGTTAAT
This sequence comes from Alisma plantago-aquatica, assembly GCA_963693085.1. NCBI lineage: Eukaryota > Viridiplantae > Streptophyta > Magnoliopsida > Alismatales > Alismataceae > Alisma > Alisma plantago-aquatica. The sequence goes on from OY856409.1 coordinate 1,780,168,767, forward strand.
AACAAAATATTCATCATTAATACAAGGTTCACCGTTATTAATGGTATTTGGTCCAGTTTAGGATTTAGGTCAAATTTAGGTTCAAACAACCTAGAACCTATGTATGATACTTTTATAATGTTTGTGAGGTCATTCTCAAGGTTTGGTCCAGATTTCATATTTTTATAATATTTTTTTCTAATTTCTAGAATTAAAAAGGGGCTAGAAACACATAATTTGATTTTAGTAGCAAAAGATCTAATATTAGGTATATAGTTCAAATCAGGGTATGCATGAGGTTTCTAAATGATTTTTGGGGTTTGAAAGTAATTTCTTGAGATCTCATAATGCCTATATATAATTTGTTCCATTTAATATTATTCTAAAAGGAAGCATTGCATCTAAGTCAAAAACCTTGAAAAACTAATCATTAGAAGCCTGATCTATAGGTTTTATAATGAAGAGGGTATTTTTTTGAATCTGGGGGTATTTTTCAGGAATTTATTGGACACTGGAGCTATTTTTAATGTATTTTCTAAGAAAGTGCTATATTCTGAAAATTAGGGGAGCAATTACCTTGTAAGAAACACTACAAACGTTGGATTCTCGCAGCCAAGGTCTAGGATCAGTGCCACATCACCATCATGAGTGTGGGTCATTAACTTGGTTTAGCCCTGGACCAGCCGATTCATCTGGGTTCCACTGGATTAATTGCTTGCCCGATCCTTCATCCTGACCTTTCTCTGGTCTCCAGCACGAGAACGTCGTTCTCCGTGGTCTCGCGCAGCTGCCGCAGGGGAAGCTCTGGTGGGCTTCCATGTCGGGATTGAAAGAGCCTCTTAATAGATAGTTGATCGTGAGGATGAGTTTGGAGTTCGTAACCCAAAAGGCGGGGGTGAGAGAGAGAGATATCTTGGACCTCCATATCGGTGGTAGCGATGGAGGAGCAGGTTGTGAAATTGGGGGTTTCTTCCTCCGCGCTCGATCCGGCCTGCGGTTGTGCCAGGATGCTTCGCAAGGACCTCCACCACTCCCAAGCGTCACCTAAAGCAATGGAGAAGCTCCAAGTTTCGTCCTTATTGGTTGCTCAGGACCGCGACCACAAAGCCCCAAGACGACTCCGCCAAAGGCTCCTCCGAGGTTGTGGATCCTAACTTCTCGGCGGTCCCCAGAATAGCGAGGGTCCTGAATTTCCAAGACCATGAGGGACCTCCAGGAAGTGGCAGGGAATCTCCTTCACAATAGAGGAGGAAGTGGTGATTTGAGGATCTTTACTCCCACACCCAAATCATGCATTGGTTGTGTTGAGATGATTCACCACTGAATCCAGAACTCGATGGAGGTCTAGTAGAAGCAATGAGTATGTAAGGAATATTGGACCCAAGACTTCCACGGATGACTGGAGAAACCAGGTCGGGGAAGCTCTACGAAGCATTATGTGTAGCATGGAGTCCGCCTAGATGGCTTCGTGTTCTCATACTATGCCACCTGTGGTGCTCCTTGTGCCCCAAAATACCGCTTTTCCGTCTCCTCTTCCTCTGTCGTTTCTACCTGGCTGCTGTGATCACAAGGATGGAGATGTGCAGAAAATGATAGGGTCGATCTCTCTCACTACTGCATCAAACAGAAGTAGTGAGAGGTTGTTGGGAAGTTGCTAACCTCGCGGTGCTTTGAGATCACACAACTATGTTTGATCATCCCTGGGATCATGGAGAGTCGGGTGCCCAACTATGACCAGGTCCCCTCCCGCAGGATTCAGAGGTAAGTGACAAGGTCTGCACCGCCAGATCACAGTGAACAACTGAGATAGAGCCACACCCCTAAGTTTGAGTGGGCCGGCTGTGTGACCATATATGTCACAGACCTAACTACTGAATAACCAAAAGACCAAAATTTGACTAAGTTTATATCATAAATGTCTCTAACTTCAAATTGTTGCATCTCTTTGTAGGAATCTTCAAACATTTTAAAATTATAGACATTATCTCATAATATCCTAAAGCACCTTTTTACAAAGTTTGAGACACAAACCCCATTATTTTATCATGCAAGTCCAAAACACCTGATAGAATAGCAGCATACATGAAGGCTCATCAATTGACCACTTAAACTTGTTGCGACCACTAATGGACCTCTTAGCCTCACTAGTACCCAAATCAACTAATAAAAAGCTATATATATACATACATATATATATATATATATATATATATATATATATATATCATAGTTGAACTCAATTCAATAGAATAATCACCAATCAAATCTTTAATCATGCTATTTAATGTGAAAATGATTTAAAATCAGATGATCAATCCTCAACTAAGCTCAGCCACCTATAGAATACTCAAGGTTCTTAAATATCATATTGGGTATCAAAACCCCAAAATTGAGGGTCATCATAGTTCACATCTATAAAAAAAACTTGAATAGATAAGACAAGGCAGAGGCACATAAAGATATACTGACATACCTACCACACATGATACATATTATAGGGTTTCAATTTTGAGTTAATCCGTTTTTCATAAGCGGCTTGCATCTGGATGCCATAGCTTTGTACCAACCTAGGTTTCTTTGCCTAGCAGGAAGTGGTGTAGCTACACTTGGGCCTGGGTGGGCTAGTGCTTTACACAAGATTTTGATTCCTTACTAATTAATACATACTTGACTCAGATTTCTGAATAAAGTACTAATGGTGTCGTACCTTCTATGGTTGTCAAAGCCTTCACCTTAATGGTGCCCCTCCTATATAGATTTTCTGGCTCCCCACTGCTAGCAGGAACCCAAGATTAAAAAAATAGAGCTAATGGCAGATTCCCAGCATAAGAAGATTCTTGCTGTGAAAAATCCCAAGTTCGCAGTTGGCTGGCAATCCCTCTCCATCGCACCAAAAATAGATCTGAAAAAAAGAAGTGTTATCCCCGGCTATGCAGGGCCTATGCCTTCCACAATCTAAGGTCGCTCCTAGTCATATGTCGTCGCTTAACAAGATAAGAGTCATTAGAATCCCACAATAAGTCAATGGTTCTCACACTATATATGCGAGATTAATAAAGAGATAAGGAACAGAAGGAAAGGTGCTTTGGGATTGTGGTGTCTTTTTTTAGTACTGAAACAACATTACCAAGTTCACTGCTCATCGGTATTCAGCAGAGCAATTATAAGACAAAACTCGTCAAGTAGAAGACTACAGCTAGACGTACCTATAGTCTGTATTCCAATACTATTTCTGAGATTTTATCTAGGTTTCACGCCCCCTCCCTATTCAAAGAAGAAGCTGCACTTCTATGCGGCCTTGCTCATTCACGAAGTCACGTGCTAACTTCCACAAAAGTATCCTTTGTAATAACCTGAGGAGTTAGGCCTGAGAGATCATAAATGATTGATTTAAAAGAAGGGGCAAAGGATGTAAAAGCAAAAGAAAAAGATGATTTTGTGGCTGGAGCAGTGCAGCCTTGAGTTGAGCAGTGTTCGATTTGTCTTCTTATTTGAGGTCAGCAGAATGGTATCATCAGATTGGGGTCCCATTCCATGGTTGTACTGGTTTCTCACTAGATCCATTTCGAACTCAAGTAAAATATTGGTTTTTTCTCTTGCTACTAGCAGACCCAACAAGGTCCAACAACATGAAGAGACAACCCCTCAGAATAGAGATTAATATGAGTCTAAAAAACTTTAGATAATTTGTAAATATGGCATTGATATAATGAAGTTTGAAATTCAATAAAGGTGATGGATAGGGAAGAAACTAACAAGTGAACATAAATCAAATTGGAAATCTTACTCCTAATGCATGAGGAGTCCATATAAAGGTGGTTTGGCCTTCCACATGGATGCAATAAGAATCTGCAACAACAATATGGTCAGCTAACAACCTAAGAAAAAATGAACCAAAAGAAGCATTGTATATCCTATTAACTATTAATCATTATCTCTAACAGCAGTAGCTAATCCATCCCAAGAATATTTGAGAATGCAAGCACATAGCAACCATATTAGGTCCAGTACTTTTTACATCACAAGTCTTGGGAAATAATTATAGTTCAGATACAAGCTTGAGATCAGAAAAGCAATCTATTTAGCGTGCAATTAAGGAAGAGGTGGGAGGATAATTGGAGTAGTGTAGACACCCTATGATAGACAGTAGAGGATAATATAAAAGGAGGATACTATCCTTTGGGGATGATATCCACTATACTCTATTCACACCCATATATGAACTCATAATATCAATATGCTTGGACTATGAGGAGTCTAAACTATAACAAGAATCTTCACTAGATCTAACAATCAAATGAAAATTATCTCTCAGATCACTTTGGGTTTGGCCTACTTCATAGTTTTCATGGAATTGGGTTCAAGTAGGGTTATTCATGGGGTGATATCATTTCTGGCCATTTTATATTATTAGGTTGGTTCAGCTCAAGTCAAGTCAGAACCAAAGTTGGGTCTACCAGGATAATTTATTGGGCCAGGTTTCCATGATGATTACTATTATAATGGGTGATCTGATGGGTATAGATTATCTCGTATTGTTTACTTCTATCTAGTTGGTCCTGGTTCCAACTATAGTAGGGTTCAGTTTAGATTTATATCAATATCTGATTAATTTTCTGTCAAATTATCTTAGTTTTTTACTGGATAGTTTTTTGCCTCCATCATCACCATGGAGGGTACTTACCATATTGACAAATGGTGGGTGATGGAGCCATGGGCTTTGGCACCTTTCAAAATCCAAAATTTGACCATTCTGCACTTGCAGGTTGGGGGGTTGCTTTCTGGAGTGTAGGGTCTAGGTGAGTTTAAAGTGTGTTTAGGTCCATTAGAGGTCGACTCAATTTAGGTCTCATCAGGTAGATGTAGGGTTGTATTATATAAATTTTGGCCTCTTTAGGTTAATTTAGTCCTAACAAAATTTATTTTGGTCAAAATAATTAATTATATGTGAGTATTCAGTAGTCTACTTAATGGCCAAAACATGAATTTTATTCCAGCCATCAGTTGAATATGCTAAAAGACTGACTAGTATACCCATGATGGTCCCATGTCAAATAAATGTCATATGCTTGCAACCTACTATTAAAGAATGCTTCAAGTCACTAGGATTCCTTCAATATTCTATGATTTGCATCACTATCATGTGAGTATGATGCCTCCATCATTTGCTAAGTTTCAACTTCACTACCTACTATTGACAAAAAATGATAGGCTTTCTTTGACTGTCCCATCTTCTGCAATCACTCATGATCGAGTGCTAGAAAGTTCTAGAGATGAACTAAAGGCAATAAAAATGACTAGCAAAGAGAACCATTACTGAAGTTTCCCTCTTTTAAAGTGCATACATTGCAGCTAAACTGTATGTAATTCTACCTCAGGTTCAACAACTGCATTGGGGAAGCACCTACTATTGTTATATTGAAGAAGACTGATAAGAAGGAAACATATTATAGAAGGTATATAAATGTGGTGCGATTCCGCTAGAGGTGCAACACACTAGCTGATTTGACCTGACTAGATGCGCCCTACGAGGTCGGAACGCACGGGATGGGATCTTGCTTTCGAAATTTATAAACCTAAACTAGCTACCTACGTCTACTAAAACACTACACCCGAAAGCGCACGGGTCGTGTCGTATTATAGGAAGGCGGCAAGTAAAGGGTCGATCCACAGGGAAAAGAGGGGGCACTAGAGCTAGGTTACTTTTGTTGGGTTCCTACCGCAGAGACTAGGGTTAAGGGTTTGAAGGTGATTTTGATTATTAACTAAGGATGAACAAGCAAACAATTAAAGGCGAGAATGAAATCTATGTTAACCCTAGGTTAGATTAAGACTAAGCAGGCAAGGAAAGACTAAGCTAGGTATGAAAAGGCAAGTTACACTAAGGCAAGCAAGAGAGAAGCAAAAGAGCAATTAAAGAACTAAACTAGCATAAACAAGGAAAGAGCAAGGTAAGAAGCTAACTAAGCAAGAAAAGAACTAACTAAGCTAAGAAAGCACAAAACTAGGGTTTTAAGCAGTAAAGAGATGTGTGGGCTATTTAGGGGTATGAACTTATCACTTAAGTTGGGGGTTGACATATGAACATTATGATTCCATTTAGATTATCCAAACCAAACAACAAGTTAGAGTCTAATGAATTAACCTAAGCTACTAACTGGCCATGGATATGCTAAGTTGTGCATAGGGGAACTAGTCCCTAACACCCCCTACTACCCTTACGAGGCTCAATTGGGTTAGGGATTAGGTACAATTCAATTAGAGTCTAATCAAGTCTAGGTTTCTAGATTAGGCATTCCTAGGGCAATTAGGGGCCGAGGGTAGTAATGGGGAGGTGAGATTAGGGTTTTGGACCCCAATCCCCCCACATTCTAGCCTTGAGAAGGCTACATGCTAATCGCTTTAGAATTATCTAATCTAGCTACTTAGATCTCTCACTTAGGTTTATGGAGATTGATTAGGATGTAGGAAGATGGGAGGCAACCTAGGGATCCAAGAATTGGACCTAGGGGCAAATCCCAAAATTCACACATATAAGCAATTTGCCTAAATTCCTAGGTGATTTCACACACAAACTGACAAGCAATCCATGGAGAAAGAGATGCAAATAGAATATAATAATTAACAAATGGAATTACAACGTTTACATGTCATTATCCCCCAACATGGTATCAAAGTAACATAATTTCCCCCAAACAGCCCACCCAAGGGGACTAGCTACTCATAGACATGGAAAATACAAAAAGAGAGAAGATAGAGGAAGAAGTAGCCATGGAGCTCGGTGTAGATGAAGGACTCCTCCTCTCCAATAGATGCAAGGTTGTCCTCCTCCTTCTTCTTGGATGGAATGGTGTAAAATGGTGGTGGGAAGTGGATGGAAGGCTTAGATATGGGGGGTTATGTGGTGGAAATGGTGAAATGGAGTAGATTTGAGGTGGAGGTGAAGTAGAATGGAGTGGAGGTGACAAGGGGGAAAAATGAGGTTCTAAGCAGCCAACCCCCTGACCCCCAGCCTCCACTAGGGCTTATATAGGGATCTAGGGGGTCTAGGGTTAAGTTAGGGGTAAAATGGGGAAAGAATTGGAAACTAGGTGGATTTTGTGAGTAGCACGGCCGTGGTGGGTCACCACGGTCGTGGTGGGTAGGGTAGACCACGACCGTGGTTGATGGGCACGATCGTGGGTTTATTAGAATGTGGAGATCACATGGAGGTGTGCATGGATGGCCACGGCCGTGGGGGGTCACCACGATCGTGGTGGGGACCTATGGCCACGATCGTGTTGATCACCACGGTCGTTTTGGCCATTTTCATAGATTTCTGGGAGTTTTACTAATTTTTTGTACTTGGGGCATGTCCACCACGGCCGTGGGGGCTCACCACGGTGGTGGTGGTGTCTCTCCCATGCATTTGAGCCTTGAACTTGATCATCCATGGAGGGTATTGCTTCAAAACTTTGTTTGACCACTTGGGGTAGGTTGGAAGTGGTTTTGGCCTCATTTTGAGCTCCTCCAAACCTAAGGAAACCCTAGACTGGACCATCCTCTTTCCATTCCATCAAGTAGTGGACAAAGTACCTATAAAACATGCAAAAAGCCTCCATAAGTGCATTTGATATAAATAAGCATATTGGGGGAAATAACATGTAATCTAACAAGTATAGATGTGGCTGAAATGCAAAATGACACAAGATAAAGCCCTAAAATAGGGCTGAATCAAAATGCTAGGCACAATTATCAGTTACAACAAGATGAAGTTAAGTTGAACATGACTAAATCTATCTACAAGATGAAGTTAAGCCATGAACCTTTATAGGCCAATCATGCTTCAGTTCTGACTTTGAACCACTGGTCAAAATCTTTGCAACACATATCTGACATAGTGATTTGTCTATATAGATTTTAGATAAAGTTGATATGATTAACTGGTGAGCCTCATGTCAAGGTAGTTCTTTGAGAAAGAAACATTGGCATCAACTACACTTCACCTGCATATGCAAGATGAATATTGATGCAAGCTAGAGGAAGAATGACCCAGTCTGCTTCCATATAGATAGAGGTGTCACGACCATGATTTGGGCCCCGCATTGGTTCATGTTGGGCTGTGACCCAAGTATGCTTATGGCATCTTCATGTGAGATGACCTTTAACAATACTCAATAGCTTAGAGCTTCCCTGAACTGCTTTAGTTTTTGGACGTGGATAAAGATTGGTCTTGACAATTTGTACCAAGTGTCTAGCCTCTACATGGTTAGACAGTATATGAAAATCAATAACTGAGTATTGGTGATATAAGGCTAGGGCCTACAGGGTGGTCAGGTGGTGGATTATTTCAGCTAGTATCCTGTAGAAACTAATAGGTTGTAATTGAAACCAACAGGAACTGCTCTTGTGGTTGAAATTAATGATGTAGGGAACCAATGGTCTAGGTTGATTAGACAACCAAGTGTTGGAAGTAGTGGCACAAAAAATGGATGCCAAACAGGAGTCAAAATAAGTACACATTAAAGAAAGGATGACTCTACTTCTAGCTATTCTAGAAATTTACAACAACAAGAGACAACAAACCTTCTTCGATGAAAACAAAAAGTCCAAATTTGTATCCTACAACACAACGTTTTTATCTTTGAAAATTAGTAGATTAACATAAATCCAATCATGTAGATTATATATTAAAATCAATAAGGAAATTAAAATCATGTATATTATGTGTCACATAGCAGTAGGGGCATACCAATTGTTGATGGGGAAAAAACAATCTATTTAACACCATCTGCAATTAGATGAGTTTCCATAACATCTATACTATGTCAAGTGATTCGTAGTTGATAATTTACTAATAGGTAATCAAAATCATAGGCTATTTTGAAACTGTTAGCAAAATAGATGCCCTGATTTAGAGAGTACAGAAACCCTTGATTTTATGGAAATAATCAGTGTACCTTTGGAGTTGCAAGTTAGAAACTTCAATCCTCTTCTAAATCTAAAAGAATGTTTCAAAAATTTGGCAACCAAAAGCAATTCCTAGCCAAGTTATTTCCATGCTAGTAGGTGCACCTCCTAAAAATACAGTCAAAATGAATGTGAATTTTGCTATCATATGCAAACCCAAGGTTTAACTAGGCGTGACTTTAAAATGTCATAAAGGACAAGTTGTTCTTATGGCATCCAAAACTTTTTTGAGCAACTAGGATGTGTTTCCAACTGAAGCATGCAATATTGAGTCATAAATTATCACAGGATCTTAGCATCATGAAGAATCTCATCAAACCGTTTAATCGATACCACACTAGAATAGTAGAATTTATGAGGATGTGTACGCACATATTAAAGTATGGAGAGCATTCTATATGTTCTAGGTTATCAGCATAAATTTATTACAAGTATCCCAAACTTGGAGGACCAGGGAAGGTAAATTGTGTTGATTTGGAAGTTACTAACATTATGAAAAGAAGAACATATATGTGAAATTAGTGATAAGTTCAATTACATGGTACAAAGTGGTATCATTGGACTCCATGACCATATTAAAATTGGGAAATACAAAATACAGAGGGTATTTTTCTGGATCAACATTCTGGTTGGCTGAACTCCAAGGAAAGGGAGTGTTTTGACATTTTGGAATATTTTGGTCCAGAAGGAAGCACATGTGATGGGGATAAAATACCCAAGAAAAGAAAAATAAAGGTGGAAATTATTGGATTTAAAAACATGGATGCAAAGCAACCTGCATGGGCTATACACAGTAGCAAGGAGGTCAGGGTATATTCTCGATATGGTAAGGCAAATGCACTTTCAACATTTCTTCAAAATAAAAATGAGAATGTAAACTATAAAATATTAATAATATAATTTACATGAGACATCGACATGTAGAAAAAATCAAACTTGGAATTTGGTGATTGGTTCATTAATCAATAATGGAAGCTTAGAAAGGAAGATTTCAGCCACCATATCCCAAGCATCCCTACAAGAAATTAATATAGAAATGCATAATCAAAGAGTTGATGCACCAGAAACATATGCTTGAACTAGAATTCTGAAAAGTCTTTAATGAATCACAAATATTTAACTTTGAAATCTCCAAGTGAGTGTTTTGGTTATTAATATTCGGCAAGCAAACACATCAAATGAGATAAGAAACTCTGGCAAATCATTTTTTTGTTGTTGAAGTGTGCCTCTCTATTTATGTATTTTGAAATGTGACTATACAAGTGTCGGTTCCTATACAATGGTTTATTGACAAGGAACAACATTGAAATTTAGAGTATTGAAAGGAAAATAAATCGTTTGTAGCACATAAAGAAATATATTAAATGGCCATAGAATAAAAGTTGAGGAACAAGTCCCCATGGAGGTGATGAGATACTAACACACAGAGTTTTCAAAGATATAATAACCTTTAAACATCCCAACATTCTAATAATTTAAGATTGGTATACAAAAATATATGTTACCTCCTCAATGAGAGTTTCTAGAGTTTTTCTCATATTGTAATCTAGTCGACCTGTGCTTCAAAAGCTTGGAATTCACTTTTTCTAGAGGAAGGTTTCATGAACGTTTGGAAAAATCTCATTAATCAAGCTTGGTGAGAGTCACATCCTAACCATATCATTGAACACTTGAATAAGGTTGAATCCTACCCTTATCCTATTTTTCTACATAACATAAGAAGGAATAAATGTGAGCATATGTTTAAGACTTAAGGATGCATGATGTATTAAGGAGCTGCACCAAGTTGCAGACGTTGATAATAAAAGGCCCTAGGAAGAATACCAATATACTCAATCTAGAAGGGTCCATTCTTTGTACATGGTTCAGATAATTGAAACATCTACATGTGACAACATTAAATGGTTTATAAACTATAGAGATGTAATAGGAAATGACTCAGCTAACTACCTTAGATGCCTCGATCTCTTTGATAATATTATGGGTTTGTAGGATTCATCTCACGAGGAAATCAGTAAGTGAGAAGGATGCTTGATGTACGGTAGGTGAAGGAGGAATAGACAAAACAAAAAAATAAAGAAGTCGAGGTTAATGTAGGTGAAGCAAGAATGCCCAAGGCTAAAAGCAGCACTCTGGGTTTTGAGGGATTGATAAAGAAACAAAAGAAAGAGGATCTAACCTAAAGGATGATGACATTGACCTTCATTTGGCCACCGAGATCTACAAGGTATGACAAGCACTACGACTGCTTATTTTCAAGCTCTACAACTGCTTGCTGCCAAGCTCTATTGCTTGCTTGTGGTTGTAGGTTGCAGCTGAGCTGATGTTGGCTTCTTAGCTCGAAGAGATAAGGTTCACTGGCTGGTGATGATGCTGCTTAATTCGTTGGACAACGCCTAGGAGTAGGAGGTTTTTTTTTGGGGGGGGGGGTGGGGGGATTTGCTGTAGTCGAGTGTTTGGGGGGTGCGGGGGTGGTGGTGAAGAAGGGTAACCGGTTCAACAAAGAACTGGTTTAGAGAAGCCAGTTGTGTCCTGGGACGTCTCAAACACAAAAAGATAGCAAAAATGTGAAAAGTTGTGAGAAAGTGTGAAAAAATGCTACACTGCGTATAAAATGTGCAGTACATTCAACAAGGTAAAAGATCTAACCTGAATCCGATCTACCTATCTGTGAGGGGCACCATCTATGGCGTCTCATCCAACAAGGGGTTCTACGACCCAAGTGGCTCCTACACCATGTTCTCTGGGAAGGAAGCTAGTCGTTCCCTAGGCAAGATGAGCAAGGATCCAAAGGATGTGAACTGTGACTTGTCTGGTCTGACTGAGAAGGAAATAGGCGTACTTGAGGACTGGGAGAAGTTCAACGTCAAGTATCCCATCATCGGCCGCCAGCGTTGAGTGCATGTGCAGGGTGATCAAGGTTTGGAAGGGAAGAACCATAAGGATCACAGCTACTTGGGAGGAGTTAGAGAGAAGACTATGGTATTCATAGAATGGGGAGGGGGATGGAGTGATAGGTTGCGAGAAAGAGGGAAAAAGGGGAAAAGTTTCTACTGACCTGCGCGCGAGAATTTTTGTGAACCAAAGAAAATATATATTAATGATATATTAAAATGGGTTAGTTTATGTGTAAGAGTATTCTATTACAATGATTTATTATGTGTGGATATTACAACATGTCACAATATGTTGTGTAATTATAATATATAACAATAGGTTAGAATCTGTCGTGTGATCTTGGTATATAACAATGAGTCTCAATATGTTGTATTATCATGGTCTATTACAACATGTACCAAATACAACATGTGAAGGCATGTTGTGTAATTACTACATATTACAACAGGTCAGTCTATGTTGTGTAATGATAGTCTATTACAACATATTATCATGTGTGACTATTACAACGAGTCACAATATGTTGTGTAATTAATGACTTTTACAACGATTTTGAATATGTTGTGATACTACAATCTATTACAATGGGTCACACTATGTTGTGTAATTAACATATACTACAACGGGTTTGGCCTGTTGTAAATGGATTGTGTTGTATAAAATATACAATATACAACACAAAAATAGACTTGTTGTGATAAGTATGATAACTACTACACAATCATCATAACTGTTGTCTATCTCCCGTTGTAAAAAGCATTTTGTGTAGTAGTGAATATGGATGGCTTCAAAACGTAATTAGTGGGTGAGCTATATGATTATAGTTCCTAGTTGAAAATATTTCTTGCTCTTTCACCATCGCAGCAATCCAAAGACATACAAATGTCTTTCAACAACTGACAAAAATGCATTCATGACTTCCCAGCTCGCCTAGGATACTAACAAACATTAGTATGTTTAATATTTCTCTAGAGTAGCAAGACTGCTTCTGATAGATCCTCGTGATTATAATTGATCCTAACATGATTGTGACTGAGGGCTCGATGATGATGATAAATCCCAAATACTAAACTGTCAATTGCACTCTTGGACCAGTCAACATCTAGCATATTTGGGTTTCAAAAGAATCTGAACAATGGAATAGCTACTAACTTTGATAGAGATATCCTAAAAAAATGTAGAACAACTAGTCAGATACCCTATTTTGGATAGCTAGCATGAGGAAGATCTGGTGTCATGGGTTAATGGTAACTTATAATCCACCACATTATGTGTATGTTGCAATGTTGTGAATTTTGTACAAGGGCTGAGATGGATGGCAATATCCATATGTAATTCCCTAGTTCCATCCTACTATTTTTTCAAAATTATTTCATATTCTCTTAACAATAGAACTTCAGAAAAGAATTTTCCTATGAATATATAGGAGTTAAATATATTAGTTTGGGCTCATCGATCCTTTCTGGCATTTTCACATAATCTAGCTCTGAAGAGAATCTCTCTAGCTGAAAATACACAAAATCAATGGCACATGTAACTAATATTGAAAATAGCACCCTAACTGCAAATGCTAAAACATTGTTGCAGGACATTAGAAGCACGTTTGACCAAGCAACAGACATTAGTCACTTGAATCAGTGCACCTCCAATCTAAAGACGTCAACATGATACATATTTGCCTTGGTTTCTAATTAGATACTTCATAAGTCTTTCAAAACACCATAAATATAGGAAATTACTGGGCAAGCATATGTATGTGCTAAACTAACGTGCTCGAAAACCCAACACTTAGACAAAGACCCAATACACGAATAGGAAATCAAAGTAATGGTATGACTCCTCATCATTCACCACTTTTCAGGAAATAACCTGCTCGTAAGAAACTGGCCTCCCCATGCTTGAGGTGCAAAGCCCGAATGGCATGTAGGCAAAACCATGTTGCATGATCTTTGGGAACTTAGAAAAGAGGATCTTCTGTCCACTTTCATCAAGTATTTTGTCAAGGATCAAGTCTTGCAAAGCTACTAGTGTAATCTCCAGCATGTCAAGACCGGCTTGATTAGCAAAAGTACAGATAGGAGATGAAGCATTGGACTTGAATGATGAGTAAATAATTGCATCAGAGAAATGCCACAGTAGTTTCAATAGTGAGTCTCCAGATTGGCCTTCAACTCTAAGAAGATCCACACCTAGGAAGCACGGACACAGACACGAACACGGACACCGACACGGGTCACATGACACAATGATTTTTAAAAATTTAGGACACGGGCACGGCGCGGACATGACAATTGTTTTATACACATATATATATGTATGCATTTTCAAAATATAAATATGTCCAATCATGGAAACGAAATTTTAAAATTCATATTTCATTCACTTGATGAGCATACAATCATCCATAAAATCATTATCAAATAAAAGATGGCAATTTGGCAAGTATAGAGAATTAAATAGTAAAGTCGAATAAACAGTAAACTTAATTCTATTCAAATGCAATCAGACCAACCGAGTATAGATTAAAATTGACCAATCAATTCTATGCAAACAGTAAACTTAATTAATTTAAATGCATTAGATCAATCAGCAGTAAAATCTAATTTCATAATTCAATCTTATGCAAACAACACTTAATTAATTTAAATGCACATCGGTTTTAAACAACTCTAATTTTGTAATTCAATTCTATGCAAATAGTATACTTAATTAATTTAAATGCAATCGTACTAATCAATATTCAATAGTAGACTCCAATTTCATAATTTTGATAATTGAATAAGAATGAGGGGATCAGGGGGTATTAAATTGGATAATGGTTGCAGCAGTGGTATAAGGAGAAGTAAGGTGAGATGAGAAAGGGAAGAGAATTGAGGCAGCAGGTCACGCTGAATAAGGGAGTGGAGGTGGAAGTGGAGGAGGTAGATATTAGGGGAATAGGGAGTGGAGGATGAAGAAAATCGGGAGAATATGGAGTGAGGAAGTGGAGGAGGAAGATAGGGGACGAAGTGCAGGAGGTTGGGAGAAGAAAAAAAGGTTCTTTAGAATTAGAAAGAAAACATAGAGTTTGGGAGAACTGGAAGTGGAGGAAGAACCAGGGAGAATGAGAACTGAAGGAAATGAGGAATGGAGAATGGCGATGAAGTGAAGGAAATAAGAAGAAGAAATAAAATAGTAGAAAAAAAGGGGAAAGGGGTACCTAACGTCGGATGAGATGACTGGAGGGTGAAGGAGGTGTCTTTGCAGCGCCAGCTGGGGATTCTAGCGGAGCGGCAGCTACTGGATGTGGAAGCAATGATGGCTACTTGCAGTTGCTGTCCTCCATGGCGGTTGCTTGCGACTGCTGTAATCCTCAGCGGCTGCTTGCAACTGCTGTCCTCCTCGGTAGCTACTTGTTGTTGTTGGAGGAGCTAACCTTGGGGGGCTGCTGCTGCCAGTCATTGGTTTTTGTGGGTCTTCAATGCCAGCGACGGGCGAGAGGGGGCGGGGAGTGTGCCGATGGGTGAAGAATCTTAGATTCTGGATGGCAATGCGGGTGAGGAGAAGCCGGCGGAGGGGGCAGGGGGTGGGGGGTTCATGCCCTGGGGGACCGATGGGTGATTGGGGGATGTGGTTTGGAGGGTTCCTTTTTCGTGGGTTTGACCGCCTTTGAGAGGGTGCATCCCTCTATTTTTTAGTTAATGCTTGGAATTTTATTCATATTATTACCAATTGGCAAAAGAAAATATCACTAGTACAAAGTTGTGTCGTCCAATATCTACAAAAACGGTCCTGGTTTTTGTGGTTCAACCTGGTGGGTCGGCGGTTTTTTTTTAATGCCTAAAAATGGGTTTGTAACCCACCCGAACTGCCACACCTTCCGGGTGATGGTTCAACCGGTTGAACCAGCCAGTTCGGTTGGGTTTTAAAACTCTAATATCTGGACCAAATCCAGACCCAAGTCGGCCCCAAATTTGAAACTAGATTTTGTTCGATTAGTGTCTCAATTGAGAACGACCCGATTGAAAAAATTAGATTCGAAACAAAATCTGGACCTATATTTGATAATAAATTTATAAAAAATATTTATCTAATTTGCGGATTATATTTCGTGTTATATAATATTGGGATTGGGATCGGTTCCGGGTCAAAACATCTACCCATAGTGAAAAATGTCCCAAAAGGAACTCGGACCTATATTTGATAATAATGTTATACGAAAAAATTATTATGAGATTACATATTCCTGATAAAATTCTCTAATAAGAAATTGGGTTCGGCTCGATTCCAGCTATATAACAACAAGTCAGAGTCTGTTGTATAATCTTGGCATGTAACAACTGGTTATAGCGTGTTGTGTGACTATGGTCTATTACAACATGTAGCTATTACAACATGTCATCACATGTTGTGTGATAATGGTATATTATAATGGGTTAGTTAATGTGGTGCAATGGTGGTCTATTACAATGATTTGTTATGTGTGGATATTACAACAAGTCACAACATGTTGTGTAAATATAATATATAACAACATGTTGGATTATGTTGTGTCATCTTGGTATATAACAATGAGTTTCAATATGTTGTATTATCGTAGTCTATTATAACATGTACCAAATACAACAAGTGAAGGCATGTTATGTAATTAATACATATTAAAATGGGTCAGTCTGTGTTGTGTAATGATGGTCTATTACAACATGTGACTATTACAACGGGTCATAATATGTTGTGTAATTAACATCTTTTACAACATGTTTGATTATGTTGTGATACTACAACCTATTACAACACTTTAGCCCTTGTTATAGTATCCCCCTATACTACAATGGGTTTGGCATGTTTTAAATGACTTGTGTTGTATAAAATATACAATATACAACTTGAAAGCAGACTTGTTGTGTTAAGTATGTTAACTACAACACAATCATCAGAACTGTTGTCTATCTCCCATTATAAAAAGCATTTTTTGTAGTAGTGCAAATCTGAAAGAGGTAGTTCGCCTTGAAGTTCTTAAACTCTTGAAAGTGGGTATTATCTATCCAATTTGTGACTCGCAGTGAGTTAGTCCTGTCCAAGTGGACCCTAAAAAGGGGGGAACCACTGTGGTCTTAAATGATAAGAATGAACTAGTACCTACAAGGATTGTTACTGGTTGGAGAATGTGCATTGATTATAGAAAACTGAACAAATCAACAAGGAAAGACCATTTTCCCTTACCCTTCCTTGACGAAGTCCTTGAGTGGCTAGCCCACCAAAAAAAATTCTACTACTTCGACGGATATTCTGGGTTTGACCAAATCCCAATTCACCCTAAAGACCAAGAAAAAATGACATTTATTTGTCCTTTTGGAACATACACCTTCAGCAGGATGCCCTTCGGGCTATGCAACACACCCACAACCTTCCAAAGGTGCATGACTGCTATCTTCGCGGGATTAACCAAAACCATTATGGAGGTGTTCATGGATGATTTTTCAGTATACAGAGACTCTTTTGACAACTGTCTGATCAACCTAAGTAAAGTCTTACAGAGATGCGAGGAAACAAACCTTATCCTAAACTGGGGAAAATGTCACTTTATGGTAAATGAAGGTGTTGTTCTCGGACATCGAATGAGAGAAAGAGGAATTGAAGTAGACAAGGCAAAAATTGATGTTATCTCAAAGTTGTCACCACCCAAATATATAAGGGGAGTGCGAGCTTTCTTGGGTCATGCCGGGTTCTACCGGAGATTTATCAAAGACTTCTCGAAAATAGAAAAACCTATGACTTACCTATTGACCAAGGATGCTGATTTCAACTTTGAACATAAATGCCTGCATAGCTTTACAACTTTGAAGAATGCTCTAATCTCTGCACCCATTCTGAGAGCGCCTGACTGGTCACAACCTTTTGAAATAATGTGTGACGCTAGCGACTATGCTATAGGGGTGGTGTTGGGGTAGAGAATAGACAAAAATCCATATGTAATATACTATGCATCCAAGACGTTAGATGAGGCACAAAAGAATTATACTACTACTAAAAAGGAATTCTTAGCCGTCATCTACGCCTTCGAAAAATTTCATTCTTATCTAATTGGATCAAAGGTCGTAGTATATACAGACCACTCCGCCATCAAATATCTTATTCTGAAATAGGATGCAAAACCCAGACTCATCCGCTGGGTATTGATGCTATAAGAATTTGATCTTGAAATAAAAGACAAGAGCGGAGTAGAAAATGTCGTCGCTGACCACCTAAGTCGCATTGAGTGTCAAGAGGACGACAATGTACCTATCTGAGACTCCCTCCCTGACGACTAGCTTATGAAAATTACCACCGGATTTCCCTGGTACGTCGACATAGTGAACTATATGGCTACAGGAATCATCCACCCTTCCGCCTCTCACCACGATAAAAAGAAATTTCTCCATGATGTTAAGCAATACTTCTGGGACGAACCCTGTCTTTTTCGTCTATGTGCAGACGGACCCCATCGCTGCCTACCAGAAGAGGAAATTACCCCTATCTTAGAGCACTGTCATTCTGGCCCCACTGGGGGGTACATGAATTCGAAGAAGACCGCTCTCAAAGTTCTACCATCGGGTTTATTTTGGCCAACAATAGCAAGAGATTCCTATGATTTTGTAAGATCATGCAATAAATGTCAGCTTTCTGGCAGTATAACTAAACGGAATGAAATGTCTCTCACTTTGTGGCCAGAAATTAAACTTTTTGATGTTTGGGGAATAGATGACATGGGTCCCTTCCGTTCATCTTATGGATTCTCTTACATATTGGTCGCTGTGGATTATGTGTCAAAATGGGTAGCAGCTATACCCACTGTATCCTACGATTCCAAGCCAGTCATCAAGATGTTCAAAGATATCATCTTCCCCAGATTCAGAGTCTCCCGAACTATCATATCAGACAGAGGAACCCATTTTCTGGAAAGAAGCTTCGAAGCCCTCTTGAGAAAATATGGGGTCAACCATAAGGTCGCCACACCTTACCATCCACAAACAAGTGGCTAAGTTGAAGTATCAAATAGACAATTGAAAGCTATCTTAGAAAAAATAGTCAATAGACATCATATTGATTGGTCTATTAAGCTCCCCGATGCCTTTTGGGCATACCGCACTGCTTACAAAACACCGATAGGAACAACCCCATTCTGTCTGGTGTATGGAAAGTCATTTCATCTACCGGTTGAACTACAACATAAAGCTTGGTGGGCCATCAAACTGCTGAACTTTGATCTCAAAAGTGCTGGTGAATATAGACAACTTCAACTACAAGAACTTGAGGAGCTTAGAATGACAGCTTACCAAAGTGCCAGAATCAATAAAGAACAAACAAAGATGTGGCACGATGGCCACCTCAAAAGAAAAGATATCACTTTCAGAGATAAGGTCCTTCTCTTCAATTCTAGACTTAAGATGTTTCCTGGAAAGCTCTGCATGAAATTGTGTGGATCTTTCACAATTAAACACATCTACCCCACCAGAGTAGTCATCATCCTTGATAATAACGGGGGAGAACAGATCGTTAATTGCCAAAGATTGAAGAGATATTACACACCAACAGATAAAATACCAAGACAAACTATCGAGATCTACGATCCCTTAGCATTGACATAACCAAATCGGATTTTCGTCGAGCTAGTGACGTAAAACCCAGGCGCTACTTGGGAGGCAACCCAAGATCTGAGTACCATTGTTTTATTTTGCCTAGTTTTGCTAATTTTCTAATCTCTTCGTTTGATTTAGACTTATCATCTTTAATCTGAAAGTATAAAAATTCACATAAATAACCAAAACAAACATAAAAGTATAAAATCCAAAAACCTAATTAAATCTTAACCTCACGGTTTTGAAACTGTTTGGACTCAAACGGTCTCGAAACCGATTGGTCCTTTAGATCTCGAAACTGTTTGGCCCTTTCGGTCCTAAAACCATTTGGAACCCAAACGGTCCCGAAAGCGTTTAGAACCCAAACAGTCCCGAAACAGTTTGGACCCCAAATAGTCTCAAGACTGTTTGCCCTTGGGAGTTTGTAGAGACACCCAACGTTTTGTATAAATATAACCCCCATCATTTTCTTTCCCTATATTCTTGATTTCTCTAAACCCTCACGCAAACCCTGTTCCATTCCGTTTCTCTGCTCCTGACTCCTGTTTGTTCTACGACCATCGCCGACGTCGCTGCCAACAACACCATATCTCCACGCCCCTTCACGACTTCATCTCCGTTGTTATTGTCGTTCGTCGTCGTCGTCACCTTCACCCTCGGCACCATCGTCTTCTTCGTCTATAGCAGCAAGATAAAACCAACCAAAGCTGTCCATTCTAACACTAATGATGAGTTCTTCTTTCATCGATGCCATCTTTGTCATCGACGCGCGCACCGCCGCCGTCGTCCACTACATCCGCCCATTTTCAACCGTCCAGACACTTCTCCTTCCTAATGATCTCGGCTCAAACGGTCCTAAAACTATTTGAGCTTGAGACCATTTGGACCCAAACGTTCTTAAAATTGTTTGGTGCCAAACGGTCCTGAAACCGTTTGAGCTCGGGACTGTTTGGACCCAAACGGTCCTAAAACCGTTTGGTGCCAAATGGTCCTGAAATCGTTTGAGCTCGGGACCGTTTGGACCCAAATGGTCCTAAAACCGTTTGATACCAAACGGTCCTAAAACCGTTTGAGCTCGGGACCGTTTGGACCCAAACGGTCTTCAAACCGTTTAAACCCAAACGACTTTCACCTTCACAATTTCTTCTATTAAGAAAACCAAACGGTTTTGTAAAACCATTTGAAACCAAACGGTCTCAAAACCGTTTGGATCCAAACAGTCCTCCAAATCATTTGGTTACATCAAAAAAAAATTAACTTCAAGATTCCTTGTCAACTTTCAGAATGGCATCACCTACAAAGGAGATCACCACCTAGACTACAGAATAGTTGATGGCGTACAGAACTAAGCTCCATCAGTTGAAGGACGACCTGATAAAGTTACAGAACTTCGGAACCACGAAGGCACTTATCTCTTACCTCTAGCATATAACTCTGAAGTTCAGTATGCTTCCTTTCTTTCACTTAGAGCACTGGATGTTACTGATGACAAACCTTCCAGAAGGAACAACAATCATCTATAACAGTTCTGACAGCCAATTTGATCCTAACCAGAACCAGTATGTTGTGACAGCTAATACGCCCACAGAGGAGGTGGAAAAGGAATGTGCTGACAAACTACACAATCTTTTAAGCAAGCACACAAAGGTGTATGATAAAGAACACTTTCATCACCTAGCCTTCAGCCACAGATGCCCCCAGCAGCTCTGAGAATCAAATGACTATGGTTTCCACATCCTCTACTGGATGTACACCCTCGCTGTTCTTGGAAGACCAGTAGAGGACATGATGGACGTAGATTACCATGCTCTATGTGGAAAGTTCACAGCTAATCTTCTCCGAACGCATGGAGCTAACAAAGGACTAACAGAAGTCTAATGCCCTTGTCCATGTACTTCTCAACCTATCATTTTGACACTCTGAGGACAGAGTGAGTGATAAGTTAAGGGGGAGGTACACTGGACAAGGGTGAGGTATCATTTTTCAACCCTTCTCCCTCTGCTCTTTTTATTCACTCCTATTTTTCTATGCATTGTTTTTTTAATCTTTCTTTTCACATTTAGACTTTGTCAGTAATTTCTTTGATAGAATAATTCTTGTACATAAGTATAACATCACTCTTAGAAAAGGTCACCCCCAGCTAAATTTAGAATCAAAGTAGTCCTCAAAAAGCAATAACAGAAAAAGCATTTAGGCATGTAATGGCGAATTAATAAATTATTTTCACACTCGATTTCCATGCTTTTGCTTCAACTCTGCTCCAGATTCTCCACAAGTTAACATCATAGCCGAAGCCAGCCAAAACTCTCTCAAGGAAGGGAGGGAACCAGGTGAAATCCAAATCAAGTAACCTCACAAGTAGACAACCAAGTACGAAACTGAAATAAGTGCATGTCAGGAGACTCCAAGAACAGTTTTCTTCTTTAAAAAAAAAGGCATGGCAGCCCAAAAAAAATCCCTAAATATCCAACTCCTAAGCCTGTGAGTATAAGAATAAAAGCCAGAGTGTTGAATAAAAATATGATATTTGTCCCATGCCTAAGGACCTATATGAAGGACCAATAAAGGTCTCACCCAGCCGGTACATTCAGCTTCCTTCATAAAGGCAGATGTGCCGCACACGGTAATGAGATCCTAAGGTCTCTGAATATATGAAAAAGCTGATAAAGGACTCGCCCGACTGGTACATTTAGCTGCCCTCACAAAGGCAGATGTGTCACGCCTGGTAGTGAGATCCTATTAGTTTAGATAAACCGTCCCCCACTAAAAGGGGGAGTTACACATTAGCCTTTAGCCAACCCTAATTCCTATCTTAGTTTCCAGTAGGTTTTTCAAAGAAGTATAAAACTGATTGGAGTTGAAAACATGCACATAATGTGATCGAGGAAAAGGTGGTCCCAATGCGAGCTACGCGATACAGAAGAAATCTGAGATCCACACAACTCCCAATACCTGAAAGAGTTAGTGCGAGCAGAAGCCTGATAAAACTCTAAGAGATCTCTGGTTTAGAATTGAAGCAAGAGTATGGAAATCTTCACTAAATAAAATCACCTCGCCGCTACATGCCTTAGCACTATCTAGCTTGAGGACAAGATAGACTCTAAGTTAGGGGGGTGATAACCTCCCATTTTGCGATGTTATCTTACTAGTTTTCCTCAGTTTTCCATACTCTTTCTTAGTTAAATTAGATAGAATCTTTAACTTTGCACCTTTTTGTAAACATACCATTAGATTAACTTCTCCTTTTCACTTCTTACAGAAAAGCACAAAAAAATTACAAAACCCCCAAATGGTCCCAAGACCGAATGGAGACCAAACGGTCCCAAGACCGAATGGAAGTCGAACGGTCCCAGGACCGAATAAAGATCAAACGGTCTCAAGACCGTGTGAAGCCAAACGGTCCCAAGACCAAATGGAGATCAACCGGTTCCGAGACCGTATGAGGCCACATGGTCTCAAGACTGAATAAAGGTCAAACGGTCCCAAGACCCCGTGAAGCCAAACAGTCTCGAGACCATATGAAGCCACACGATCCCAAAACCGAATAAAGGTCAAACAGTCCCAAGACCGTGTGAAGACAAATGGTCCCGAGACCATATGAAGCCAAACGGTTCCAAGACCGAATGGAGATCAACCGGTCCCGAGACCGTATGAAGCCACATGACCCCAAGATCAAATGAAAGCAAACCGTTTTAGACCGACAAGACTCAAACGGTCTCCAGACTGAGAGAGTCCAAATGGTCTCCAAACCTTGTGAAAATC